>VXBR01010324.1:85556-113072 GCA_013400215.1 Cisticola juncidis
GCCCCGCCGCCAGCCGCCGGCGCCGCCATTGGCTGCACGCCGAGGAGGGAGAGTGCGCGCCATCGCGATAGGTCAGCGCAAATGTCCGTCAGGAAACGCCGCGGTCCCATTGGGCAAGGGGCACGTCTGTCACCTCTCTGTGGGGCCGCCTCGGCCCCGCCCGCCGCNNNNGAAAGCGGCGGGAGATGCGCTGAGGGGCCCCAGCGCCCGTTCTGCGCCCCCGGCCTTTTCCGTGCCCATCACTACCTCCGGCCGCCTTTGTCTCCTTCCTAGAGCCACCGGCTAATGGGCAGGGCGAGAGGCGGACCGCGGCGCTGCGGGCCGCCAGGAGCGGCCGGTGTGCCCCAGCCGCGAGGGCCACGGCAGCCGTGAGTTACCAAGGTCACAGAGGCCTCGGTGAGCCCTGAGACTGCTCCTCACCACCCACACCCGGCCCTCGGCCCCGGGCAAGAAGTTCACGTGGGCGGATGGGGTCCGGTGTCCAGCGGGTGAGAAGCAGCAGCGCCCTTGGTGCGGTCCCTGCCAGCTCGGTGAGCTGGACACGTTGTGTGCACAGCGGACACTGTAATGCAGGCAGGTCTGCTTGCCGGCAAACGGTAGGACCGGGCTGGCTCCTTCAGCGCGATGTTGGTGGCTACAGGAGCCCGTGCCTGTGTGCACAGAATCACAGAACCATGGGGCAGCCCAGACTGGAAGGGAGCTGGAAAGACCATTGGTCCAACTTTTGTGGGAGGGAGCCTAGATGAGATTATCGAGCACCCTGTCCAGTGGCAGCTTGAAAACCTCCCCTGACAGGGACTCTTACCATCACATACCTGTGTTTCAGTCATTGCTTGCTCTCACCGTAAGAAAATTCATCTTGTGCCTTGTCTTCTCCATGTGGTCCTTTGTGAGGAGAGCCTCCACCCTCTTTGTAGCATTCTGGTGTATTGAGATTAGCCCCTGCCTCCAAGCTTTCTCTCCTCAGGGGAGATAAGATGTAACTCCTTCCGTCTCTCCTCACAGGGCAGGCTGTCCTCACCACCAAGTTTAGTGCTGTCAGCAACCTGGGTGAAGGTGCTTTCAAATCCATCACCCAAATCCTTGTGAAGTTGGACAGCGTGGAGCTCAGTGCCAATCTCAAGGAGACCCCACTTGCATCAGGCTGCCACCCCAAGTTAAAAACATTGATCACAACCCTCTGAGCGCAGCCTGTTGGCAAATTCTCTACCCATCTTGCAAATCCAACCAGTCTGTGTCTTGCCACTTAGTCCAAAGAAGGCTGGAAGTGTCTTACAGGACTTCTTAGCTGAATTCGTTTCTGTGGGTCCCAAACCCAGAGGGTGGACTGGAACCCTGCTGGAAGTAGATCGATGGAGAGTGGGTGTAGGATTGCTTTTTCAGTTGAGCAGCCAAGTAAGATGGAGGGATATAATTCAGAAGACGGCCAATATAAATATTATTTTTTTCTTCCTTTGCTGTGTGTGTGGAGAAAAACTCAAACCCCCACACTTGTATCAGATTAAACATTGTTTAATCTGAAATGGTGTTTGTAAGCTTTCTAAACTAGAAAGGAAAGCAAATGGTGTGCTGTTTACTCACTTTCAGTTATCCTGAAACACAGTAATAAAGAAGTTGGAGGAGGTTCAGTTTCCCATTCTGCCTGGCATGATCTGAATTTGCATCTCACAGATCGCTCATCTCATCATCTCCTCTGCAAGCACATACATCTGCTTTAACTCAACTTGCTGTGTTTCTCACCTTCTTGTTTTCTCTTTGGTTTTTTTTTTTTAGTTTGTGTTTTCCTTTCCGTGTTTCTTACACGTGTACCTATTTTTATTTTTAACAATAAAACCCTTGCAGCTCTGAGAGCACACAGCCCACGGGGCTGGAGCTGTGCACATCTCTTGTGGTTGAAGGAGGAACATGCCATCTGTGAGCACGAAGCTTTCTTTTCTTGGCACTTCTTTCCAAATACACCACTGAAATTTCTGCTGTGGACAAAAATGCTTACGTGCCAGATGACGTTTCTAGTAAATTAGTTTTGTGTGAGAGGGCTCAGGGATTTTAGCAGACAGTTCCACCACAACACTGCAAAAAAATAACAGCCTGAGAAATCACAGAATGTACCAGAGTCGGAAAATGGTATTGGAACACTGCAATAATCAGATTTTCTTTAATAATTAGATTTTCTTTCCTGCATGTTTTTAGAGCTGCTTTTCTGAAAATGAGGAAATGGCATACTGTTTGACCAAATCCTTATTTACTCAGTGTTCCCTGAAACAGAAAACTTCACCCTGCTTCTGTGCAGCTCTGGTGTCACTGGGCAGCAGACCCTTCTTTGCTGACTTTGTTCAGTATTCAGTTATCCCCCTTTGGAGATGTTAGGATATTTTAAATATTTAAGTTGCAACATTGAGGCTTCCACACTCAGCTAGTGTGGGCAGCCTTGGAGCAGACATTCCCTCTGTGCCTTATGCACAGGAAAGGAGGGAAGGAATATGGAAATACACCCCAATTATCTGAGTTTGAAACTGAGCATCTGACTGAGCAGAAGGATTTCACTGTCATGTTGCTTGTCAGACCTGCCTCTTTTGTATAAAAAGAGAGAGAGAAGAAAGGTGCTAAAACTGCCTGAAATAAATATTTTCATACAATTTTTATTACCTGGAGCTGATAAACAGAATTCATGGTTTCAGTCCACTACCCTCCAGTAAGAATAACAATTAGTGTTGTTTGCTTACCACCACACAGTCAAGTACAACCACACAACTGCAGAAAGAGGAGAACAATGACATGAAAAAAGTTCCCCAAATCTGGTAAAAATTTAAATCACATGATTACACTCATAGTTTGGAAGAACATGTTGTTACTGGGACATTTTTGTCTCCCCTTCCTTTTGTGCCTTATGTTTCTTACATCCTTTACTGTAATTTAAATTACATTATTAGTTCACTGTGGCAGGGAATGTGTTGTAGATGCTGAAGCATTACACTTGCAGGTTTTTTTTTCCTTCTTTGGAATTTAGTCTCAGCAGTTTAAGAAAGTAAATGCACTGATCACCCTCTTGTTGGAAGGTAACACTACCTCAGTGGCAGAGGGATGGTGAAAACACCAGCATACCTGGGCAAACTGAACTAGAAATTGTTTCTCTGGTTTTATTTTTTATTATTTTGTTTTCAGTTTGTCCATGTTCTCCTCTAGGCTGGACAGTACTTTCTGCTCCTTGCCACTTGCTGCTCTGCACCAGACTCCAAATAACTCTCAGTTTAATTCTCTAAGTAAACTTGGTCTAGTGAGTACTTCTGAAAAAAATATTCATTGCTTTGATTGCAACTGAAAAACATGATTTTTAAATGCTCCCATGCCAGGGGAAACCCAACTGCAGTCAGTCCAAGCACACGATCCATAAATTCCCAAAACCAGAACTGAGTGCCAAATAAAATTGTATTATCTGCGAAATCAGGTCGTAAGCATTCTAAATGGTCCCTAAAAAAGTGCTGGAACATATCTGGGCAAAAGCTGTGCACACATCGCTCTCCTGCTCCTGCAGCACGGAACAGCAGCTGCTCACCTCACGTGGCAGCGCTGCACTTCGTCAGAGGCAATGAAAATTACTCAGAAGAAAACAAGGCAGCTCTGCCGGCGGAAGGAAGAGCTGAGGAGCTGCTCCGGGAGTGCGAGGAAAGCAAAGCCCGAGCACCTCTTTGCTACCTGGGCACAGCCTGCTCAGGGTACCCAGGGAGGCTGAGGCTCCACCAGAAAATCAATCAGTGCCTGTGAAATGAAGTGCTTATCACAACAAGTGAGGCACGAGGAGACAAAATCAGTCTGCTTTTGCAACTCTCATCTTGGCATTTTCCATTACGTGTGTTTTTGACTTTGCATGCTTTGTTCTTTTTTCTTTCTTGGGTTATCCTGTGGGATCTTTCAGATGTGAATGCAGCAGAGATACGGCAGCAGACAAGACCCACTACACTTGTTTGCACTAGGAAGATAAAAGTCCCGGTGTCACAGCTTTACCCAGGTATGGGCCCCTCGGGGGTGGTGGTTGTTTTCTTATCTTTGTGGTTTCTCTGGTTACCAGCATTCCCGCTGGGATGGACAGTGTAACCGGTCTAGTCAGTGCTTCCTCTCTCGGTTCATACCACTTTTCTCTGCAAAAACACCACTGTTGCTCAAAACCCCGCAGTAGCACTTTCACATCCCCATCCAGGGATGGCTTTGCCTCCTTGGAACTGTAGAACAGAACTACTGCGGTTCTGAAATGTCCTCCTTTTGCTGAGTTGTCGGCATATTTGGAAGAGGCGGCTGCCACCCGTGACATATGGACGTGCTGCACACATTGTCTGTGCCCTGTGCAAGGTCAAGTGCTCAGAAAGAAGCCCAGAGAGCTTCCTTGTGCTGCCTGGCTCAGGAAATGTGGGCACAGAGGCACAACGAGTGAGCAGGACATGGGGGTGATGGAGAGAAAAGAGGAGTGAGCCATGCAACATGCAGGGGTAAGAGGCCCTGGCTACCTGTCAGTGTAATGGACTGCTCAGACAAAATAACCTGGGGCAGCTTGTCTTCCTGAGGAAGCCAAAAGCCTTCCTGTCCCCCACACACAAACCATTCCCTCAGCCAGCTCTGACCTTTGTCTGCACCCTGAACTGCCATCTGTGGGGACAGTTGTACCCAACTGTCCTCCCTGTCTTAAAACAGCTGCTCCATTTTCAAGAGATTTTGGAAGCATTTTTTTTTCCTGAGTGCAGAGGAGAAAGGGGGTAACAATTCTGTATTTACATTAGGCAACAGCTCCTAAAAGTTATCAGTGTTTAATTAGTGAAGAAGGGGCTGCTTCTCAGAACCACCACTTGGTAAGCTACCACCTGTGAAGAGCTACCAGAGCTAGCAGAAAGGATGTGATTGACTAAAACTGTAATTTAGTTGATGTCTGGTGGTTTGTATTTTGCTCTTTGATGATGAAAATTTAACTGAAGCATAAAGTTCAGTGTCAAAGCAAGAGGATTTCTGGGAGCCAGGTGCTTTCCTGTGAGTTTTTCCTATTTCTAATCCTGATCTCTTTTGTCTCTTTCCATTCAGGATGGAGCAGCAGCACTGGACTACTTTGCTTGCTGCGGTAGGAACACAAACTGGCGATGGATTTTGATCGGACAGGCACACAAGGGTGTCCTCAGGGTGAGGCTGGGTACAGCACAGAGGTTTCCCCACTTTTGTGCACCACCCCAGAGCACAAACCTGTTTTTGCTTGGGTTCCCAGAGTGATTCAATGCACATTTCACAGCATGAACACTCTGTAAGACCAAAGCAGCTCTGCTTACGCATGTCCTTGTGCCTGATGTGGTGCACGAGGACTGGTTCTGTTGATCAGCACTAAAATGCTGCCTCTGCCTACTTTTGCCTATTCCAAAGAAGGTTCTGCTGGCTAAAGCCAAACAAAACATTTTGTACCTTCCACCCAGCCAGCTGCAATAGCCTTGATGTAAAAATCCCTGTGATTTCCCTCGGGAATTACTTTTGCCACCTGCCTGGACTCCCCGAGCCTGACAGTAAGCACAGGGATTCTCACTGTAACAAAGGGGGTGAGTTCACCAAGTACTGCCTCACAAGGAGGAAAAAATAAAATAAAATTAAATTAAATTAAATTAAATTAAATTAAATTAAATTTAAAAAATAAAATAAAATAAAATAAAATAAAGTAAAATAAAATAAAATAAAATAAAAAAATTCCCACTTGTTCTCTGCCCTAACTGACAGCGTTTGAACCTGTGACAATGAGGTGGCTGCTGCTGGCAGCCACAGCTCATGGTGCTCTGGTGGGGGTGGAGGATGAGGCTCAGTGAATTCATGGTAGGTATCTCTGTGCACTCAGCATTCTCTTGTGCAATTGCCACACAATTCACCACCTGAGCTGTGCAGGACTGCTCTTTCAGCTGGCACAGCCTCCCTGCCTGAGGAAGCGCTGCTTATCCAAGGGCTGTGGAGCATCCTTGCTGCCCCTTCAGAGCTGCAGTGACTTGGCTGGGAGGTTGCACTTGATGGAGCATGTCCCTAAAGTGCCATTGACACACTTACCTGGGTGACACTTCAGCTTTTCACACTCAGGAGCGTTCAGGCATTGTCCAGCAGCTGCCACACGTTTAGACAGGCTACCTGCCATATGGGGATTAAGATAAGTCATTTTAATGACATATGGGAGAGCAAACTTTGGAGGAGTTTTTTTTTCATCTTACAGTGTCCTTGCTGGAGAAGAGTTGCTGCTGAGAAGAAATCATTATTATGCCAGCAAGAATACTTGTCTAGCACAAACAGTTTCTCCAGTAGAGAAAAGTTCTTGTGGCCTCCCTGAATTTTTAACAAAGCTGCAGCTTTTGCTCTTAATGTAACAAAGCTTCCTAAAGTAAATGTTCTAAGTCATTAGCAGCTCACAGCTAATGCCAAATATCAAATAATTAATAATAAAATTGACTCCCAAATTAAAGAAAAAATTAGTGGTCCAGAAATACTCTCATTAATCATTCTGTAGACCAGTAGAAATCAAAAGTCATGAATTAGCCCTGTCCTGTATCTCCCCTAAGCCATGGCTTAAAAACCAGTTGTCATATTTTTGTGGTTAAATCAGTCTGAATTACTTTGTTTGCTTTGTGGTAACTTGAGTCTGTATCTCATAGCTGGATCATGTTTTCAATTATGATTTAAAGTCCCCACAACAGCTGCAGATTTCCTGCTTAAGAAAAGCCAAGATTCTCCCACACCTGACCCTTCGTGGGTAAAGAAATGAAATTTGTTACTTTGCTAAAAGTGCAGGTGTTGAATACCACTGTGAATACAGGTGGTATGTTTCAAAGACAGACAATAATCTACAGAATCAAGTAATACACTGGAGTGATGTGAAATCACATGCTTTTGAGTTACTTTTTTGTTTCCTAAAGCATCTTGCCAGATAATACTCTTTTTTCCCCCTTTTGCATTTCAGATTTTGCATCTTAAGTATTGTTTCTACTGCTGTGCTTCAAGGACAATTTTAAATTCTTGGTACGCCACAGGACTAAAGATGAAGCTAAAATTTCTGATACAAAGGCAGAAAACAGTCTGAGAGATTTACAAAAAGGCTTAGGAACCCCAGCTTTAGTTGGAGCAGTACTGTTCAATTCAAGCCTCAAACAGAAGAAACAGGTGGGCATGGCAGAGGGTCCTTCATGCAGCATTGCCTGGGGGGAGTGAGGATGTTCCTGTAGCTCCCTGAGCTTCAGCTGCAGAGCTGTGCTGTGCCTAAATTGGGGTGGGGGGACATCTGCACATCTGCATGTGGGAAGTTCTTATCACCTGCTGCCTACAAGCCAGGCACATCCCCCTCACACATGAAGGCCCAGCTTTGCCCTGTGGTTTCCCCAAAACACCCCCCTCCCTGCATCTCTGTGTGGCTGTTGCTCAGACAGGAACTGTTTTGCCTTTACAGCCTGTAGCAGATGATGCTCTAATCTCCCTTTGGCATCTCCCTGCCAGTTGCCAATGCAGCCATGTGCACATCTGAGAGCAAATTTTCTAGGACAGCACTGCGAGGTAAAATGCTTTCCCTATTTGTTTTCTCTTTGCTTTTCCACTAGCTCCTCCTGCTCCGTTCTCTGACCTCTTTTTTCTATCCTCCCCACCTTTTGCTGGCCTCTGACTGCAAAACCAAACTGGTACTTGATGCTGGTGCTGGGACCCTTATATAGGTCAACCCCTGTGAGTCAAGAGTCTGAGCTGTAGTGAACCTGCAGCTGCTTCATGATGCAGGAGAGCAATCAGGCTTATCACTTCTTGTGCCACTTGCCCTTGCCTCTCCTCTGCTGCCTTGGCAGATCCAGAAGAGCCATGCTGTGCCAGCCCATGTGGCTGCAGGCTGCACAGAAATCCCTGGTCTGTCAGTCCAGGAGCCCAGAGCTACTGAGAGACCTTCCCAAGCCGTGAGCATGGGGCTGGTGCTGCTGCTGGGAAATGCTTCTGTACGGTGTCCTTTCAAGCAGAAAACCAGAGCTGCAGTTTAAAATGTCAGAAATGCTCTGTGAGTGCAGATGGAATGGGGAGGTGGTGTCTGCCAGCTCTTGGGTTGCTCTGAAAGGCTGCTTTGTCCACAGTGAGATTCCCTTGCCCTCTCCAGAGATGCAGGTCCATACAGGAGTTACCTCACCAGAGAGAGACATGTTGAACGATGCAGATCTGCCCTCCTTGTCTTGGCTTGCTTGGGCATTTTTGAAACTCCTCTGAGCCCCCCACCCTGTGCTTTGTAGGGTCCTTAGCACTAAAAACCAGTCTCAGCATGAGCCTCAGTCCTTCTCTTGCAGCTTTCAGTAACAGTAAATGGAAAGCAAATCCAGATCTTCGCCCCATCAGAAACCACAGCTGCAGAGCTGTCCTATTGTTTCATAAGCTACTTTTCTTTTTGAGCCTTCAGACCTGCAGCACATCCTCTGCAAAGGTTATATTCAAAATTAGCTGCATAGGCATAGGGAGGAAAGTCTGTCTCTCAGTCTCTCAGCACACTTGAGAGTTCCCAACCCCCTCCAAAACAAAATGGAAGCGTCTCTGGTTGGAGGCAGCCTGCACAGCAGCGAGCTGCAGGAGCTGTAAGCTATTATTTTAGTTCCCAAGAAGAGTAATTACTATAGCAACCAACACATCCAAATGGCTCTTCGGCTGCTACCGAGACACAAACAACTCGCACACAAAAGCACATCAGGAACGTGCTGTGTGAAATGTTCCCGGGTAGCTCTGTGTTTCGAGAGCTCTGTGAAATGTGCATTACAGGCTTCTGAGAAATGACTGCCAGAAAAACAGCAAGCAATTGTGCCGTGCCACGATCCCAAAATAACCTAATCAATGCCTCAGTGTATTTGCCTCTGAAGAGATGAAGCAAAAAAAAAAAAAAAAAAACCAGCAGAGGCTCCATTTTAAGCCTATGTGCCGGGAAGTTCCCAGCAGAGCTGAAGATCCATTCAATAGACAGACAATGAAATGGTGGGGGAACGTCTCTGCTTTTGTTCTGTGCGCTGATTCCAACTCCCTGCAGGCTTCACGTGCCAGCTCAGCCCCTCGGGCTTGTACTGAGAGCGCTGGAAAAGGGGATTTAATTACAGCCTTGTCATGCTGGAGGGTGTAAGAGGCAATGTCTGCGTTCTCTGCTGTGTCTGTGCAGCAACCAGCCCCCACAGACCATAGCTCCAGCTGCAGTGCTGGGCACATCACTGCTGCTCTGACTGAGCAAGGAGGCTTCTTGAGCAACAGCAAACTGTAACCATTGGCCATAGTAACCACTGTAACCATTGCTCAAGTACTACAGATTTTGGAGTATCTCTGTAATGTTCAAATCAAAATGGCACTGGTCTGATAACAGCCTAAGAGCTCCTGGCCTCTGCCTGCAAAGCTGCACCACTTCATGATACCCTGGGTTCCCCAAAACAAGAGATCTGGTCCAAGCAACTGGTCCAGGAGTATTGTCCAGAGTTTCCCCACAGGACACACACGTGTCACCTTTCTCAAGGATGGTGAGCAGCATTACATCACTCCTGCTCCGTTGCAGAAGGCAGCTGTGATGAAAATGGAGGTTATGGAGTTGGGTAACTCAGAACAGGGTTGGATCCTATAAGTGAGCCCAACACATCGGTGATGCACTGCCCAGCTGCTCGTGCACAGCTGCAAGGCAGAGAAGGGAAACCAAAGTCTCAGAGATGAATAGGAGCTCTTCTGAGCACTCCCTGCCTGTGGAAGTGCCCTGCTGCCAGTGCAGGTGTGTACAGGCCCACTGCTGCAGTTTTCTTCTGGAAAGAGCAGAAAATGAAAAGAGGTTGCATTTGACCATTAGTCTAAGCAAAACTCAGTGGCACAGAGAACAAGGCCCCAAAACCCCACTTTCTTAAATACCAGGGTTGACTAAAAAGAAAATCCAGTGTGGTGAGGTGTTGAACAGGACTTGCTTGTATCCTACCCTCCCCCTTGTCCACCTCCCCCGTTCACCAGTGGCAGAGGGGCAGGATGCACACAAAGGTGAGCCAGGAGAAATGCTCAAAGCCATGAAGCAGGACTCTTGGAATACCTTGCTCAGATCCTGAAGCTGGTGATGTTCCTTACTGTTCCCTGCAGGATTCAGGCTTGTGTAAGCCAGTTTCTTTTCTAGTTTATCTGCCAGCTTGAAAATCATGTGGCTGGTTCATGAACAGATTTGTTTCTGGTATTGCTTTTGCAACCACACAGCCTTTGATGGCCACTGGGGCTCGAGTGGTCTTGCATCTGTGAAGGGAGGTGAGAAAATCAGTGTCCATGACTGTTTCATCAGACAAAGAGTTGGATCTGGACCTTCTCTGGTGTGAATCAGAGAAATAAATTAAAATAGCAGCTCCTCTTGTGTTAAGAACCCCACAGCTTAATGAAATCTTGTCTTTGCAGAGCAAAGTCTGGAGAAGTGCATTAAGAGAGAGGTGTTGAGGGAGCTGAGGTGCCAAGGAGCAAACTGCTGCAAATGCTCTGCACATGATAACGCTCCATGAATCTGTTATAAATGAGACTGATCTCTCATCCATCCATCAGGAGCCTTCCTCACTCCAAAATTTGGGCTGCTCCCTATCCTATCTCATATGGGAGGTGATACTGATGAGCAGAAAAAAGGTATGTTTGCTTCACATGTTGATTTTGGATAGAGAGCACGGGTTGTGGAGGTGCAGAAGGAAACACAGGAACTGCCTTCACTAACAAAGAAATGCAGATTTCCAAACTATCTCTGCCCAGCCCTGGATGGGAGCTTTTGTTTCTGTGTTGGCTTGGAATTTGTAGTTGATCTTGTCAAAAGATGATGGTTGTGCTGGGAATTAATTATTAGCAGCCTCTGGTTGACTGATTGAGGGGTTTTGGTGGGAATTTTTTGTTCTTTCAACAAATTTTGAAGATTGGCCATCATAGAAATACAACCATATCAAATTGTAGTGAGGTGCTCTCATGCCTTGCACTTGGGCCTTGCCAAGAGAGGTCAAAAATGTGCACAAACATTACTTAAATGTTACCAGGGTTTCCCCCGCAGACTGAACAGACCTGCAAGGACAGGCAGAAGTCGGTATTTCAAAAGATGATGATTTTTAATGGAGGCGGTGTCAAAGCCACAGATTTGATGATAACATCACCCCGTCCAGAAAATGCCCTGAGCCTGATTTACAGCACCATCAGCAGGCACTGCCCTGTGACTCTTGTGGAGAGGCTAAGGGAGGGCACAAGGGGAGAACACAGCGTTTTGCCACGGCTCGCTTTGCACGGGCCGTGAAAGTCCCGTTGGTGTGATGGAAGTGGAGGAGAGGAGCGGCTGGCGGCGATGCCTCAGGTCCGAACTGCCGAGGTGGCGGCTCCGCTGCCCGGCCCGGCAGCGCCCGCAGCCCCGCGCCTTCCCCCGGCATCCTTCCCTGTCAAAAAATCGTTCCTGCTATCGTTCCCGCTGCCCTGCTATCCTTCCCGCTGCCCCGCTATCCTTCCCGCTGCCCCGCTATNCCAGCATCCTTCCCGCTGCCCCGGCATCCTTCCCGATGCCCTGCTATCCTTCCTGCTGCCCTGCTATCCTTCCCGCTGCCCCAGCATCCTTCCCGCTGCCCCGGCATCCTTCCCGATGCCCTGCTATCCTNTTGTTCTGGCCGCCCTTTGGAGCCGGGAGCGCTCCGCTCCCGCCGCCATTGCTCCTTCGTCCTGAGCGTCCTTCCCGGCAGGGCTGCGGCTCCCGCCGGTGCCGGGTTTTAGGGAGCGATGACCACGGTGCGGAGGGAGGCGTTCGGGCGGATGCCCCCGGAGGAGGGAGGCGCAGAGGTGGAGAAGTTCGTCCTACAGTCGGACAGCGTGAGGGTGGAGATCCTGTCGTTTGGGTGCATCATCGCCACTCTGGAGACAAAAGACAGGGATGGGCAGTTTGCAGATATTGTCCTAGGATTTGACACTTTGGAAGGTGGGTCTTAATATGTTTTTTTGGAAAAAAATAAAAGAAACACAATCAGGCAGTTTAACCAGCAGTTACTGGTTTGTTGCTACACTGCGTGACCTGCCTGTAAGGCCCCCTCCCCCCAAATCGTGGGCTGAATAGATACAGTTCCTGCGGCATCTCCTGGGCTCTGTGGTGGATGAGGAACAGGGACACTGGTGGCAGCGTGCCACTCTTGGGGCAGCTCTGAGTCATTCCTTGACAGAGGCCTTTTCTTCAAATCTGCAAAGAATACAAGATCCCATCAGGCCGTGTTAATCCAAGATGCGCACAACTAATGAGCTGTGTGTCCTGTGAAACGCCGGGGCTGCAGTCCCTGTTCAGTCCTGGAGGGAAGCAGAGAGAGCCCCCTCTGAGCCCATCAGCGCCCATGGCGCTGCAGTGCTTGTGTTTAACCCAGCGCTGTTTCTCTGGCCAGGTTACACGAGGAAACACCCGTTCTTTGGTGCCGTCGTGGGCCGTGTTGCCAACAGGATTGCCAACGGGAGGTTCAGCCTGGAGGGGAAGGAGTACCAGCTCTTCCTCAACAACGGGCCCAACAGCCTGCACGGAGGAGCCAAGGGATTTGACAAGGTGAACATCCCAGTGTCCTGCCAGCATACAGCCAGTGGGGTTGTAGCAAGAGGGTGTGATGTCTACACCCCTGAACCCTGTAACATTTTCTGGTGGTTACTGAGTTGAATCAGCTCAGAAAGTGCTGTGAGTGCAGAAACGGGGAATTGAGACAGTTCCTGCGAGCTGCTCGGTTGGCTTGTCCTTGCCTGAGTTCGCAGGGCTCACTTATGTCATCCTTGGATGCCGAGCAGAGGGTTGTTGTGCATCCTCTTGTGTGACTGCAGCCCTGAGCCTCATGAGCCCAGTTCTGACAGGTTGTTCTGGGCAAGGTGCTGCTTCTACAGAGCCTGGGTTGGGACAGTGAGGAGCCAGCCTCAGGAGCAATGGAGGCTCTCCAGGCACCAGCTGCACCACCCTGGAGTGTGCCATGGACTTGTGCCAGTGCCCAAAGAAAGTTTCCTGGGGAAGCTTTCCATGCAGACTCATTTCCACCTGCAGCTTCACGGCTGTTACCTGCCCACAGCTCCTCCCAGAGTCACAAGGACATGAGTCTGCAGAAACTTATCACTGTTGCTCCCTTGTGACAGCACTCCCAAGTAAGGGGAGGGCAGGGTGGTGCTGCAGGTTCAGACATTGCACTGTTCCCTGTGGTGCTCCTTTCATCCTGTGACAGCATCTGCCGGGCTCTCACTGACTCACAGCAGTGAGGGATTAGATCAGGCCTGCAAAATGCCCCAGGAGCCAGAATCACTGTCTCTCCTTCCCAGCCCTCCCCCATGACCTCCTGAGATGAAACAACCTTTCCCTGGCCCCAGGGCACTCAACTTTTTCTCTCTCCTCCCAAGAGCAGCTGCTCAGGTCAGGTATTTGTGGTACAGACGGGAAGAGCAGTGGAGGACCTCTTCTCTTGAAAGCCTTGCTGATAACCCTGATTGCAGAGCAGGCTCAGAAGTCTCTGCTTTCCTGAAGCCTTGGACTTTGTTGGATCAAGTGCATTTGTAACCAGCAAGTAGCTGATCCATCATTTCCCCCAAAGGGCACGTGAATGTGCTGGTGCAGCTGCTTTTGGGTTAATGGGGTTTTTTTGTGGAAGGAATCCAGGCTGATGGGGAAAAAAGCCAGTGTGCATGAAAAAAAAATCACAGTGTGAACTGGCATCAGGTTGGGATGAAATGTTCCTCATCAGCCTTAGAAAAAAAGAAGTACTGGGGATGGCTTGGCTGTTGTACCCCCAAAAAGGACAGTTTGGTTGGTTTAAGGTTTCTTTATACAACCTGACACCTGTGAACTGGAGCTGAAAACGTGCATATTTTTGTGACAGCACTTTCAGGCTGTCTTCTGCAGGCAGGGGATGTGATCTCTTCTCCTGCTTCTCCACATTGCTTGCTGAAGGCTCTCCAGCTTTCTGGGGACAAGGCAGTGACATCTCCCAGCCTCTGGCCCACGAGGCACACTTGGACACCTCCCCAAGACCCCCTCCAGCCAGGAAACTCTCACTGTGCAGAGACAGTGAGCCCTAGCTGGTCAGCCCTAACAAAAAACACACAGGCATTTGGCTGTGATTATCTTGGTCATCTTCTGAGCTTTTCCTGATCTTGCAGACATCAGTGCTGTGGTCAGCGCGTGGTCTGATGAGAGCAGCTTGCAGCTGCACTTACAGGGCAGCAGTGTGTGACCCCACTGCTGGGGGACTTCAGAAAATAACTCTCCTATCTTAGAACAAACCAGTGACACCTGTATGCTTCCTGGACTTTATTAGCTTTTTCTTCAAAGAGTTTAAAAAGAAACTCGTATTTTAAAAACCGCAGCATCCTTGCAGCATGGGAGCCGCAGTCACACTGCAGGCTGTGCAGGAGGGCCTGCTCTGCAGCCAGGTGTGTTTGGCACCCTCAGGTTCTGTGTTTGGTGAAAATGCTGGCTTTTGACCATGCCCCATGTTGGTGATCTCTGTGTAGGACATGAGAGGGATCAACTCAACAATGTTATCTGACCCCTGTTCCTAAATCTGTCCACTTAGATTAGACAGTAACTATTCCTTAGGGAAATGTGAAGCTTCAGAGAGCCTCTTGTTGCACATCCATCCTCTCAGCATGAGGCCCATGGCCAGGGCCAGACAGGCTGTCTGGGCAGCTGTGTGCAGAGTGCTGGCTTGCTTTCCTTGCCAGCACGTTTGGCTCCAAGCAGAGCACTGGTGCTGGTCTCTGGCAGGGAGAGGAACCAGAGAGGTCCCAGCTCTCTGCATGTGTCTGACAGCACATCTGGTACCATTTAACCCAGCCCCTGGGCAGGAGTCACAGTGTGTTTTTACACTGTCCTAGAAGCCAGTGCCTGGGTGGCAGCTTGTTGATGGTGTTACACATGAGAAGATCCATGGAAAGGGAGTTAAGTCCAGCTTGAGGGTAAAAATCAAACGTTCTGGCTCTCAGGCACAGCATATCACAGGCTGGAACATCAGATTCACCCCGTTGCCAAACTGCCTCGTTTGTGTGGCTGCTCAGTGGAAAGCTTGTTCCCTGCTGGTGGTCCTGGCTGACCAAGAGCAGGCTGGTGTCGAGATCTGTGTTTTCTTTGCAAAGGCGATTGAAAAAGCCACAGTTTCAGTGCAGCATCCCTCGAGTGCCTTCTGTGCCTGTTTTGAGCCCAGCCTGGGGCAGGAGGGAAGGGCACTGTGCTCCCATCCTGTCCCACTAACGCTGGGCTCCCTGTAGGTTCTCTGGAGCGCCCAGGTGCTCCCGAACGGCGTCCGCTTCTTCCGGCTGAGCCCCGACGGCGAGGAGGGCTACCCTGGGGACCTTAAAGTCTGGGTGACCTACACCCTTAGTGGCAGGGAGCTGGCCATCAACTACCAGGCCCAGAGCAGCAAGACAACCCCTGTCAGCCTGACAAACCACGCCTACTTCAACCTGGCAGGGCAGGTAAAGCGTGGGGAGGTGGGGATGCATCAGCCCCACTGGGATACGCTGTGCAGGGGAGGCAGCCTGGGGACCCATGGAATGATGTTTGGGAACAACGTGCTGGTCTGGGGACATGACACGGTGTTGGGGACACATCAGTGGGGGTTGTCACTGTGCATCATGGGCTGCATGCAGGAGCAGGACTGAGTCACATGGACCTCACCTGAGGACACGTCTCAGTGCTTCTAGAACTGAGAAATCCAGTAGAGAATGTTGACTCTCCTTTTGTGTGTAACTGGACTGTTCTGGTCTTTCCCTTGGGAAGATTATGGAGGAGGTGCAGAGCTGGCATACCCTAGTGGTGGCCTGGCATTTCTTAGCTGTATTCTTTTGGTATTTCTGAGAGGGTGATGCAGCTGAGATTTGGCACACCAAAATACCCAGGTCAAAATGGGCAGAAGAAACATCATGGAAAAGAGATGTGAGTTAGCCAGGATTGCAGACAAGCAAGGTTGCAGCAGCAGAATGCAGAGGGCTCCCACACAACCATACAGGGTTTTGTCAACCACATGGATAGTGAATTGCAGCTGTGTTTTAATCTTCACAGTTTGTAACTGGGCTTGGAGGAAAAGGATCCGAGAAATAAAGTGTTGCTGGGCAGAGCCATAGGATAATACAGTGCAGTCACATTTGGATGTGAGACAAAGGCCCTTAAAAGTGTTTGTGAGAGACAACCCAGCCCCTCTGAGCAGGAGCTGTATCAACATTTGATAGAGGGGAACACTGATTCGGTGATCAGAATTCGTTTTTACTGAGATTTCCAAATGCTTATATACTGTACTAGGACAGCTAGTAATTTTTTACTACAATGATTAGGTTAAACATCATACAGACAAACTCATACATTTTACAACATACCTTGTTTGGAGAAGTTTGATTCAATCTTCTTTTCCCATCAACAGACTTAATCCAATCTCCTGTAATCTTCAAAGCTCTGCTTGTTCTTGCCAAGGCATCTTGGTTATCAAACCAACTATGCCAATTAAGCCTGCAGTGCTCTCTGTCCTGTGTATCCCAGCAGAGCTGTGCCCAGGCTGCTGCCCTGAGAATGGCTGTGCAGTTGTTGGTGCTCCTAGAGGTGCAGAAATACCAACACCTGCAGTGTGCAACCCAGGCATGTTCCAGAGGAACACGAGACCTTTGGGCACCAAATTGCTGCTCAGAGTAGGCAGTGACCTGAAGGCTCAGCTTTGAGCCTGCTCCCCTTGCAGCCCAGCAGGTTCCCTGCCAGCCTTCCTGAGGCTGTGGAGGAGGAGGAGGAGCACACCCTGCAGGGATGCAGATGAGACAGGAGGATGGGCTGCATTTCCCGGTGCTCACTTCCATCCCCTTCTCCCTGCTGTGTGTGCTCAGTGCCCAGCATGGCTTGGCTGGTCAGTCTGCAGGGTGATACTGCTCTGTGAGGTACAAGTACAGATTGATGGGCTCATCCCTGTGGGATTTACAGCTGCCAGAGCCCATAGAGGGCTCTTTTTGGTGCCAGTACCTTTGTCCTGTGCCAAAGGGGGAATGAGGACCAGGAGGTGTTCCAGGCACTACCAGATCAGTCGGCACCACTGGACTGTCACTGCACAACTGTGCTTAGGGCTGCTGGAACAGTGGCTGCAACAGGAATGCCAGCATTTCCCACCCTCCTGCAGGGCTCCCGGGATATCTATGACCACCAGATCTCCATTGAAGCAGATTCCTACCTGCCTGTGGACGACACCAAGATCCCCAGTGGTGGGTGTGCAGCGCTCGTGGCACCACATGGAAGGGATCTTTCTGAGCAGTGTTGGTGGCAAGGGGGACACCAGCACCCAGGGGACCCCAGGCACAGCGGGGCCCTCACCTCTGGGCTCAGTCCCAGTGCACCTGGGCAGGGTGGGCAGAGCCAGGTGCTGGTAACCTGGTCCATCGCCAGCCCAGGGAGCAGGCAGGAGCAGCAGGAATGGGCCCATGGGATGTGAGGCTGTTATGTGGGTCCATCCAGGAGACAAGCTCCTTGTAGCACCTGGAGGAGTGGATTCTCTGGTCCAATGGCTTCTGCTCAGCTTGGTGTGCCATGCTTGTGCACAAAGAGGGAAGAGCTTAAGGCCATACCCAACCCAGTGCCCTGCTTCTCCCTGCTGCTTTCACCATGGAGCTGTTCCACATCTTAGCTGTGGCCAGCTTGCTACCCCTGCCTTTTGCAGTTCCTTCTTGTGTGGGTAGCCTTAATCCCGGGGTGAAGATAGGATTTGTGCAATTGTTAGAGTCAGACCCCTTGTGTTGAATGCCTGCTCTATTTTATGTAAGTGCCTGAATTGGAATGGTTTCATTTTTTGTTTATTCTGCCCTCCATGCAAAACCCCTCACCTCTGACTGGGGTGACTGTTTTGTGCTGTTTAGTATGTCCTGGGGTTGTTTGTGCTGCTCTATCACAGGACACTGTATGCCCACAGCAGTCTTAACAAGGACAAGAGAGAAAACGCTGGGTTTGTACACGTACAGACTTTGTGTGTTTTCTTGCTCCTTGTCTGTGCTTTGTCCCTGCTAAGAGCAGTGGTGTCCCCAGGGGCTGCCAGCTGTGCTGTGTGTCCCAGCCAAGCCCCACGGGTTTGCTGGCCTGTGGGTGAGTGGCTGAGCGTGCTGTTCTCCTTGCTCAGGGGAGGTGGCTGCTGTGCAGGGCACCGGGTTCGATCTCCGGCAGCCTGTGGAGCTGGGCAAGTATTTGCAGAAGTTTCACCTGGATGGCTTCGACCACAACTTCTGCCTGCATCTGGGGCAGGATCGACGCCTTGTGGCCAGGTAGGCTGGGACCTTGCAGGAGTCCCCGCCCCTGGAGCCGGGGGTGCCCATTCAGCCCGTCCCACATCATCCTCCGCTGGCGTCTCCGCAGGGTTTTCCACCCGCCCAGCGGCAGGACCATGGAGGTTCACACCACCCAGCCCGGCCTCCAGTTCTACACCGGGAACAACCTGGATGGCTCCCTGAAGGGCAAAGGTGCTGCCACGTACCCCAAGCACTCGGCTTTCTGCCTGGAAACCCAGAACTGGCCCGATGCTGTTAACAAGGTGAGCTGGCGTTCCCCTCCCACTCGGCTCCAGTGGCAGGGGACATACCCCGGCACCACCCGTGTCTCTGGGGCACTAAATGTATCAAGGGGACGCTGCAGACACCACAAGTGAGGCAGGCACAGGTCACAGTGGCTTTAGGCAGGGGTCAGTCAGTGCAGCAGGGGCTGGCCCTGTGCAGCCCAGCTTCCCAAAGGTGTGGGGTCTAGAGCAGATGGCCCTGCTGGGGGCTTGCCACGTCCTCTTAAATCTGAGTCATTCCTCACGGCCTGATTCACCAGCGGTAGGACTCACCCACTCAGCCCCTGGCAGGTGGTGGGTGGTTACCCAGTGCTGCTGGAAATGGCTGGGGAGCTGTGGGAATATGCCTGGGGAAGAACAAAGGGATGCAGCCGTGATTTCTGCTCCCAGGGGATGCGCTCACAGTCCCTGATGTGCTGCTGCCTCTCCCCAGCCTCACTTCCCCAATGTCCTGCTCCACCCGGGTGAGGAATACAACCACACCACGTGGCTCATGTTCAACACTGCTTGAGGAGAAGGGCTGCCCACTGCCACCACTGACAGGGGTAAGTGCCTCCAGCAGCTGAGCCAGAAATCCTGCCCAGTGCCAAACAGAGCTTTCCAACTACCCTGGGTGATGCATCCCTCTGGGAGCCTTTTCCCTCTTCTGTGGTTTTCGCCTGTGGTTTCTGCTGGCTTCAACTCCTGTCACCAGCTCTGTTGCTGTCTGGTCTGTGCAAAGCTCTCACACCCTCTCCAGCCTCTCACCATGGGCATTGGGTTTTGTTTTGGAGCCAAAATGCCAGGGGTACGGCATGTCACAGCTCCAACTACAGCAGGGGAATATCTGGGAATACACATGTGGAACATGTGGGAAAGCTGATGCCTTTATGCTTGTTAGTTACATCTGCTATTTCCATCAAAGTGTTCTCTCTAAGTGGTGTGCAGTGCTCATGAAGGATGGCTTTAAGGAGTGTGTTGGGATTATCCCAGCTGGCTGCCCAGGACCCTCTGGTTAAACTCCTATGCTCTGCCTTGCTGAAGTGAAGTGGGCACACGCATTTAGTCTTGAATATACAACTGCAGGAGAAAACCCATCATCTGTGTTTCCACATGAAACCTCCAAAACGCTGTGTCAGGGAACCCTCTGATGAAAACCTCCATGTTTCTGATGCTTCAGGAAAACTGGCACAAGCCAGGGCATGGCAGCACCATGCTGTTGGGGAGCTGGTTGCAAACCAGGGGAACCCCATTTCCCCCTTATGAGTGGGGTTTGTCACCTCAGACACCTTCCTTGCCCCCCACCCACAGCCAGCCCGTGTGGGGTGTGCACACCATGCCCAGAGGCACAGCACACCAGCTACACAACACACCCTTGTGTCAGGGGATCTTTTCCAGCTGCTCACAAACACTATGGAATTTGTGGTGAAATCCTACCAAACTCAGCACAGCTGCACAGAGGCACAGCTGCCACCTTTTTCACTGCACAGATGTCACCCTCTGCACCTTACAAGTGCTGGCTGTCCTGCAGTGGCTGCCTGCACCAGCACAGCCCTGCTCCTGGCTCAGGGTCTCACATCTGGCTTTAGAGGAAGCCCAGCCCCCTCGAGAAACCCTGGGCTCTTCTGCTCAGTCTTCCAGTGTCTCTGGGTACTGAAAAACAGGTACTAGAGCTGTCGTGTCAGTCTGCAGGTTTATTGTGGAGCAGGTTTGCCTTGGGAGTACAGAAAAGAAAAGGTGATGAAATTCCAGAGCAGTGGCATCCGTGTGCCTCTCACCAGGTACACAACGCACAAGCAGTAAAACATTCCAAACACTATCACAGGCTTCAGGCATTAGGCTGAATCACTGCAGGTAACATTTGTGACAGCCCTGCCTCCCTCTGTGGCAGCAGGGATTTGGTGAGGGTGGCCAGAATCCACCAATGGCCACGGTGAGCCCCAGCGAGGATCCAGGCACAGCAAGGACCAGGCACCAAGGCCAGAGGATGCTGCAGCAGAAGAGCCCCTTCAGCATCTGGACTGTTGACTCATCCACTGGAAAAGCTCCATGCAGTCATTATGAACAGGAAATCTGTTTCTTGAAAGCCATGCATTACCCCAGGTGTAACAAAGTTCATCTTGGAACTTTATTCAAGCTGTTCTGCTGTGGTTTACACAAACTGCCATGACAGATTTCACTGGAAGGCCAAACAGGCCTGGCTTTCCATTTCAGTACTTGCTTGCTGCTGAAACTGGCCTTTATTTCTGCTAGACAGCCAATCCCATCAAAAAGAAAAGACGCTTTTCTCCCCTCTGCCTACCAGTTTTTTGTTCACAGTCCAGCATTGTTGCCAGTCCCTTGCTGTGATCTGTGTTGAAGTGCTTTATCATGCAGTCCTTTCGTACAGAATGAGGACAGTCTGACACACCTATACACAAATAATGACTCCTGCAGGTTGTGTATTTGCTGTAAGAAGTTGGCATCATTCAACAAAATCATCTCCAGGATATGGGCTGCTTCACAACCATACAAGTTTCTGTGAAACAGGTTAGAACTCCTGAGGGCAGCTGAGAATCTTTGATTTTAAGGATCTTCCCCCAAAGAAGGAAAACACATCTTCAGATATTTTAACAAGTTTTCTTTGTATCAATAGCCTAAGGAACTAAAAAATGCAACAAGTAGCAATTGTCAAGTTATTAATGATATCTATTACCTTTAGAGGTTTCTGCAGGTGTTACTTGCTTCAAAGATGTGTTTTGGAGGAAAGTTTATCCTTAGATTTTTGGGGCATCTGGTATCAACAGTTAAACACCAGAGAATGAGCTTTGCAGAATAAGCAGATCAGCCAGAAAAATGAATGCCCACTAAATATCAAGGAATGAAAAGGGCATCTGCAAATTTTTATCCATCTGCAGACAGAGATGGATTTTAAATTCCATTTCAAGGAGAGCAGGAACTGATCCTTTCACCAAAGACCATTCAACAGTAGATGAGAAGACACCAGCTGGGATTAGTGATTCCCATTTTAGACATTTTTCATCCACGGCACATGGCACACAGCTAAAATTACCCAAACGTTGACAGAAGCAGCAGGGTTACTACAGAGAAGTTTTAGTTAAAAATACACATTTTATTTCAATGTGCCAATAAAAAAGTCCCACATTTTTGTATCACAGGAAGTTAATTCATACAATAAAAAGAGACCTGTGCTAGTCTATTGGTGTGACTAACTCAGAAGACCCAGATCATGCCAAATTTTAGTTGATATACTCTTCTATCTACATTCTTACATTTACAAAGACACCACAAAATCCCTTATAATAATGTAAGCAAAATAACTTTCTTCCTAAAAGATTAACTTCATAACTTTAATCCATTCTTTCAGGACTTGCACTTCGTTGAGGGCTTCCTGATGGTGAACGGCTGAAAGGAAAAGAATCCACAATTAACATTTCAGTAGTTGCTTAGGAATCACAAGTACAGGAAAAAGCAACAGGAGGATACCCAGATTCTGGCTCCCCTTAAGCACTCTTTTTTAATATAATAACCCATCACTATTGAAAAAGTTAATAGGTTGATGATCTGGAAAGAAAACTTTTTTCTTTACTGTTATTTTTAAAAGGAGATCCCTGTAGGGCCATCTAAAAGAGTATTACTTGTAGTGACCTCCAAAGCCCAGTGGTGGGCTTTGTTTTCTTCACTGTTCTGATACAACAGCTTGTCAAAACCTGCTGTCAAAATCATGGTGATCACTCAGCATTTATGAGCACTTATTCATGCCCTTGTGATTGTTTGACAATAAAATTATAAAAATGAACTATTAAAGAATTCTAATTAGGGAAAAAATGCTGCTGATTCTGTCACTAGACATACTCTAACATGACTCTGTGCATACACAGAGAGAGAGAAAACTACTTACTGACTTAGTGGGAAAGAAAATATAATCTAACAGCAGCGAACACATCAGGCTTGATTTTCTATTCCTGACTGTTGTGCCAGGTTCCTTCACCCTACCTTCCCCAATGTCAACACAGCCTTTAATGAGACTGAAAGCTGATTTCCTACATTTATTCCATGCTTTAAGCTCCTCAGTCTCTGTGCAATAAAATTGTCAGTGAACCAAAAGGAACAGGGGAGCAGACTAAGGCAAGACACTGCTGCATAACCGTGTAGGATTTATCACCATGTACAGAAGGCCACAACATTACCGCTGTGAAAGAGATCTGAGCAAAATACCTCAGCACCACTTTGCTACAAGCAGCAGTGAATCTCCTCAGCAGAGACCAGTGCAGATACTAAACTGCCAGCTCAACTAAGTCTGTGCTAGTAGTGGGGAGAGCAACCTACCTTCTCTTTGGAGATGGTGAGCGGGACTTCGACCGGCTGCCAAAACAGAACCATTGCAGCTTTAATGTGAAATGCAACTCTTATGTTTAAAAACCCTAACCTATCAGAAGTAAATTACAGGAATCTAGACAGAAGGTCTTTCCAATGGGAGCTTTCAGATCAGCTTTTACTCTGACAGGGATTCTCCATTCATTTAGTGTGGAGATGCATTTCAAGCAAATTTGTCTTCAGCAGACAAACAGAAAAACAAGGGGTGGTACCAAGGTGAGGCTTTAAGAAAAGCAACATCACCAGACTGCTGTTTTATGAAAAGCATTAACCAAGTCCAGGCTCTTTATTTGATGGACAGAAAAATTTAACAGAACTGAACTCAGAGGCACAAGAAATTAGTACTATGTACTACGAAGAGTTAATGAAAACTGAGAGACAGGCAAGGAACACATTCCAAAGAGCTGCAGAGGAAATGCTGTAATTTCTGTCCTATCAGAACGAGGTTAGCTGGGGACCCATGTTTGGGGGATATTTTTCTGAAGGACCAGGCTCTGTTAATCAAACCTAAATCTGAGATGCCACTGCAGGCTCTGTGTGTGCGTGCTCACCTCTTAGCTGGCGAGGCAGACTTTGATCTGCCACGAGACCTCGACCTGCAAGAAAAAACACAGCTCAGCAGGGAAACTGAGAGCATGCAGGCTCCCACGTTTGGACAGCAGGATTCACACTCATGCTGAATACACAGAATCCTGCAGGTTTCCAGGGTTTTGCCTGTTATATTTCCAAAGAAGTCTTTGTACATGCATGCTGCACATGTTGCTCTGTACTATGTTCCCTAGCTGATGACCAGTGTTTGCTGATGCAGGTAGCAGGAACAACCCAAATCCTGACCAGTATTTTCACAGAGCTAATCCAAAGCCATGCTCTAAACTTGCAGGTTTCATTAGACTGGAGCAACATCTGCCACTGCAGTTGCAGAGAGCTCATTCCTACAAGTACCTTCTCTGTGAAGTTCATCTTCTATATCCACTTGCTTCAAGTATTTTTTTTTTTTAACATTTGAACTTAAGCCTTATGAAAGAAATGTGGAAAAAGTCCACCTCTGAGACTGCTGCACCACAGGAACACTATACTGCCTAAAAGCCTCACTGAAATTTTGAGGTTCCCCCAAGGAAGTGCTCTACATTCCACATCCAAGGCTTTCCAGAACAGTTTCCAGATGTGTGTTGTGACACTCTCAAACTAGGAAATGTCACGTACTCATTTAGTCTGTCTCCCTGTCCCTGGGTCTTGCATTGCATTCCTTGGAGTCTTCTGTAAAGAAATAATCTTTCAATCACATAAGCACAGTTCTTTTGCCACTTCAGCTGTACATCTGTAACTTCCTATACCTCAGTCACTTAATCCCTACTTACAATGGAAAGTGTCACACAGTAGACTAGAAATGTCACTACAAGTATCCTTGACCTTGCAGAAAACCAGCCTGGTACCAAAAAGAGAAAACAATGGTGGTAAAATCAAGATGTTTTCCTCTCTGGGAGTTTGCTGAGTGTAGCTGTTTCCTGCTTGTCACTGACAATGAACAGTGATAAGCCATCATTAAGTCATGTTGCAACAGCCAGTACTAAGGTTCAACATGGTTTAGCCATAGGTGTACCCAGTCAGAGAAAGGCACTGCTCTACTGCCTTGGGCAACCTTCTCTCTTTACCAGTTTCTGGGCCATTTGTGTAAGTTTCTGCTCTTAATTAAATAGTCTTTTTCTTTTTTTTAATTAAAAAGTCTTATCCAGTCTTCATCTCTTCTTTCTCTTGAAACTCCCCTCATTGCTTGCTGTCCATCCTCAGAAAATGCCACCTTCAGCTGTGGGCTTTTCTACCTGCTCCCTTTAGCTGAAGCTATCCTGTATCTTTCTGTGTTTCCTCATGGCTGACTGATTCAAACACGTTTCAAACGTTCTTTGTTTCAAAGTGCAGCCATTAAAATCAGCACAGCAGGCACAGGGACAGGCTGGGCCATAGGCAATTCCATATCCAGAGCAGAATTTCCATTTACTCTTGCTCTTATCGAAAACACCCAGTTAGCCCTGCTGCCAGGACAAGGCTCCACGGAGCACAGGCTGCATGCACTTACTATCAAGGAAAATTTAAGGGACTTTAAAAACAGCCTCTTGTGTTCCTTTAAAATCTCTTACTCTTGTGACGTGTTTATTGGTACAAAATAATTCTGACAGCTGTTTACCTCAAGTTAAAATCAGCTCCTGCAGACTGACACTGATATTCAACAGAGCTGGAATTGAAGCTGTAACACTCAGAACACCAGCAAGCCCTTCAAGACATGCCTAGCTGCAGACTAAATAAAGACTGTTAATAAAGCATTAACAGACCACTGGAAGGGCATCCTGCTTGCCCTGAAAAATAATGGGAAGAATCCACAATCTTGTGTGTGCTACACGAAGAAAAAAGAAACTTTTGAGATTCATTCTACATTTGTTAGCTGTTAATGCAGCCTGATCAAACCAGTATTTGTCATGACTATGGGGACCTAGATGTAAGTGGTGTGCAAAAGAATAAAAACAGGAAGAACAATCTTCTGCACTGCTTTTTAAAACTACAGACCCCTAAGTTAGTGGAGGAAAACCACTTCCTTCCTGGAAAAAACCCTTTACAGCTACTAGAGAGCCAAATGAGACTTTTCAGCAATTTTTACCAACTATCTGCAGTCACATACCTGCTTCGAGGCCATGTAACAGATCTGGATCTAGATCTGGATCTTGATCTAGACCTGAAATAAAAAAATTGAGATAAATTAAAAAGAAGTAAGCTCAAGCAGAAGTGATGACAATTACAGCACTATATAAATTAATGTCTAAGTAGACATTTCAGACAAAGAAATTCAATCATGAGAGATGCCACTGTCTCAAGGTGAGGTCTCAAAACTCATTAGCATGCCTCTGAATTTAACTAGGATGATCATAAACTTTTTAAAGCATGCTAACTTCTGGGGAGCAGCATCTTTTGAAATCTGCTATCCAATACCTTTTGGAATCTAATTAAAATGAGAAAACACCAACAACAGTAAACCACACAGCCTATCAAAAATTAGCTCTAATTACCTCGATCTCTTCAAGGAAGCCGAGCGGGACCGGCGAGGAGACACGGACCTAGACCTACGAGGAGACACGGACCTGGACCTGCGATAGGAAGCTGACCTGGACCTGCAAAAACAGCAATTGCAAGAGGGGCTCAAACAGAGCTTTTTCTGGGAAAAGAAGGTGACAGGAATAAAGGACAAAACTCCAACACACCTCCTACCACGGCTGCGACTGCGTGAGCGCGAGTACCTCCTTCCTCGGGACCTGGAGCGCGATCTGGACCGGGACCTGGGGTTGGGTTAGAAACAACAGGTATCAGCACACAGCTGCAGCAGCCAGCGCGACTGAGGCCCTGCTGAAGTCAAAACTTTTTTCAGACAACTAAAGAACTAGCATCTGTCAGTTGGAAAAATGTCTGGGCCTACTTGTCTTGAGCATTTTTACTACCTAGAAAAATGTTAAAGCTGAATTACATTGCAGAATTACATTAGAATAGAAAACACTGTAATGCGTATTTAAAATAAACCTTGCAAGTTTGCAGGTCGACCCTCTTTGGCCCAAGGTCTAGCAGATCTAGACGATCTAGAAGTATCTATAGGCGAGCGCTGCATCTAGGTAGGAGTTCTCTTCAATCTAACGACGATCAAACTGACAGCCCAATGAGCCAGGGTGAGGCTTGATTGACGCAAGAAGATTTTTCTAGGTGGGCATGTGGTCAATCTGGTGTTCCTCTTTCTAAACCGGAGGGGGGCCCCAATTGAAAGCCAAATTTACTGTTATGGCGGTCACCGTCTCAAATTTTCTGCCCTTAAAGAATAAGGTGAAGCTACGTGTAGATGGCTCGAGGGGATCTGGCCTCTTATGCTGATCACCTCAAGGTCTAGGAGGATCTTAAGTGTCGGATTTGCAAGGCGCCTCAGCATGAAATCTTAAGGCTCGTGACATTCTGAATCAAGGCGACTGACTCAAACGAAGAAACCTGAAAGGTTTTGACCAGGTTGATTATTAAGATATTAACATTTGATAGAAATAGCAACAAATTGTAATATACACCTATACATTTATTCTAGCGTTACAGTTTAAAGAAAACCGGTGTAACATCGTGTTCTTTGCTAACAAGAACTACACGACAGGCAGCTGGCGAAGCACCGCGGCCGCCCCGGCCCCGCACGTACCTGCTCCTCCTTCGGCGGCTATAGCGGTGGCAGTCATAGGCATAGTGGCCTTTCTCACCGCACTCGTAGCATCTGTCGTTGGGGTCGAAGGGGCGCCGGGCGGGGGGCCGGTCGTAGCGGGAGCGCCGCGGCATCCCTGTGGATACCTCCACTCTCACCCTGGAGCCGCAGATCACCCTGCAACGAGTCCGCCAAGGCTCCGGGTTAAACCCTGCACGCTATGACAGAACGACAACAGCCCAGGGACCGGAGAGATAAACCCCGATTCTCGCTCGGCAGCCTCGGCAAACGCGCGAAATGGACACGTACTTCCCGTCAAGTCCACGGACGGCATCTTCAGCATCCCGGGGGTCTTCGAACTCCACGAAGGCGAACCCCGGCGGGTTCCTGGCGATCCACACGGTTCTCAGCGGT
>VXBR01010330.1:0-11016 GCA_013400215.1 Cisticola juncidis
CAGATCACGATTGAGGTGGTGAAGAGCGACATAGACCAGGTGGCTCTTCAGGAAAAAATCAGATTATTTGGAGTTCTAAAACTGAATAATTTGAATATTCCACAGTCTGGAATCTCCCCCTGACCATCTCTAAATCAGGATGAATTTCAGGGAGGGATAAATCCCTAAAAGCCCCTTTTTTCCCCCATTTTTGCCTTTTCAGATCACGATTGAGGTGGTGAAGAGCGACATAGACCAGGTGGCTCTTCAGGAAAAAATCAGATTATTTGGAGTTCTAAAACTGAATAATTTGAATATTCCACAGTCTGGAATCTCCCCCTGACCATCTCTAAATCAGGATGAATTTCAGGGAGGGATAAATCCCTAAAAGCCCCTTTTTTCCCCCATTTTTGCCTTTTCAGATCACGATTGAGGTGGTGAAGAGCGACATAGACCAGGTGGCTCTTCAGGAAAAAATCAGATTATTTGGAGTTCTAAAACTGAATAATTTGAATATTCCACAGTCTGGAATCTCCCCATGATCACACACAAAATCAGGATGAATTTCAGGGAGGGATAAATCCCTAAAATCCCCTTTTTTCCCCCATTTTTGCCTTTTCAGATCACGATTGAGGCGATGAAGAGCGACACAGACAACAGGACATCAAATGGATAAAATAGGAAAAAATCAGATTATTTTGACTTTTAAAATGCAATAACTCAAATATTCCACAGTCTGGAATCTCCCCCTGATGGCCCATAAATCAGGATGAATTTCAGGAAGGGATAAATCCCTAAAAGCCCCTTTTTTCCCCCATTTTTGCCTTTTCAGATCACGATTGAGGCGATGAAGAGCGACACAGACGACAGGGCATCAACTTAATAAAATAGGAAAAAATCAGATTATTTTGAATTTTAAAATGCAGTAACTCAAATATTGCACAATCTGGGATCTCCCCCTCAGCACCCACAAATCAGGATGAATTTCAGGGAGGGATAAATCCCTAAAATCCCCTTTTTTCCCCCATTTTTGCCTTTTCAGATCACGATTGAGGCGATGAAGAGCGACATAGACGAGGTGGCTCTGCAGGGCATCGAGTTCTGGTCCAACGTGTGCGACGAGGAGATGGACCTGGCCATCGAGGCCTCGGAGGTGGGGCTGGAATTCCCTGGGAATTCCTGGGAGTGCTGGGATCCCTGGGAATGCTGGAATTCCATTGGAAATGCTGGAATCCCCTTGGGAATGCTGGGATTCCCTGGGAATGCTGGAATCCCTGGGAATGGCTGGGATTCCCTGCGAATTATCCCTTGGGAATGCTGGAATTCCCTAGGAATCCCTGGGAATGCTGGAATCCCTGGGAATGGCTGGGATTCCCTGCGAATTATCCCTTGGGAATGCTGGAATTCCCTAGGAATCCCTGGGAATGCTGGAATCCCTGGGAATGGCTGGGATTCCCTGCGAATTATCCCTTGGGAATGCTGGAATTCCCTAGGAATCCCTGGGAATGCTGGAATCCCTGGGAATGGCTGGGATTCCCTGCGAATTATCCCTTGGGAATGCTGGAATTCCCTAGGAATCCCTGGGAATGCTGGAATCCCTGGGAATGGCTGGGATTCCCTGCGAATTATCCCTTGGGAATGCTGGAATTCCCTAGGAATCCCTGGGAATGCTGGAATCCCTGGGAATGGCTGGGATTCCCTGCGAATTATCCCTTGGGAATGCTGGAATTCCCTAGGAATCCCTGGGAATGCTGGAATCCCTGGGAATGGCTGGGATTCCCTGCGAATTATCCCTTGGGAATGCTGGAATTCCCTAGGAATCCCTGGGAATGCTGGAATCCCTGGGAATGGCTGGGATTCCCTGCGAATTATCCCTTGGGAATGCTGGAATTCCCTAGGAATCCCTGGGAATGCTGGAATCCCTGGGAATGGCTGGGATTCCCTGCGAATTATCCCTTGGGAATGCTGGAATTCCCTAGGAATCCCTGGGAATGCTGGAATCCCTGGGAATTATTCCTTGGGAATGCTGGAATCCCCTGGGAATGCTGGAATCCCTGGAAATCCCTTGGGAATGCTGGAATCCCCTGGGAATGATGGAATTCCCTGGGAATCCCTTGGGAATGCTGGAATTCCTGGATCATCCCTTGGGAATGCTGAAATTCCCTTGGGAATGCTGGAATCCCTGGGAATTATCCCTTGGGAATGCTGGAATTCCCTAGAATTCCCTTGGGAAGGCTGGAATTCCCTGGAAATCCCTTGGAAATGTTGGAATTACCTTGGGAATGCTGAAATTCCCTGGATAATCCCTTGGGAATGCTGGAATTCCCTTGGGAGTGCTGGAATTCCCTGGAAATCCCCTGGGAATGCTGGAATTCCTGGATCATCCCTTGGGAATGCTGGAATTTCCTTGGGAATGCTGGAAATCCCTTGGGAATGCTGGAATTCCCTGGGAATCCCTTGGGAATGCTGGAATTCCCTGGGAATTCCCTTAGGAATGCTGGGAAGAACAAAAAAGAAGAGAATTTTGGCTCCTCCTTTGGGAGTTTTTAATCCTTCATTTTGGAATTTTTAATTCTTCATTTGGGAGTTTTCAGCTCCTTATTTGGGAATTTTTAGTTCCCAATTCAGGAGTTTTTAACTGCTCCTTTGGGATTTTCAGCTCATTTGGGAATTGAATTTTTGGCTCTTCCTTTGGGGGTTTTAAACTCATTTGAGAATTGAATTTTGACTCCTCTTATGGGACTTTTAGCTCCTGATTTGGGAGTTTTTAGTTCCTCATTTGAGGTTTTTTCCCCTCCTTTGGGAGGAGTTTTCAGGTTTTTTGTTCAAATAACCCAATTTTCCCATTCTTATTCCCTATTTCCACCTAAATCCCCGTGCACTTCCTATCATGGGCATCTCCCATATTTTTCCTGGAAATAATCTGTGGGATTAATGAAATAATATCCAAAATTTTGGGGTCTGTCACAGCCATGAGGGGCTTTGTGCCAAAAGATAAATCCAATTCCCTAAAATATTTGATTTATGAGTCAAATTTGGAATCCTGAATGAAATAAAAGCAATTATCCCATGGAATTAAGAACAAATCTTTGAAATCCCTGCTGGTTTTGGGGACACCCTTGAATTTTGGGGTCTGTCACAGCCATGAGGGTTTGTTTTTTTTTTTTTTTCAAAAGATGCCTCACATTCTCTAAAATCCATGAATTATGAGTCAAATCTGGAATTCTGGATAAATAGAAATAATTATCCTGAGGCTGGAGAGGAATTTGGGGGATTTGTTCTGCCTGCAGATGCTGTTTGCAGAAATTATCTGTGGAGATCAATAACAGCTGAAACTTTGAAGGGCTCTGCATGAATCACATCCATTTAAAAGCAGCTAAATCTCTATTTATGCTTGGATTCCCAAAAAAATTAATAAAAATAAAAAATCAAGGATAAAAGGACAGGCAGCAGCAGATGGGGGAGGTTTATTTACTCCAAACCTTTTGCTCCTTCACCTCGGGGTCACTTTGTAATTACACCTGACAGCCAAGTGAAAATGGGGATAATTGTGCCCTGTGAGGAGGGATGAGGAATTAAAGTGGATTTTTGGAATATTTAAAGTGGATTTGGGAATATTTAACTCAGTACAAAGTGCCCTTGAGGCAATTCCTGTCGGGGAGGGGGGAGAAAAAAAGGGAATTTGTGCCTCATGGAGTTGATCATTCAGCCTCTAATGCTAAAAAAATCATGAAATGATATAAAAACAAATTAAAATAGTGATGAAAATCAACTTTTCACCTCTTTTTCTTCTCTGCAGGCAGCAGAACAAGGACGGCCCCCAGAGCACACCAGCAAATTCTATGCCAAGGGGGCACTGCAATATTTGGTCCCTATTCTAACCCAGACCTTAACAAAACAGGTGAGGGCCACATTCCACAAAGGAATTGCAGATTTTGCAGCTTTTCCTGCCCCTCTGGATCCTTTGGGAATTGATTTGGGATTCTCTGATCCCAAAAAATGTCCCTGGTCTGTGATGAGCTCTCATGCACCACTCTGAGCCAGTGATGCAGCAGTTTTGGGGCTGAGACTGGGACTTGGCTCCTTTTGCCCTGGGTTTGTGGTTTCCACAGGGGTTTGGGGATTCCCTGTATTCCAATTATGAATATTTGGAATATTAAACCAAATATTCCACAGCCCCTGCCTGATTTGGGCTCCAATTCCTGGGATTTTTGAAGCCTGGATTTTTTTATTCACTTCCAGGGATTTATTTGGTTTGTGGTTTCCAAAGAGGTTTGGTTATTCCCTGTATTCCAACTGGGAATATTTGGAATATTAAACCCAAATATTCCACAGCCCCTGCCTGATTTGGGCTCCAGTTCCTGGGATTTTGTAGGCCTGGATTTTTTTACTCCCTGTTAAACAATTCCAGGGATTTACTGGGGCTGTGCTTCCCAGTTTCCAAAGAGGTTTGGTTATTCCCTGTATTCCAATTGGGAATATTTGGGATATTAAACCAAATATTCCACAGCCCCTGCCTGATTTGGGCTCAAGTTCCTGGGATTTTGTAGGCCTGGATTTTTTTACTCCCTGTTAAACAATTCCAGGGATTTACTGGGGCTGTGCTTCCCAGTTTCCAAAGAGGTTTGGTTATTCCCTGTATTCCAATTGGGAATATTTGGGATATTAAACCAAATATTCCACAGCCCCTGCCTGATTTGGGCTCAAGTTCCTGGGATTTTGTAGGCCTGGATTTTTTTACTCCCTGTTAAACAATTCCAGGGATTTACTGGGGCTGTGCTTCCCAGTTTCCAAAGAGGTTTGGTTATTCCCTGTATTCCAATTGGGAATATTTGGGATATTAAACCAAATATTCCACAGCCCCTGCCTGATTTGGGCTCAAGTTCCTGGGATTTTGTAGGCCTGGATTTTTTTACTCCCTGTTAAACAATTCCAGGGATTTACTGGGGCTGTGCTTCCCAGTTTCCAAAGAGGTTTGGTTATTCCCTGTATTCCAATTGGGAATATTTGGGATATTAAACCAAATATTCCACAGCCCCTGCCTGATTTGGGCTCAGATTCCTGGGATTTTTGAAGCCTGGATTTTTTTATTCACTTCCAGGGATTTAAACACTTCCAGGGATTTATTTGGTTTGTGGTTTCCAAAGAGGTTTGGGGATTCCCTGTATTCCAATTATGAATATTTGGGATATTAAACCAAATATTCCACAGCCCCTGCCTGATTGGGGCTCAAATTCCTGGGATTTCTGAGGTTTGGATTTTTTTATTCACTGTTAAACACTTCCAGGGATTTATTTGGTTTGTGATTTCCACAGAGGTTTTGTGATTCCCTGTATTCCAGTTATGAATATTTGGGATATTAAACCAAATATTCCACAGCCTCTGTCTCATGTGGGCTCAAATTCCTGGGATTTTTTTAAGCCTGTGTTTGTTTATTCCCTGTTAAACAATTCCAGGGATTTATTTGAGCTGTGCTTCCCAAGCTAATCGAAATTAATGGAATCACTTACCTAATTATAAAATAAAACTGGCAATTAACAGAATAGGCTTCACTTGGCTGGGAAAATGCTCCAAGAGAATCCAGGGATTTGTTTCCCTGGAATTGCAGGAGGCTCCCAGGGGATGGAACAGGGCAGGGAATCCCAGGGGGAGCTTTGAGAGGTGGGAAAAGGAGATTTTGTGATGGTGCTGGGACCCTCTGGGAGGGATCAAAGGGACAAAATCCCACCTGGATGAGAGGGAAAAGCTCTTTTTTGGGAAGTGGATGAGTTTGGGAAGGCATTGAAGGTTTAAGAGGCTGAGTTTGGCTGGGAAAGGAGATTTTTAATGGTGCACTTTGGGAAGATATCAGAGATCTAAGGGATAAAATCCCACCTGAATAAGAGGGAAAAGCTCTTTTTGGGGTTGGAGGCACTGAAGGTTTCAGAGCCTGAGTTTGCCTGGGAAAGGAGAATTTTAATGGTGCAGGGGCCACTTGGAGTGGGAGAACAGGGATTCAATGGATAAAATTCCCACCTGGATGAGAGGGAAAAACTCTTTTTTGGGAAGTTTGGAAAGATACTGAAGGTTTAAGAGGCTGAGTTTGGCTGGGAAATGAGAATTTTTAATGGTCCACTTTGGGAAAATACAAGGGATCAAAGGGATAAAAATCCCACCTGGATGAGAGGGAAAAGCTCTTTTTTGGGAAGTGGATGAGTTTGGGAAGGCATTGAAGGTTTAAGAGGCTGAGTTTGGCTGGGAAACGAGAATTTTTAATGGTCCATTTTGGGAAAATACAAGAGATCAAAGGGATAAAATCCCACCTGAATAAGAGGGACAAGCTCTTTCCTGGGAAGTGGATGAGCCCATCTGAGATTGAAAAGGTATTGAAGGATTAAGAAGCTGAGCTTGGCTGGGAAAGGAGAATTTTTAATGGGGCACTTTATGAAAATATCAGGGATCTAAGGGATAAAATCCCACCTGAATAAGAGGGAAAAGCTCTTTCCTGGGAAGTGGATGAGCCCACCTGAGATTGAAAAGGTATTGAAGGATTAAGAAGCTGAGCTTGGCTGGGAAAGGAGAATTTTTAATGGTGCACTTTATGAAAATATCAGGGATCTAAGGGATAAAATCCCACCTGGATGAGGGAAAAGCTCTTTTTGGGGAGGGGATGAGGCCACCCGAGGTTGGAAAGGCACTGAAGATTTTGGAGCCTGAGTTTGGATGGGAAAGGAGATTTTTAATGGTGCACTTTGGGAAGATATCAGGGATCAAAGGGTCCAAATCCCACCTGGATGAAAGGGAAAAGCTCTTCTTGGGGAGAAGATGAAGCCACCCAAGGTTGGAAAGGTATCAAAGGTTTAAGAGGCTGAGTTTGGCTGGGAAAGGAGAATTTCTAATGATGCACTTTGGGAAAATATCAGGGATCTAAGGGATAAAATCCCACCTGGATGAGAGGGAAAAGCTCTTTTTGGGAGGGGATGAGGCCACCTGAGATTGGAAAATTAAGGATTGGGAAGTTAAGAGGCTGAGCTTGGCTGAGAAAGGAGATTTTTAATGGTCCACTTTATGAAAATATCAGGGATCAAAGGGACAAAATCCCACCTGGATGAGGGAAAAGCACTTAAAGAAGTGACCAAGCCACCTCAAGCCAGACACCAAAAGTGATTTCTCTCCTCCACAAACAGCATTTAACTTAAAAATCAAATTACCCAACCTGACCCACCAAAGCAGGCGATAACCCCGAGATATTTTTTGGGTTTTTTTGCAGGATGAGAATGACGACGACGACGACTGGAACCCCTGCAAGGCAGCAGGGGTGTGCCTGATGCTGCTGGCCACGTGCTGCGAGGACGACATCGTCCCCCACGTGCTGCCCTTCATCAAGGAGCACATCAAGAATCCCGACTGGAGGTATCGCGACGCGGCCGTCATGGCCTTCGGCTGCATCCTGGAGGGGCCCGAGCCCAACCAGCTCAAACCCTTAGTAATACAGGTGAGGGGTTTTGGGGGAAAAAAGGTGAAAATCTCGTGGTTCTGTGGAGGAGAGTGTTTGGTTTTCATTTGAGGAAAATCAGGAAGGTATAATCTGGTTTTGGAGCTAAAATCACTTATGTGGAAGCTTTTATTTTGTGGTTATTTTGTAATACAGGTGAGTTTTTTGGGATGGGTTGGAGGTGAAAATCTCGTGGTTCTGTGGAGGAGAGTGTTAGGTTTTCATTTGAGGAAAATCAGGAAGGTATAATCTGGTTTTGCAGCTAAAATCGCTTGTGTGGAAGCTTTTAGGGCTGAAAATGGCATGGTTGTTTGGTAATACAGGTGAAGTATTTGGGGAAAAAAAGGGGGTTGGAGGTGAAAATCTCATGGTTCTGTGGAGGGAAGTGTTTGGTTTTCATTTGAGAAAAATCAGGAGGATGTAATCTGGTTTTGGAGGTAAAATTGCTTGTTTAGAGGATTTCAGAGATACAAATGGCATGGTTGGTTGNGTGTAGAGGAGAGTGTTGGGTTAGCCTAAGATTTTAATTTAAGGAAAATCAGTAGGACATAATCTGGTTTTGGAGGTAAAATTGCTTGTTTAGAGGATTTCAGAGATACAAATGGCATGGTTGGTTGGTAATACAGGTGAAGTATTTGGGGAAAAAAAGGGGGTTGGAGGTGAAAATCTCATGGTTCTGTGGAGGGAAGTGTTTGGTTTTCATTTGAGAAAAATCAGGAGGATGTAATCTGGTTTTGGAGGTAAAATTGCTTATGTGGAAGCTTTTAGAGCTAAAAATTGTGTGGTTATTTTGTAGTACAGGTGAGTTTTGGGGAGGGGTTGGAGGTAAAGATCTTGTGGTTCTGTGGAGGAGAGTGTTAGGTTAGTCTAGGATTGTCATTTGAGGAAAATTGGAAGGGTATAATCTGGTTTTGCAGCTAAAATCACTTGTGTGGAAGCTTTTAGGGCTGAAAATGGCATGGTTGTTTGGTAATACAGAGTGAAGTATTTGGGAAGAAAAAGGGGGTTGGAGGGGCAAATCTGGTGGTTCCGTGGAGGAAAGTGTTAGGTTTTCATTTGAGGAAAATCAGGAAGGTATAATCTGGTTTTGGAGCTAAAATCGCTTGTTTAGAGGATTTCAGAGGTACAAATGGCATGGTTGGTTGGTAATACAGGTGAAGTATTGGGGGAAAAAAGGGGGGTTGGAGGTGAAAATCTCATGCTTCTGTGGAGGAGAGTGTTTGGTTTTCATTTGAGGCAAATCGGGAGGATATAATCTGGTTTTGGAGCTAAAATTGCTTATTTAGAGGATTTTAGAGCTAAAAATTTTGTGGTTATTTGGTAGTACAGGTGAATTTTTGGGAGGGGTTGGAGGTGAAAATCTTGTGGTTCTGTAGAGGAGAGTGGTTTGCGTGGGACTTTCATGTGAGAAAAATCAAGTGGATATAATGTGGTTTTGGAGCTAAAATTGCTTATTTAGAGGATTTTAGAGCTAAAAATTTTGTGGTTATTTGGTAGTACAGGTGAATTTTTGGGAGGGGTTGGAGGTGAAAATCTTGTGGTTCTGTAGAGGAGGGGTTTTTGTTTGCGTGGGATTCTCATTTAAAGAAAATCAAGAGGATATAATCTGATTTTGGAGATAAAATCGCTTGTTTAGAGGATTTTAGAGCTGAAAATTTTGTGGTTATTTTGTAATAAAGGTGAGTTTTGGGAGGGGTTGGAGGTGAAAATCTCGTGATTCTGTAGAGGAGGGATTTTTGTTTCCATGGGATTCTCATTTAAGGAAAATCAGTAGGATATAATCTGGTTTTGGAGCTAAAATCGCTTGTTTAGAGGATTTTAGAGCTAAAAACTGTGGTTATTTGGTAATACAGGTGAGATTTTTGGGAAGGGTTGGAGGCAAAAATCTCATTCTATAGAGGAGGGTTTTTTGTTTGTGTGGGATTTTCATTTAATGGAAATCAGGAGGATATAATCTGGTTTTGGAGCTAAAATCACTTGTTTAGAGGCTTTTAGAGCTCAAAATTTCGTGGTTATTTGGAGGAGAATGTCTGCTTTGTGCATGCTCTTATTTTAAGGAAAATCAGAAGGATATCACCTGTTTTGGTGGCTTTTGGAGCCTGGGTTTTAGAGCTGGGTTAATTGAGGGAGAATGTCTGATTTGCACATCCTCTTAATTTAAGGAAAATCAAAAGGATGTAATCTGGTTTTGGATATTTTTGGAGCTAAAAATCACTGGGTTAATTGGAGGAGAATGTTTGATTTGCACGTGTTCTTAACGAAAATGAGAAGGTTATGACCCCTTCTTGGAGGCTTTTAGAGCCCAAAACCTCTGGGTTAATTGAAGGAGAATGTCTGATTTGCATGTGCTCTTAATTAAGGAAAATAAAAAGGACATTACCTGGTTTTGGAGATTTTTAGAGCCCAGAATCTGTGGGTTAATTAGAGGAGAACATCTCAAATCCAAATCCTGCATTTGATCCATAACCCAGCACTCACATTAAGTTACCTCAAATGTGGTTTGGGATTCTGGCAGGAAATATTATGGGAAGAAATGCATTTGAAGGAGTGAAAATTATGATATTTACTGAGTGTAGAAGCTGCCTTCACTTCGGGCATGCTGAGTAAAACCATCCTTGGTGAGGTGTTTGTAAAAGGGATCACGGTAGGGAATAGAGCCATCAATATAAAATAAACCATAAACGAGCTGCAGGATTGGGACAAACGCAGGATATTTTTGGTTTCTGCTGTTATTTTGCAGGCCATGCCCACGTTGATAGAGCTGATGAAGGATCCCAGCGTGGTGGTCAGGGACACCACAGCCTGGACCGTGGGCAGGATCTGCGAGATGCTGCCCGAGGCCGCCATCAACGACATCTACCTGGCCCCGCTGCTGCAGTGCCTGATGGAGGGGCTGAGCGCCGAGCCCAGGGTGGCCACCAACGTCTGCTGGGTGAGGAGACCCCCTGAGCCCTCCAGAACTCAGATCCACCAGGAAAAACAGCCCTGCTGGCATCTGCAAGGGTTTGGCCATCACCGAGTTTGGGTGTTCCTGTCAATGGTGACACTAAATTGTGCTGGCTCTTCTGTGTCATCCGTGGGTTTGGTGGGCAATCCCAGCTTGTTCACATGCCTGGGGCTTTCTCCATGAAGGAAATTTCCTTAATATCCAGCCTGGACATTGTTTGAGATTGTTTGGTCTTGTCCAACCAAATCTCTCCCATTTCCCCTCATGTCTCTCTCCATTTTCCCCTCACGTCTCTCCCCATTTTTCCCTTCACATCTCCCCCATTTTTCCCTTCACATCTCCCCCATTTTTCCCTTCACATCTCCCCCATTTTTCCCTTCACATCTCCCCCATTTTTCCCCTCATGTCTCTCTCCATTTTCCCCTTCACATCTCCCCCATTTTCCCTCAAATCTCGTTTCCCCTGGGAAAGAAAAATCTTTGCCATTTTTCCCACACATCACTCCTCATTTTCCCCTCACATCTCTCTCCTTTTCCCCCTCATGTCTCTCCCCATTTTTCCTTCACGTTTCTCCCCATTTTCCCCTCATGTCTCTCCCATTTTCCCCTCACATATC
>VXBR01010337.1:1664-13053 GCA_013400215.1 Cisticola juncidis
AAAAAACCACCCCAAAATAAAAACAAAAAACCAAAATAAAACCCCAAAAAACAAAACAAAAACCACAAAAACAAACACAAAACCCCATTAATGTCCCCAAAACCCGGCTGCTCTTCAGACTGAATTTGATGCAAACCCAACCCCCAATAAATGGAATATTTGTGGCGCTCTCCAGATCGGAGGTGCCATCCCAAGGTGGAATTCCTGACCGGCTCAGGTCATTAATTCCTGCTGGAGGTGATAAAATCGCAGCTCGGAGAGGAAAAAAATCAGAATTTCCAAAAGAAAAGCACCTTTCAAATCCCCCCCGATGTGACCTGTCAGCCCCACAACACAGCAAACCCGAAATTGGATTGTAAAGTAATAAAAGAGAGGTTCAATTAAAGGTTTTAATTGAATGTTGGGGTTGTTGCCTTGACTGGGAACATCGCAGCTCTTTAATTATGTTTTGTTTAAGAGGAGAGCAAATAAAATCCATTTAGTGCCTGCCGGGGGAAGAGGAGCTCGTATTTCTCAGCAGCCCCCCACACCTCCAGCCAATCTGTTAAAATAACGTGATTAAAGCACATTTTTAATTAAAAGTGCTGCTTTTTTATAATATATCAAGGAATCCTGTCAATCCTCACTGCTGGTGTGTTTTAGGTGAGGGCAGAAATGCAAATTATGGGGGGGAAAAGCTGATTTTGGGGTCCCTTTTTGCACATCCTTTTTTAATAAATAAATAAATAAATAAATAAATAAATAAATAAATAAATAAATAAATAAATGAAAATTTAATAAATCCCTTTTTTTATTTCCTACTGGAATTCTCCTCCCTGGCAGGTTCCATCCCAGAATTATCCAACCCCAGGATATCCAAACCTTCCAAGTTCAGCCACCTGACCCCACAAATGGGAAAAAAAAAAATCCCAATTCCTTGAGTTTTCCATGTTGACCCTGCTTTGTGGATAATGACAGCACATCCCACAAAATTCCATTTTTCCCACCTTTGCTGCTCCATCTCCTTTCCCTCTGCTTTGCTGCCTTGATCCGAATTCCAGGATGAGATTCCAGAGCTGGGATAAAGGAAGAAATCTCAATTTAATTTATTATTAAATCGGAATAAATGTCCCTATTGAGTTTATTTAGTAAATTCCAATGGAATTTTCATGCCAGCTTTTCTTAAGCACCCAAATCCTCTGAAATCCCTGAAAATTTTCTCTTTTCCAGGCCCTCTTGAGCAAAATATTCAATGCTGGGCTTGTTTTGATCTCCATTGAAAAGTTGGGAATGGGAACATCAGAGATGAACTGGAAATGATTTCTCCTATCTCTTTGTAAAGGTGATTTTTTTTTAATTTTTTAAAAATTTTTTTAAAATTTTTGTTTGTTTGTTTGTTTGTTTGTTTGTTTGCTTTTTGCTCCTTTTTTTCCTCACCCTGCTCACTCCGGGCTGGATTTTGGCACCAGAACAAAAGGAAAGGGTTAAAAAATTCCCTTTTCCCTGTCAGGAGGAATCATTGCTGTTTGAGCTTTGGTGTTTTTCCCGAGGGTGGAAAGCCTTGGAATTCTTTGCTGTTCATTAAAAGGAGAATTTACACTTTAATTCCATAATAATTGTAATTATTCTGTTCATAAAGACCAAACTTTGCCAACCCCAATGGATTCAAAGCCCACATGAGGATATTTGATCACTGATGCCATAAAGACTTCCCTACAAGAACAATATTTTTATTTTCTGTGAACAGCTTTTGGCATTACCAGAAAAAAAATATATAAAATAATAATAATAATAAAATAATAAAATATAAAATAAAAATACTCCTTAAATTAAAGATTGCACTGACCCCAAACATTCCAGGAACAAACCCACCCTGTTGCTGACAAATTCCCATCCCATAAATCTCATTTTTCATTGTTTCCCCAATCTCAGAGTTTATCTATAACTCAGGACATTTTAACAAAAAACTTGACATTTATGGCAGTGCTGATAGGAAACCTGCACAGGGAAGGGTTTCTAAACAAATTAACGATGTTACTGCAGGGAAAATTAATTGGAAATAAAAATGGGATCTAACACTGACAGGTGCTTGGATGCTTGGTGCATTTTTCCATGAGTTTTTAGAAGGAAAATTGATTTAGGGCTTGATCAGCAGTGAAAATAAAAATTATTCAGGCACCAAATTAACCACCAACATTTCCTCTTGTTCCCTTAATTCTGGCTGATTTTTTTCCCCAAATAATTTTGCACTTCCTGGACCTGCCATGGATTATTCCAAAAGGCAGCAGGTCTGGAAAATAAAGTTGTTTTTTTTTGTTTTGTTTGTTTTTTTTTTTTTTGCTGTGACAATGAAGTGACCTGAAATTGTTTAAACCATTTTAAACTGAAGCAGAGGAATTCTGGATCCCTGCAGGAGAGCAGGTCTGGACATCCTCAGCTGGGAGCAGCCAAATCCAAATAAAATCCAAATAAATCCAAATAAAACCCAAAATCCAAATGGGAAAGATCATTTTGATTGAAGATGGAATAAAAATGTAAAATGATAATGAAGATATTGATCCATCCTTGGAATGTGAATGTCTGGGAAAAGCTTAAACCAAGGGAGCCAGAAACAAAACCAAACACAGACATTCCTGAAGCCATTTTTAACTTGGATAATTTTTTTTTTTTCATTTTTTATGGAAATAAAGTTGCCCAGAGAAGCCCCTGGATCCCTGGGAATATCCAAGGTGAGTTTGGATGGGGTTGGAGCAGCCTGGGATAGGGGAAGGGGTGGGATGGGCTGAGTTTGAAGCCCCTTCCCAACCCAACCCATTCCATGATTCCAGGATTTTACCACTCAAACCCATCCCTATTTCCCTCCCCTCATCCCAAATACATTTTCCAGCAGAATTAAATCCATTAAAACCCTGGAGCTTTCACTCTGAACACCTTGGAAATTCAGCTGAGGTGGCAGAACCTGTCTGGGCTCCGATAAATTCCATTTTTGAGGATGTGGAGAATGGAAACTGCGTCACTCAGGCTTAGCTGGGGAACAAAATCTGCCACTTTATCCAAGAATTTGGGGATTTAATCCATGAAATGTTTGAGATTTCTGTATTTACATGAAGGGAATTCAAAGGGAAAGCCCCGTTCAGCTGCCCACGCTCGCTTTGCTGAGCCCTGTCATGAATAAAGAGAATTTCAGATGAGACTCCAAAAAAAATGGAAAATGTTGGGAAAAGAAACCATTCAGGTATTTGGGAAATAGGGGAATTTTGTAGGACATAAAGCTGAGATTAAAGCACAAAACTGCCTCAGCCCAGCTCCTCCTGGGAAGTTTCCCTGGAATTTCTCCTGGAGCATTCCCAGGTAAGGCCCTGGCAGGGGCTCTGAGCTCTCCCTGGAGCCTTCTCCTCTCCACATGAAAATATCTGGGATTTTCCCATTAAAATTCTGCTTCCAGCAGGAATTTTTGTGAAAATTCTATCAGAGAGGGTTTGGGGAGAAACCTCAAACTCCAGCTTCTCTCCTTTTCCCTGTGGTTTCCCTGTCCCATCTCACAGAAATCCACAAAATCATCAAAATTCTGATTTCTCCCAGCCAATGTGGAAAAGAACAGCGCTGGAATTAAAATTCTGGGAGAAATTGGATCCCAGACTGGAATCTGCATCTTTATTCAAGATATGGGAACGAGACCTCTGAATTCAATCAGCAAATCAAGGAACAATAAAAGCCTAAAAACAGCGAGAAAGGGACTTGATGAGGTGATCAGGACTCAGCTCAGCTCCACAAAAACCTCCCTGGGGGCTCATTTTTCCCACATTTTCCCCCTTAAATCCAATGGAAAAGTTTAATTTTGCCAGCCCTTCCCTGGTGCTGGCACAGGGAATGAACACAGCCTCTCTCTGAATTTTGTGTTTATTTTTCCCTCCTTTCCCTTTATTTTTTCCTCCTTTTCCTTTATTTTTCCTCTTTTTCCTTTATTTTCCCCTCCTTTTCCTTTATTTTATTTTTTCCTCCTTTTCCTTTACTTTTTCCTCCTTTTCCTTTATTTTTTCTTCCTTTTCCTTTACTTTTTCCTCCTTTTCCTCAATTTTTTCCTCCTTTTCCTTTATTTTCCCTCCTTTTCTTTATTTTTTCCTCCTTTTCCTTTATTTTTCCTCCTTTTCCTTTATTTTCCCTCCTTTCCCTTTATTTTTTCCTCCTTTATTTTTTCCTCCTTTTCCTTTATTTTTCCTCCTTTTCCTTTGTTTTCCCCTCCTTTCCCTTTATTTTATTTTTTCCTCCTTTCCTTTTGTTTTTCCTTCTTTTTCCTTTATTTTTCCTCCTTTTCCTTTATTTTTTCCTCCTTTTCCTTTATTTTCCCCTCCTTTTCCTTTATTTTATTTTTCCCTCCTTTTCCTTTATTTTTCCTTCATTTCCTTTGTTTTTCCCTCCTTTTCCTTTACTTTTTCCTCCTTTCCCTTTATTTTTTCCTCCTTTTCCTTTATTTTTTCCTCCCTTTGTGTGATCCCTGCTGCTCCAGCCAGAGCAGCAGGGCTGGGATTTAATTTCTTCCTGATGGAACTTCCTGTAATTAATTACTCCTAGAAAATAAAATTATTCCTGGCTGATATTCCCAGCTAATGAGAGAAAGGAACAATCCCAGACCAACTCTCTGGCAGGGTTTTGGTGGCCAAAATCTGAATTTTCCCAGGAGAGGGAAGATCCTTGCTGGATACAGGGGTGGTTGATTGGCTGCTCCTGTGGGAGGTGTTGAAAGATTTTTATTTTTCCAGCTAAATTCCTTCCTGGAGATTTTCCTAAATCCCAGAATTCCAGGTAATTGAACATGGATCTTTCCAAATATGATTTGAGTGATTTCAAATCCAGTGATTCCTCCAGGGTGCTGGGAAATCCTGGCTCATCCCAAAATTCTGAGGGCTGGAGCTGTGACCCATCGGATTGAGGAGCTGTAATTAATAAGGGGGTTAATGAATGGGATTTAAAATTATTCAATTATTAATTAATAATTTCTAATTAATTATTCAGAGGGGTTGCAGCTCCCAGTGCAGGGGATGCAGGGACAGCCCCTCCTCTCCCAGCATTTTGGGAATCTGGATTTATTTTTCCCAGGAAAATCTCTTTTTCCATTTAGGAAATGAAGGATTTTGAGTGCTGAACAAAGAATTTTGGGACACTGGAAACGGGAATTTCATGATCCCTTCCGAAATTCTGGGAATTTCTGGTTGTTCTGGATTTTTGCTTCTTCCAGGCACCAGAGCTGAGAACAGAAAATGGGAAGAGTTTAATTAACTCCTTAATTATTATTTGCTCCCAAAGAAACTCTTCCCACGCATTTCCTGCCCTGCTGGTTGGATTGGAGCTGTTTCCCAGACCCCACCCTCCAAAATTCCTCATCCCTAAAAATTCCCATGGCCCAGTATTGGTGTCCATCAAAATTCGGAGAATTTTGCCCAAATCCCGGGATTTCCAGGGAAAATTGGTGACATCTGAACCCTGATGGGCCACTCATGTTATGATTTCTGTTAAAAAAATTCTATTTTTTATCATGTTATGATTTCTATTTCTCCTGGAAATTGAAGAAATCCACCTGGATACTCCTAAATCCCGTATTTTTTCCCATTTTTTTCTATGGCACGGAAGGACAATATTCCAAATAAAGAAGGAATTATCCCCTGAAAAGTGGGAATTCTCTGCTGGAATTGTGGGCTCAGCTCTGGAGTCTCCTCTTGGGAATTCACTCAGGAATAAAAACCTTGAGCCCCTCACAACTTCCAATCTGCTGCCAGTGCACATTTAGGACCTGGATGGGAAAAATGGGAATTTTGCCCTTTTTTTTGTGGTGGGAGGAGAAAATCCTTTATTTTCAGGCTTTGAGGTCCAGGTGACACCTGATGTGACAAATTTGGGCCCTGATTTCAACCAACAAATGCCTGGAAGTGTCTTAAATTCCATTTTTTAGCATTAAAAATCTCAATTTAAGTGGAAAAAGTCGTCCTACGTTCTTTAAATATCCGTGGTTGTTTTGTGGGGTAATGTGGGAGAATCCTCCTGGCATTTTTGGGGTTTGTTTTTTTTTCACAATTAATAATTTGCTCCTCGTTTTTCTAGGAAGGGATTTAAGAGCTTTTAGATCTCCTGGAATAAATAAATCCAGCCTGACCCTCTTAATTCTTGGGATAATTGCAAAGAGATTTGAAATCCTTCACGGATTTCCAGTTTTCCCAGGGCTGCCTCAGCATTCCGGAATTTTGAGGTTGTTTTAATTTCTTTAATTATTATCTTAATGCATGGTTTCATCCTTATCTTAATTCAGGAGGTTTCTTCAGAACAAGAAGAAGCCAAGGAGGAATTCGGTGCAAAAAAGGGAATTTTTGCCTCCTTTTCCTTTATTTTTTTCTCCTTTTCCTTTATTTTCCCTTCCTTTTCCTTTATTTTATTTTTTCCTAATTTTCCTTTATTTTTTCCTCCTTTTCCTTTATTTTTCCCTCCTTTCCCTTTATTTTTTCCTCCTTTTCCTTTATTTTTCCTGCTTTTCCTTTGTTTTTCCTTTGTTGTGTTCCCTTTTTTCTGAAGGAAACAAAGCTTGGAATGTTTGGATCTTTATTTTGCTTTTCCTAAATCCAAGCAGTTTTTAACACATGGACCCATCTTATTTAAATAAAAAGAAATGGGAATTTCTGCTGTTTATTCTCATTATTTTTCCATCTCAGAGCGATTGGTGCCACCACAAAAGTGGGATTTGTAATTGATTATTCAGCAGGAAATCTGGATGTGGAAATCTAGGAAAAAAATGGATTAATTAGCAGGAAAAACAAAATCAATAACCAGTAGAGGATGGAATATGAATTAAAGAGAATTATATAATTTAGAAGCAATGAATATCCTTTTTTTTTGGTTAAAAATGTATAAATAAACGAAAAAGTTTTGTGTTGGTCAGGAATTTGGGGTCCCAGATGGATAAAGGAATGCAGGGCTGGGAGATCATTCCCAAATATTGAAGAATTGGATTTTTTAAGGTGTTTTTTTTTGTTGTTGTTATTGTTGGAGAAGACCTTGGAAAGAGGAGGGAGTGATAAAAATGATAAATATTTGCTCCAAAAATATTGAGGAGTTTGGGAATGGAGGGAATTGGGAATTTTATTGGATATAAAGTCCAACTTGTTAAATCAGACTGGAGCTCTGGATTTTCACCTTTGGGATGCTCCTGTTTTATCCAGGATTGTGCCCAGACCTGATCCAAGGAGATCAAAGACGCCCTTTGGATGCTTTCAGATCACTCCTGGTGGATGCACAAAAATTCACTTTTTTTTGGGAAAAAAAGCAGCAAAAAGGGTAAAACATCTGGAGATCGAATGGATTTTTTAAAGATTCCAAGGTGGAGACCCACAGGAAATGCATCCAATGGACTCAAAAGGGTTTTGGAGGTTAAAAGTTGATTTTTGGGGGGGGTTTCTTTTCTAGTGAGAAAAAAGAGAGAGACAAAAATCCCTGAACTTGTCCAGCTTCAGACAGGAAGGCATCGTTGAATTCCATGAATGCTTCCCAAAAATCCCAAAATGCTTCCAGAATTTGAATCTGGTTAAAGCCAAGCCAATTTTATAATTCAAAATAATTTTGGGGGTGGTGGGATTGTGCTGCCATGGAAAATACAACTCAATTTCCTGTATCAGCCCCAAATTCTGGAGCTTAAAAATTTCATTTAGGATGGAAAATTGTTTTAGTATTTGATGTTAATTAAAATATTTAGAGGGAACTGATAAATTATTGTGTTCAGGGAGCTGCCATCCACTCAAACCCTCAAATATTTCTTCATTAAATGGATTATTCATTATTTAGGTTGGGGCAGTGCTGGGAATGGTTGGGCTCCCATCTTGGAGCTTTTCCAACCTTAATTCTGGGATTCAGCTTGGAAAAGCGTTAAAAAACAATGAGGAAATTTAGATTGAATTTAAATTTAAGTGGAAAATTAGGTTGAATTTAAATTTAAGTGGAAATTTAGGTTGAATTTAAATTAAAGTGGAACGTGGGCCTGGCTGGGATTTTAACCAAGCACAAAATTAAAATAAAAAAACCTCAGAGTTGTTCCCAGTACCCAACCCAGAGCTCCAGGATTCCTTTTCCACCTTTTTTTCCTGGAATGAGGACGGCCCAACCCCTGAGGAGGTGCTGCTGCAATCAGGGAATAAATGGCATTTTAATCATCTCCCTAATCAAAACCCCATTATGCTCGGAGTTAACGAGCTGCCCCAATTAATCCCAGGCATTTTCCTAATGATCCCGTGTTTTATTAATTAATTAAGCACCAATAATCATCGGTAGGAGCTGCAGGAATGCTCAGAACTTGGTAAAAGGAGGATTCAGGCAGGGCTGGAATTGGATGTTGAATAAAAAACATCCCAGAATTTGTTGGAAAGATAAAAACTCTGGGATTATTGACTCGTGTGAGGTTGGTCTTTAAATTAATCCTGAGCTTGGGCTTAGGCTGAGCTCTGAGTTTATTTAAGCTGCAAATATGGGTGGGAACACCTCAGGTTGTCCCACCAAAACACAAAATTTGTCCTGTTAATATTCCTAGAAAAATAAAGGAAAGGAGCTCTCAAATCTGCTGGAATTCTACATTTGGCAGGAATGATCAAGGCTCATTTTGGAAAAAATCCTGAATTTCAGCAAAGTGCAGAGCTGTTATTCCAAGATATTTCTATTTAAAATTGATTTTTTTTTTTTTTTTTGGGCAATTTCAGTTTTATGGTTTTGGTTTCCATGCTGGAACTTGAATCCAGATTTTATTGTGTGTGCAGGAATTTTGGAATTTTGGGGAGTGAATCAGGATAATGCAGAATTCCAGAATGGATTGGGCGGGAAGGATCTTAAATCCCATCCCATTCCAGCCCTGCTGTGGGCAAGGACACCCCCAAATATCCCAGATCCCTTTGGACACCCCCAAATATCCCAGATCCCTTTGGACACCCCCAAATATCCCAGATCCCTTTGGACACCCCCAAATATCCCAGATCCCTTTGGACACCTCCAAGAATCCCAGATTCTCCCCAAAATCTGGCACTTGGCTTTCCAGAGGATTTCTGCTCCTTGTGCACCCCCAAACTCCCAGCACAGAAATCCAATTTATCCACATTTTCCAAAATTGACACTTTGCTCAGGACAATTCCTACAAATTTTGCAAATTGGGATTTTCCAATTGATACAAATCCAACTCCATCGATTCCAACTTCATCCAAAAAACCCCGAATTATCCAAATATCCAAACTTTGACAGGCAGAGTCTAAATTTAAATACAGAATCTCAAAGCTGAACAGAAACTCCTTTTTTCCCCTTTTTTAATCTGATTTTGCTCTGCTTTTTAATCTGCTTTTTTGGTTGCTGAAAAGGAAACGGAGCTGTTTGTCTGCTCCAAAAAATGATGGATTTGACACCGGAATTTAGTGGATTTTTGGGCTGGAGCTTTATTTGGAAGAGGCTGGGATTAGCAGCCTAAGGCTGAGTGAAAGGCAGGATTTTTTTCCAGGTTTTTTTCCAGGTTTTTTCTTTCCTGGTTGACATAAACCTCTCCTGAAAATCCCTTTTCAGCCTCGGAGCTCTGCCTGTGAAATTTTCAGGCCCTCTCCAGTTCACATCAAAGAAATTTGGGGATTTGAGTTTCATCCCAGGAGCATCTTGCTGTTAATTTGGGTGCTAATTCCAGCAAATCCAAATGCCTGATGTTTTTCCTCCTGGAATTCATTTTTTCCCATCCAAATAATAAACTTTACACTTGGTGCCTCTTCCTTACCCTTAGGAAAATCCACTCTGGGGGATTGCACAGGGAAAGGATGGATGGTTTTGGGAATTCTGCAGCTTTTCCAGCTGGTTTAAAACCACAAAATCCCACCTTGAATGTTTCCCAGGCAGGAGAAATCCCAAAAGGGAATTTGGTGTCATCACTTTTCTATTTCTGGGGCATGAAACAAAAGCATCCCTTGGAAAAATCCTAAAATTTAGTTAAATATCGACTTTAAAGTGATTTTAAAATCTTTTAGGAAATTGTGATGTTGATTGATGCTCACAAATCTCCCACTTTTAATTGAAAACTAAATGGATTTGAGAAGGTTTGTGAGCTTTTCCAGGAATATCCAGGATGTTCTGGCAAGGAATCCTGCAGTGGGATCTGCAGGAAAAATTGAATTCCATGGGAAATCAATGGGATGTGGGATCAGGAGTCAGAGCTGCTCTATGGGGAACAGGGCTCATTATCCTGCTGATTTAGGAGGAATTTTTGCTACTTTGAGGGAAATTATTCCCAGATTCCCACAGGATTCCCTCTGTTTCTGGGATTTTCTCCCAACTCCTGGGTTGTTTTAGTCACTGGAATTCAGCCAGCAGCGATTTTATTTGAATTTATCCTGCACCATTTTAATTTGTAGGTGAGACCAAACCGGTTTTAGAATTATTTAGGAGTAAATACTTAGGAATAAGTGTTTATATTTTATATTTTAACATTTTTTAATATTTTAATAATTAATAAATATTTAGATTTTGAAACACTTTTTTGATAAATTTTATAAATTTATTAATCTCAAGCTTGTGTCCCCTGAACTCCTCCATTAACCTGAAAGTAAAGAGATTAACTCAGGGAACAAAAAGATGTGGGAAAAAACTCTTGATGGATATGGGAAAAATCTATCTGCAAGCAAAATTCTTATTGAAAAAAACCCCAATTTGTGCAGCCCTTTTTGTCTTTTTTCCAGTGTTTATTCCAGCCTGGAATAAATTTATCCTAAATCCAGAGCTGGGCAATTTGGTTTATTAGGGATTCCAATATGAACAGGCCCCAAAATTCCCAGGAATCAGGGTGTTCCCTGCTGCATTAACTTTTTTTTAATGCACTAAAGAATATAAATACATTAAATAAAACCGATTTATTCTGTAGCAGAAATCTGCTTTTAGTCATGAAATTGTTAAAAACCTTCATAAGTGAATTATTAATTCTGTCACTCCTCTGCCTCCTGGACTGAAATCTTCTCCCTCGTAACCTTTGGAGGCCTTTGGCTTCAATAATTATGATTTTAAGTAATTAAAACAGAATTAGAGGCTGCTAATTCCAGATCTGGATGCACAGCAGGATTGGGGAGCGCGGCCCCTTCCCGTAAATCCTCTTGTTGGAAAAACAAATTCAGATTATCAGGGCAGGGAGGGGCATGGATGCAGAATTTGGGATTTAAGGAGGGGAAACTCGGGGGGTTGGACCAGACAGGAGCTGATTCATTCGGAGAGGAAAAACTTCCTGGAGAAATTCATGGAATATTTGGGGGAGGTTTTGCGGTTTGCTTTGATTTGCTGTTGATAACTCAACATGGGATTCTGGAATCATGGAATGGTTTGGGATGGAAGGGCCTGAAATCCCCCCCAGTGCCACCCCTGCCATGGC
>VXBR01010348.1:8703-19978 GCA_013400215.1 Cisticola juncidis
GGCCACGCCCAGGTGAGCTGGGACACGCCCAATGGCCACGCCCAGGGCTCCGTCCCGCACTGTCCCCGGCGGTGCGGGACCCCCCAGCCCCGGCCCGGACCCTCCCCGGAGCCCAAGGCCGGGCTGTGACCCCCGAGCGCGGCCCCGTGCCCCCCGCCCCTCTCCACTGTCCCCAGCTTGCTCTACCTTTAAACTCCCCCCTTTGGGCCCAATCCCCCAAAAAGGCGTTCCTGTGACCAGGAACAGGATGAAACAGCCCCCCGAGCCCACCCTGCCTGCTCTGGGCTGTTGTTATCAATATTGCAGGGGGCTGTGATCTAAAATTCCGTTTCTTGCCAGCAGCAGCAGTTTCCCTTCCCCAGCTAATTGCATATCAATGTTTTAATCAGAGACCTGATCAGGACATACCACAAGGGTCCAGGGCCAAAACCTGGCTCTGGCTGAAAGAAACCACGGCTCTGATAAATCTGAGAGGGTGGGGAGCAAAGGCAGCACCTGAGGGAAAGGGAGGAGGAGCTGGGGTTTGTAAAGAGAGCAGCAGCTCTGCCAGGACCTGTCCCTGCATCAGCCAGGACTCAGGGTCTGGGGGATTTGTGGTGTTTCCTTTGCAGTGGAAAGGGACAGAGAGGGGGCAAAGGCACAGGGAGGGGGGTGGGACACAGACCCCGGTGTGGGACACAGACCCCAGTGTGGGACACAGACCCTGCTGTGGGACACAGACCCCAGTGTGGGACACAGACCCCAGTGTGGGACACAGACCCCAGTGTGGGACGCAGACCCTGCTGGGGGACACAGACCCTGCTATGGGACACAGACCCCAGGGTGGGACACAGCCCAGTGTGGGACACAAACCCTGCTGTGGGACACAAACCCCGCAGCAGTGGGACAGGGGAAGGACAATGACAGATTTGATGCTCAGGAGTGGAGATTGCCAGGCACAGGGCAGGAATAGCGGGGCCTGCAAGGAATCCTGGCTGTGGGAAAGGAGCACAGCAGGGTCCTGGCCAAGACACCACAATCTTTGTGTCCATTCCCCTCTTCTTTTGGAAATCAACTCCATTTCCATCCCCCTTTTAGAAATAAACTCCATTTCCATCCCCCTTTTAGAAATAAACTCCATTTCCATCCCCCTTTTGGAAATCACCTCCACTTCCATCCCCCTTTTAGAAATTAACTCCATTTCCACCCCCCTTTTGGAAATAAACTCTGTTTCCACCCCCCTTTTGGAAATAAACTCCATTTCCATGGGGCCCAGCCCAGAGCAGTGCTCAGGGCTCAGGGCTCATCCCCACCCATGCTCAGTCCTCCTGCAGCTTTTGTGGTGGCTTCAGGGGGAAACAAATAATTAAAGCAAAAGGAATTTGTAAACGGAATTTTAAGAGAGAGAGGGAGAAAGAAAAATCAATATGTGAGCACATCCCATCAGAAGATTCCTGATTCCCTGGCCAACGAGTGCTGGCCAGGCTGGAGGAGCGGGGCTGCAAAGGCAGAGAGCAAACGTAGGAAAAAACGCATTTTATTCGATTTTAGGTCATTTCTCTGTGCCTGAAAATAAAAAGAATAATAATAACAATTTTAAAAACCCAAACAAACCCCGGGAGGGGCAGAGCTGGGCAGGTTTCAGGTGGCAGAGCCTCCTCCTGCCTGCCCACGTCAGCCCAGCCCCTTCCCCCTGCACACGGAGCCACTTCTGCCTCGAGCCCCACTAATTATGGATTTTTGCCTACGCCACGGAGTCTGTGTTTGGTGCTTCAGATAAAAATACCGAGTGCTCAGCTCCTCACGCAGCTCTGATGGGGAAGGAGGGAGCAAAAGTAGAAATAAGGGCAGCAGCTGTGGCTTCAATCAGCGCGCTTGGAAATGGAAATAAGCAGAATATTCCACCGAAATAAAATCCCGGGCAGAGCAGCTCCTTCTGAGCAGCTCAGGCTGAAGTTATCCGCCCTTTAAGGGCTGTGAAGAATAAATAATAATGCAGATAAATAAGGATGTGAAGCTCTGTGCACACCAGGGCACTCCAGTGATTCCAGGAACGGGGCCTGGTCCAGGTTCACATCTGGAGCCTGCATTTCCTGGAAACTCCCAGCCCGAAGTTTGAGGCAGCTGCATCAAAACCCCACGGAAAAAATCAAAAAATCAAAATCAAAGAGGAGAAAGTTGCTTTGGTTTGGCCTTTTTTGGCCCAGCAGCCACATCCCAGCTGGGAAACGCCCCTGGGAGGGGCAGAGAGGGTCCAGGATCCAAAATTTCCACCCCACAGGAGCTCCTGGGCACCTTTTCCCCATCTCAGGTTTGTTCTTGTGGCACCAGGGGGGCACTGAGGAGATTCCTGCCACCTCCATCACCCCACTGAGGGCACTCGAGTTTTGTGTTATTTTGTTTCTAACCCAATTAAAAATAAAATAAAACAAAACTCCTTTTATTTCAAAGGATAAACTTCATCCTCCTCAGAGATGAGAAAAAAAAAAACCTCTTTAAAGCCCTTCATGATGTTTCTCTAAACAATTCCCAGCCACTTCCTTTCAAGTGAAGTCCCCATTTGATCTGTCACAAGCCAGCAGCTCTGATGAGCTGAAAATCTATATTATTTTTTATTTCATTAATCCGAGATGAAATACAATGCAATTATTTGCATTTCCCTGTGTTTGCTCATTCCAGAGAGTGGCAGAGAGCGCAGAGAAAAGTGGATGTGATAAAAAGGGAAATGCTGGAGTGGCTGGCTGGGCTCAGGGTGGGGAACTGAGCATCCACAGGGGCAACAGCATCTCAACCCCACTCATCAAATTTAGGAACCACGAGACCCAGGCACTCAGAAAAATTCATAATCTTCATGCCTAAATTGCTTTTTGATTCGTAATTTGGGGGGGATCAGCCACACTCAAAATTTCACCTGGTCAGGGAAGGATTCCCACTCCAGCATCCATTATTGTTTAATTATTCTCTAATTCTGGGCCCTTTTCAGATTTGTCCATGTAAATTCATGCTGTGGTCCCACCCCCACGGGCACATCCAGGGGTTGGGGATAATTCAGGGGATGAGGAAGGCCTGGGGGTGGCACTGGGAGCTCTGGGTGGGGACCAGGCGGGGATGGGGCACAGCTGGGCGACCCCAAAGGGCTTTTCCCCCCTGGGGCTGTGTGAGAGGGCAATGAAAAATCTGATTTTCCTCTGGACGTGTCCCTGTGCAGCCCCAGGAGCCTGGGAAGAGAGAGCAAATGTTTAATGAAATTAAACTGCAAATGAGTCTGGCTTGATCAGGGACTCTTCCCCCTGACTGGAGGGTCCTGGACTGACCCCACAGTTCTGGAATGATCCCACAGTCCTGGAATGATCCCACAGTCCTGGAATGATCCCACAGTCCCAGACTGACCCCACAGTTCCAGACTGACCCCACAGTTCCCCCTTCCATGGAATTCCTCCCTTGNTTAAACTGCAAATGAGTCTGGCTTGATCAGCGCCTCTTCCCCCTGCCTGGAGGGTCCTGGACTGATCCCACAGTTCTGGAATGATCCCACAGACCTGGAATGATCCCACAGACCTGGAATGATCCCACAGTCCTGGACTGACCCCACAGTCCCAGACTGATCCCACAGTCCTGGGCTGATCCCACAGTTCTGGACTGACCCCACAGTCCTGGAATGATCCCACAGTCCCAGACTGACCCCACAGTTCCAGACTGACCCCACAGTTCCCCCTTCCATGGAATTCCTCCCTTGATTCCCCTAAGGAACACGGGGCTGGAAGCAGCCGGGTGTCACTGGAATGATTTTGTGACAGATCAACACAAGAGCAGGGACTGAAGGGCAAAGATTTGGGTCTTCCAATGTTTTTCATGGAATTTTCCCTTTGCCTGGGAGCCAGGACCCCCCTTTAATGTCTCAATTCCCTTTAATACCTCAATTCCCTTTTGTGCCTCAATTTCCTTTTGTGCCTCAATTTCCCTTCCTGCCTCAGTTCCCTTCCTGCCTCAGTTCCCCTTCCTGCCTCAGTTCCCTTCCTGCCTCAGTTCCCCTTCCCTGCCTCAATTTCCCTTCCTGCCTCAGTTTCCCTTCCTGCCTCAATTTCCCTTCCTGCCTCAGTTTCCCTCCCTGCCCATGCCCAGGAATTTGAAGGAAATTCCTTTATCCTGCTATAAAGAAGATTTGTGGGAAGGGAGGCAGAAGGAGACAGCCCAGGTAAGAATAATTATGAAGCACTAAAAGCCCACATCATATGGTGAAACTGTAAGATTAAATTGCTTTGAAATACAGAATTTTTTCCCTTCCTCAACACTTAAGGTAAAATAATATTAAATAACTGCTGTCTCAGGTTAGAACTAAAGGTTAAAGGCTGGTAATTACTGGTTATTTAAAGAGTGGTTGTAATGAACTATGACAGAAACTCACATTTCTGAGCCAGGACTGTATTTTAAGGTGGGAATGTGACTGCCAGGAAATTGCTCTTGGATTTGGAGCCAAGCTGAGATTTGCAATAAAATTCTCCAGACCCAGGAAATGTGCAGGGCTCCAGTTCAGGACACCGGTGCTTTCAGATCAAAATACAGATTTTTTTTTTTAGAGGTAAGTTTGTATTTCCCATGCTGATAAACACCCATCTTTTAATAAATCTGGAGTTTTGCAGGGACACAAACCCAATTCTTCCAGTGTGGTGCCAGGGAAATCTGCACTGCAAGTGACACGACCTTGATAGAAAAAAGGAATTAAAGCAATCCCATCCCTGAGTGTTCCACCCCATCACATCAGGCTCTTAGACCCCCAGCAAGGGAATAAATCCCAAATTCTCAGCCACAGAAATTCCCTTTAACCTCTCATGTCAAAGCCAGTCAGGACAGGACAGAAAGACTTTCATGGAGATTTTAAAAGAAGCAAAGGAATAAAACAAATCAAGAAAAAGCGCCGAGATTAATAAGGAAAAAACTCCTTCTTGAGGAGGTTCCTACTCAGGGCTTCAAAAACCTTAAATTCAGCTCTGCTGAGGGATTCTTTTCCCTGGAGCCGCCTGCTCGTGGTGCCTTTCATCCCCTGCCATCCCTGCCCCTCGGGGACTCGCTGTGATCGCATCCCGGGAAATGAAATCCCCATTTGGAAGATTCCAAATGAAATTCCCGGCTTTGGAGAGCTCCCCCCGCCCTTCAAAGGCTGGAAACGGCCCCAAAGGAGAGGCAGGGAACCTCCAGAAGCTGGGAATGAGTTCTGAGCCCCGTCTGGAGCCCCCTGCCTGCCCCGAGAGCTGCACGGCCCCAGCCTGGAGTGCCCCGGGCACGGGCACTGCCCGGCACGGCCCGGAGTGTCCCGGGCATGGGCAGTGCCCGGCACAGCCCGCCCTGGCAGGGCACGGCCTCTCCCAGCCCTGCATCCCCTGTGCCCTCCTGTGAGCCAGGGATGCCCCGGTTTGTTTTGCCCTCCTGTGACCTGAGAATGCCCCGGGTTATTTTACCCTCCTGTGATTTGGGAATGCCCCGGGTTGTTCTGCCCATCTTTGACCCGGGAATGCCCAGGTTTGTTTTACCTTCCTGTGAGTTGGGAATGCCCGGTTTGTTTTGCGCTCCTGTGACCCAGGGATGCCCCGGGTTGTTTTACCCATTTTTGATCCAGGAATGTCCCGGTTTGTTTTGCCCTCCTGTGAGCCAGGGATGCCCCGGTTTGTTTCCCACACCAGCCCTGGGGGTGCTGCCCACAACCCCAAATTCCTGCAGTGAGAACAGAGCCGGGCCCCAGAGGATGTTCTGCTCTGAAAATCCCATTCCACACCCCAAACCCGACATTTCCATTTCCGGTGACCAAAAGGAGCTGCAAACAGCCCCGTTCCCGCTCCAGCCTCCCCTCCCATTGCAGCTCCAGGGCTGAGGTTTCTGCTCCCACCACCAGAGTCAGTGAGTTCCACCCTCCTTCCCCTCAAACTTCCGAGTTCCATCCAGCAGGAGCTGATGAAAGTGCCAGAAAACCTCTGCTCTCCTTCCCCTGGAGCAGATAAAACCATCGCTCACCCCGTCCCTCTCCAGGCTGAGATTCTCACCCACATTCTCATTTTAATTAAAGCCACATCCTGGTGCTGCTGGAGCCCCGATAAGGATCCCTTATCAGAGCAGGGAGTCCGATGCTATCAGGGCCAGCCCGTGATTACCTGCCAGAACAAAGGGGAGTTATTAAAACCCCCCCTCAGGTCGCTGTGGGGGCACAGGATGGAAACGGAGCTGCTGGAGCCTTCCCCTGCCCGGGGTCACTGCAGGAAAAGAGGAGCTGCTGCCTCTGTCCTCCCCCAAAAACCATCTCAGCTCCTGGCACCTCCCAGATAAACAGAATAAAAATCCTTTCCACCCCTGCTCACCCCGGGATAAAGGGACAACCCCAAATTTCGGGGAATTCAGCCCTTCCAAATGAACTTGTAACGTTTCAACCCAGTAATCGTGGTTAAATTAGGAATAAAAGGTGGAATCCTACAAGGAGGAATTAATTCAGGCCCCAAATAAGTTTCAAACTGCAGCTGTAAGAGAAAAATTTCTGGGCAAATGTCAGTCATCAGTAGCTTCTCTAAAATGCATTGTTTTATCTCAAAACCAAAAAAAAATCATGAAAGAAAAGTCACCAAAGGGAGCTGGCAGCAGATAAAAACATTATTCCCAATAAACTCAAGCACTGTAGCAGGTACATGATGGAAATTCATCAGAATTTAATGAATTGGTCCTTAAAAAAAACCCTTATCTTCCTCATCCATATGTATTTGATGGGATAACAATTAGAGATGCTGTGTTTGATGTGCTCTCCTCTCATCCCGGAGGCAGCAGGAGCCCCGAGGCCTCCCAGGATTGACTTTCCATGGATTTGTGTGGTACCAGCTCCATCTATTGATGGAGAGCAGGGAGATGGAGAGGACGGAGTGGCCTCTGTGCCCTGAACCGGGATCCTGGGGGAACTGGGGGCTGGGGTGGGGCTAACTCAAAATTGAGGTGCTGTGAATTTGTTGAGGTGCTGTGGATTTGTTTTAACTCATAAATTGAGGTGCTGTGGATTTGTTTCACACTCAGGAATTGAGATGTTGTGAGTTTATTGAGGTGCTGTGGGTTTTTTCAGGGAACTGAGGTGCTGTGAGTTTGTTTTAACTCAAAATTGAGTCCTGTGGGTGTGTTTTACACTCAGGAATTGAGGTGCTGTGAGTTTTTTGAGGGACTTGCGGTGCTGTGGGTTTGTTGAGGTGCTGTGGGATTTTTCAGGGATTTGGGGTGCTGTGGGTTTGTTTTAACTCATAAATTGAGTGCTGTGGGTTTTTTGAGGGAATAGCGGTGCTGTGGGTTTGTTGAGATGCTGTGGGTTTGTTATACACTCAGGAATTGAGGTGCTGTGGTTTTTTTGGGGAATTGAGGTGCTGTGGGTTTAACTGAGGGAATTGAGGTGCTGTGGGTTTGTTGAGATGCTGTGGGTTTGTTTTAACCCACAAATTGAGTGCTGTAGGTTTTTTGAGGGAACTGAGATGCTGTGGGTTTGTTGAGGTGCTGTGGGTTTGTTTTAATCCACAAATTGAGATGCTGTGGTTTTTTAAGGGAATTGAGTGGTGTGGGTTTATCGAGGTGCTGTGGGTCTGTTCTCCTTCCCAGGGGTACTCCCCTGCAATATTTGCCTCCAAATCCCAAACTCACCACTCCAGTTCATTCATTTTGCCATCCCAGCTCCGGTCATTATCAGAATTTTCTTCTAAGTGATCACGTAGGAGAGAGAATAAAAAATCCCCTGAGGATGAACTCACAACCCCGGTAATTTGCAGACACCTCATCTCCAAATCATCTCAAATATGTGTGATATTGGCGGGGCGGCGGCGGGTCCGTGCCTGGGAAGGATTTCCTGGGCAGCTGCAGCACAGAGAGGTGTGAATGTCCCCAGTTTCACACTTTCATTGTTGTTTCCAACCATTTCTTACAGCAACGCTTCTTTTTTTCACCCTCACCCTTGAATTTGTACTGCGCGGAAAATACAACAAAGAACATTTTCCGATTTTCTCTCAGGCTGTCCCTAGGTGTATCTTTAATTTTGTTGGACACAAATAAAGAAACTTCTGCATTTCTGTTTTTTGTCAAAAATCCTCAAGCAAAGCTGAACATCTCCCCGAGCTCCCGACGCTTCTGCTGCGAGCTGCAGTTGCTATGGAAAGGAGAAAATTCTGCTCGTGCTCCAACAAAACAGGGCACCCTCAGCTCGGGGGGTTTTATAAAACACACGGGTCCTGGCAGATAAATGAAATTCCCACGGGATAAACAGCCAGGATATTCAGAGTAATTTCTGCTCTTCCCAAAAGTCCCAGAGGACCTGAGCAGGTCCCTCTGATCCTCAGGGATCCCTGCAGGGAAAGGAGCCCAAAATCCCGAAATAAAGAGGGAAAGGGAGGCCAGGGCCGGGTCTGTGTGGGGCAGGGAGCGATTCCCTTCTGGGATGGGGCTGGGACCTCCCCCAGACCCCAAAATATCCCAGACCGCAAAATATCCCAGACCCCAAAATATCCCAGACCCCAAAATATCCCAGACCCCAAAATATTCCAGACCCCAAAATATTCCAGATCCCAAAATATCCCAAACCCCAAAATATCCCAGACCCCAAAATATCCCAGACCCCAAAATATTCCAGATCCCAAAATATCCCAGACCCCAAAATATCCCAGCCCCGGCCCCGGGGGTGCAGGGGGACAGGTCCCACCAAGGGAAACCCCCTGCAGGGGCAGCATCTGATATTGTACAGCATCATTTGTAATCATTAGTGTAACCATCATCAATCGATTATAATCATCATCAATTATAACCAATATTAGAATCATAATTAATTCCGATTACTCGGATAATTCAGATTGTTCAGATAATTCCACTTATTCAGATTATTCCAATGATTCTGATAGTTCGGACAATTTTGATGATAATTCTGTTAATTCTGATAATTCAAATAATTCTGATAATTCAGATGATTCCAATAATCCCAGTAATTCAGATAAATTCAGAGCTGAATTCCACCAGCCAGGAGAACTGGTGGAACAAGCCTTGGAATTGTCTCTTATAAATACAAATATTTACAGAGCCCTCAGGAAGGGCACAGGGACAGCACACAGGGAGTAGAAATAAATCCTGTGGAATTCTCACTGTGACCAGGGATGGGGCAGATGCCACCCACTGCACATTTTAGTGTTTTTACTCAAAAATGTTTTGGCAGGGGCTCAGAGGAAGCCACTGAAGGTTCCAATTCCTGCCACACTTTTTGTTTACCTGGGTTTTAATTGCCTTTTATCCCATTTCCTTTGGCCTGATTGAGGTTTTTAATGAACATTAGGAGCCCATTGCCCATTGAACTTCCCAAAACAACTGACACAGCTGCTCAGCAGAAATCTGCATCAACAAACCCCAATTAGGCCTGAAAAGGCGAGTCCATAAAAGGGAGAGGAAAAAACAGAGAGAGCCATAAACATCCAGGGCCGAGGACTAGAAAAGCTGGGAGAGGAAAAGGTGGGGGAGGAAAAGGTGGGAGAGGAAAAAGTGGGAGAGGAAAAAGTGGGAGAAGAAAAAGTGGGAGAAGAAAATGTGGGAGAGGAAAAGGTGGGAGAGAAAAATCTGGGGGACGAAAAGCTGGGAGAGGAAAAGGTAGGAGAGGAAAAGATGCGAGAGGAAAAGGTGGGAGAGGAAAAGGTGGGAGAGGAAAAAGTGGGAGAGGAAAAGATGGGAGAGGAAAAGGTGGGAGAGGAAAAGTTGGAAGAGGAAAAGGTGGGAGAGGAAAATGTGGATGAGGAAAATCTGGGAGAGGAAAAAGTGGGAGAGGAAAGAGTGGGAGAGGAAAAGGTGGGAGAGGGTTCTCACCTGGAACCAGCCCCGGTTTTCTTTCCAGGGTTCTCACCTGGAACCAGCCCTGGTTTCCTTTCCAGGGTTCTCACCTGGAACCAGCCCCGGTTTCATTTCCAGGGTTCTCACCTGGAACCAGCCCTGGTTTCATTTCCAGGGTTCTCACCTGGAACCAGCCCAGGTTTCCTTTCCAGGGTTCTCACCTGGAACCAGCCCAGGTTTCCTTTCCAGCCAGGTGAGCAGGAGCTGGGTTATCTCAGGATGAGATCTGAGGTGGAATCAGGTCACACCTCAGCTCACAGCTCACAGTGCTCCTGCTGAAATCCCAGTGAAATATAAAATATAAAAACAAAAAAAAACCAGCACAGCCCCTGCATCCTCACCCTGCCAACACCGTGGGCACCCAGCACAGCCACTGGTGCTGTCCTGGAAGGTTCCTGAAGGATCCTTCCCCTTGGTCCTTCTGGAATTCCTCACCCACAGCCAGGCAGGGACTTTGCTGATGATTTGCCAAGGAAACCTCAAGGTCTGAGCAGGACAATCCCCCCCTGACCCAACCTGCAGGATTCAGGAATTCATTCAGCTTCAGCTGAAGGGCAAGGCAAAGTAAAACATCGAATGTCATTGAGAGGGATGGAAATGATGAATTCAGAGCTTTGGGCATTTCAGTTTTAGGATCTGTGTCTATATTGGATGTATGATGTCACATATATATAAATATATTTATATATATCTCAATCAAAATCTTCTATTTGATGCCTCAGCACTCAGAGCTCTGCTCACCCAACGCTGCCTTGGACACCAGAGCATTTTGTGCCAGAAAAATGTGGTTTGTGTTTTAATTCTCCAGGGAATGCAGATGTGAGGCTGCAAAAGGAATAAACAGAGGGGACAGAACATTTCCCCCTGCCCACATCCCAGTGCCCTCCCCTCCCATTCTCTTTCCATAAAAAGATTTGATTTCTATTTATTTAATTGCTATGAAAACAAAAGAAATAAAAATGACTCCAGGAATCAGCCCCTCATCTCGTGGCAGTAACTCCAAGTTGGTAGCACCAGTTTATTGCTGGGCCAGGCGCCCCCAGGACCTGCAGAGCAGGAATTTCGGGTCACTGCTGAGCAGGAACTGTTTTTTCCCTTTTCCACATGAATGCCTGAACCCCCCTGGGGAATGTTCAACCCTGTCGGAACAGAGGCACGGAGGTTTTGAAGAAGCAGTTGTGTGAACAAATAGGACAAAATTCATAAAGAGTGAGCAGGAGAGAGGGAAATTCTGTTTGATTTCAGAACTGGAGCCATGAAAGCCCTGGATTCAGGAAAGTTTGGATGTGTGGATTGGATGCCAAAAGCTCTGAATTCAGGAAAGTTTGGATGTGTGGATTGGATGGCAAATGCCCTGAATTTTTGGATGTGCACATCCCTGTTTACCTGTGATTTCCCTGTGATTTCCCTGTGATTTCCCTGTGATTTA
>VXBR01010360.1:8056-33672 GCA_013400215.1 Cisticola juncidis
TTTTGCAGGGTGGTTTATCAGGGTGATTTTGCAGGGTGGTTTTGCAGGCTGATTTTGCAGGCTGATTTCACAGGGTGGTTTCACAGGGTGGTTTATCAGGGTGACTTTGCAGGGTGACTTTGCAGTGTGATTTTGCAGGCTGATTTATCAGGCTGATTTATCCCCCTGCAGCCAGGGCAGGGGGCAGGTTTGCCATGGCCCTCTTGTGTGCCCCAGGGACAGGCACAGACAGCACAGACACAGCAGCTGCTGATTCCCTGCTGTGCTGCAGCACAGACACAGAACACTCAGCCCCCCCAAGGTTCCCCCTGCCAAAACCCCCCTCCTTGGGAGGTTTGTTTCAGCAGCAGCAGCTCAGTGTGAATGCAGGGCGTTCCTCCTGTGCAGAGAACATCTGTGCCTGCTCCGAGCCACTGCCTCCATCTCAGCTGGGAAGGATGCAAAGGCAGGGACAGGCCCTTGCCAGTCACTGATTGCCCAAATATTTATCTAAAAGCAGTTTATTGCTGGATGTAGCCCAGGGTTGGTTCTGATGGGAGACATCAAACAGAGCGGACGTGGATCAGGGACGGCACAGCTGGCACTGCCTGTGCTGGGGAAGAGAAACAAAGAGCCAGAGAACTCCAGTGCTGAGCCAGTGGTCCTTAAATGAATCTGCAGCTTCCTGACACCACCAGCGGTGCCAGGAAGGTGCCAGGGATCACCTGTGGTCCCTGTTGGCACTTGCACTCCTTTTTGCACGAGAGGATGAGGGATCACCACTTTTCTCAGAAGGATTTGAAAGAGTGATGGAAACAGTGTTGGGGCAAAGCAGGGCAGAGCTACCAGCACGGAGAACATTTCTCTGATATTTTATTTCTGGAAGTATCTGATTGAAATGTTCTTTTCCTGGAAAGATTCCTCCCCATGCCTGCTCCCCCCTCAGAATGCTGGTGCCAATATTCCTGCTGTAACTTCCTCGCTCCCAGGGGTTTCCTGCTGGAGATTTCCCTCCCCTCTGGCTGGGAGCTGGTGGTCCCTGCATTGCTCTGTGGAAGGAGGGAAAGGCCCCAGCACTGCCTGGGATGGTGGCAGGGATCCCTGAGGGATCCCAGCTCGTCCTGCCTGCACAGAGGGACCATGGGAGGGTGGCTCAGGCATTCCTGGGAATCTCTGATCCTCTTTTCCACAGCCTGAGCCTGGCAGGTGCAGGGAATGGCTGGATCCATGTGCAGGGAATGGCTGGATCTATAGGGAATGGCTGGATCCATAGGGAATGTCTGGATCCATGTGCAGGGAATGGCTGGATCCATAGGGAATGTTTGGATCCATAGGGAATGGCTGAATCCATAGGGAATGGCTGGATCCATAGGGAATGGTTGGATCCATAGGGAATGGCTGGATCCATAGGGAATGTCTGGATCCATAGGGAATGGCTGGATCCATAGGGAATGGTTGGATCCATAGGGAATGGCTGGATCCATGTGCAGGGAATGTTTGGATCCATAGGGAATGGCTGGATCCATAGGGAATGGCTGGATCCATAGGGAATGGCTGAATCCATAGGGAATGGCTGGATCCATAGGGAATGGATGGATCCATAGGAATGGCTGAATCCATAGGGAATGGCTGTATCTGTGTGAAGGGAATGGCTGGATCCATAGGAATGGCTGGATCCATAGGGAATGTTTGGATCCATAGGGAATGGCTGGATCCATAGGGAATGGCTGGATCCATAGGGAATGTCTGGATCCATAGGAATGGCTGGATCCATAGGGACACATTCCAGCACCCCCCACATCCCGCTCCTTCCCGTCCTCTCAGCCAAAGCAGCCCTGCCCTCAGGATTGTGTCCAGCAGCTCCTCTCCCCCCATCCCTCTGCCAAATGGATAAATTTGGCCAAATTTGGCATCAAGGCATTGACAGACACCTCGGGGCTCAGGGTACAAAAACTGCAGTGCCCAAAGGGTTGTTTTGATGACTTAAAAAAAATAAAAATCACCTTGCAGAGCAGCCCTGGAGAGAGGCCCATCACTCTAACTTCCCTGATTAGCCCAGGACACCAATTTTAGGCACTGCAAAAACAGTGGAGGTCAAATTTACTATGGAGGGCAAGGACCAGTGACTCAATTTTCCTTATTCTTTATAGTCACTTTTCACCTTGAAGAACAAAAGGTCCCAAAGTCAGAGAACGTTTGTTCTTGAGTCCTGCCAAAGCCTTCTCTTTTTTAATAAACCATCATTAAAATCTGGGCCCTTTGCCTTGACAAAAGAAAAGAATATATTTGTGTACACTTAAGTGACAGGAAAGAGCCTGTGAGGCAGGCCTGCTCACAGATAAAGGAATTCCGGACATTATTCCTTGTGCTCCAAGGGGTTGTGACATGGGATTTCCTCTCCAAGTGGTAAATAGCCCTGCACTTACAGCAGGGTGGGGCCAGCCCTGGTTTCTTTAAAACCAGGAGAGATGAAAGAGCTTTAGGAGAAGAAAGAGGGGCTGGGTGCCTGTGCACAGTGAATCCCTGGGAATGGCTGGGGGATCCACCTGCTCAGGGCTTTGCCCCCCAAAAATTCCCCAGGGGTTCCAGGTGCTGCCAGCTGGGCTCTGCTTTGGGAAGAGCTCCTGGCACAACAAAAGATTTAGATAGATTAATAGATTATATTATATTATATTATATTAGATTAGATTAGATTAGATTAGATTAGATTAAAAGATTTAGATAGTTAATAGGTCGAACTCCAAGGGCAGCCCCAAATCTCAGCCCCTCGCGTGTCCCCCCTGGATCTGTGGGACAGGGGGGATTTGGGGGGAAATGGGTTTATTTTGGGGTGACTCTGGATCCTTTCTGCCTCTCTGAAAGGCAGCCAGGCTATGGGACACTGACTGCCCATGCTGGGCTGGAGAGGGACAGAGAGGGCAGTGAGAATAGATCCCACAGAGGAGAGCTCCTGGAGGAGCCTGTTGGAGTCCAGGACATCCCTGTGGCCACCCTGGAGGGTTTGCAGACCTGACAGGGGGTCTGGGGTCTGTACAGGGGGCTCAGAGCCTCACACAGAGCCCAGGAGGACACTGCCTCTGATCCCTGCCATGGCAGTGAATGCCCACAGTGTGTGAAGAATCACAAGCTGAGAGAATTCAAAATAAGCAGAATTTAGTTTATCATAGAATGTAAATGTAGAATCTGGGATTTTCAGTATCTGGGGCTGAAGGGACAAGCTGGAGGAATTGGGGAGTGGCCCCTGTGCTCCTTGTTCTTGCTCTCGTCCCCCATCTTTTGCTGAGTTGGATTTTAGAGATTGGTTTAGAGTAGAAATGCCATGTTAGCATAGGCAGTGGGCATTGGTAAAATTCTGTCAATAAAAAGTGCATTTTGGACGGTGGTTGGGTCAGGGGTGCTGTACATGAGGTGTGGGGCTCTCTGAGCCGCCCAGTCCTGCTCTGCTGGGGATGCCCTGCAGAGCTGGGACAGAACTGAGATAATGAAGAATAAACAACCTTGGAAACACGGACTGGGGACTCAGCCTGTCTGCTCTGGCTCTGGTGTGAAACACCCAGGGCAAAGAGAAGACGAAAACCTGATTGCCTTGGGAACAGCAACCCCGAGGAGAATCTCAGGGAACAACAACCCTGAGAGAGCCTCACCGGGTTTGGGAACACAAACGAGGCAGTCGAGGACTTTTTCCACTGAAAGGACCTTTCTGTCTTTGCTGGATCCTGCCCTGGAGTGGGGTGAGCATTTCTGTGAGAAAACACAAGAGCTGAAGCTGCAGGTTTCATCCTGTTCTCATTTTAAATTGAAAAACATTCAATTTTGGACTAATCCTTTGCATGGAGGGCTCACCAAAGTGCCCTGAGCTGGAGACAGGGAGAGGAACTCAAGTCCCTTGATGAGGGAGACAAGAACATTGAGCTGATTTTATATTTGGATTTCCTTTCCTCCCTGTTCCTGTGGTGTCCTGGAAGGTCAGCAGAGCCTGTAGATCCCAAACCTCCCAGCTACAGCCAGGCTTGATGAGAAAGGGAAAGATTTGCACATTACAGCTCTCCAAATCCTCAGGATTCAGGTCTTAACAATAAACATTCATTTCGGGAATCAGCAGTGGAACAGATAAATCAGCATTTTGCAGGACTTTGCAAGTCCTACCTGAGCTTTTCATTGCCTTCTGCTTGAGTGTAGATATCTGAATTATTTTGCCTTTCAACCACAGTGGGACATTGTGTCAGTACAGGGAGGCAGGTGATCAAACTGGAAAAATCCCAATTGGAAAATGGGAATGTCAGTGAGGTTGAACTGCTGCTTCTAGCTCAGGATCCAGCTTGGATGTGCAGTGAAGGATCTGGTTCCACGGGTGAAAAAACACCAGGGAAGGGCTGGAGAGGTTGAAATTGTGGCTGTGTTCAGCCCCCACTGCATCTCACTGGGTTAAGGATTTGTGTCAAGGGGGTTGAAGTCCCCACAGAACACAAGCAGGACTAATCAAGTTCAGAACTGGAGAATTCCAAGGAAAAATGACATTTTTTCCTTCTTTCTTTGTGCCTCCTTACCAAGAACTCACATTTTTCTGGAGACTGGGAAAAGAGAAAGTTGCCCTGTTGTCTGCAGGAATAAAATACCACAGCTAAAATTCCTCCATGGCTGCTCTGAGAAACAACAAAGACAACGAGAGATGAATCATGCAGGGAATTACTCATTTCCAAAGAGTAAACAGGTCATGCTCAGCATTGTTAACTCGGGGTTGTCACTGCTGTGGGTGTTTGGGGAGAGCAGGGGAAAATCTGTCCTTGCTCAGGAGTAAAATGATAGGAATTTGTCTGGAATTGCACCCAAACTTTGGCACTTCTGCCACGGGGCACTCACAGGGCAGGATCACTATGAATTCCTGCTTTTCTGATATCCTGGGACAATCCATGAAATCTCATCAGATAAACTGTGTTTTTGTGGCCAAAAGCCAAACAAACAACACTGAAAAATGAACGAACAGAACCTTTTTTAGAAAGATTTATAAAAAGCTGAACGGGTTTAATACTTAGGTTAGGGACTCGTAGTTTTAAAATAGCTCAAATGAACTAAGAATACAAAAAGTGATTTGCTGTTCTTCCTCCCATGGTGATGTAAGCACGGGAGAGTTTCTGTTTCATCACAGGGGAAATTGTGCTTTAACTTCAGTGCCATTGTGGGGGAAACATCCCCTAATTTCAGTGTCACTGGAGGGGAAAATTCCTTAATTTCAGTGTCATTGGAGGGGAAAATTCCTTAATTTCAGTGTCATTGGAGGGGAAACATCCTCTAACTTCAGTGCCACCACAGAGCAAACTGTCCCCTAATTTCAGTGACATTTCAGGGGGTCTCTCCCCTAATTTCAGTGTCATTGGAGGGGAAAATTCCCTAATTTCAGTGCCATTGCAGGGGATCTCTCCCCTAATTTCAGTGCCATTGCAGGGGAAAATTCCTTAATTTCAGTGCCATTGCAGGGGATTTCTCCCCTAATTTCAGTGCCATTGTGGGGGAAACATCCCCTAATTTCAGTGCCACCACAGAGCAAACTGTCCCTTAATTCAGTGCTATTTCAGGGGGCCTCTCCCTTAATTTCAGAGCCACTGCCCCATGTCAGGATCTCTCCCCTAATTTCAGTGCCATTGCAGGGGAAAATTCCTTAATTTCAGTGTCATTGGAGGGGAACTGTCCCCTAATTTCAGTGCCATTGCAGGGGAAACATCCCCTAATTTTAGTGTCACCACAAAGCAAACTGTCCCTTATTTCAGTGACATTTCAGGGGGTCTCTGTCTTAATTTCAGTGCCATTGCAGGGGAACTGTCCCCTAATTTCAGTGCCATTGTGGGGGAAACATCCCCTAATTTCAGTGCCACCACAGAGCAAACTGTCCCTTAATTCAGTGCTATTTCAGGGGGCCTCTCCCTTAATTTCAGAGCCACTGCCCCATGTCAGGATCTCTCCCCTAATTTCAGTGCCATTGCAGGGGAAAATTCCTTAATTTCAGTGTCATTGGAGGGGAACTGTCCCCTAATTTCAGTGCCATTGCAGGGGAAACATCCCCTAATTTTAGTGTCACCACAAAGCAAACTGTCCCTTATTTCAGTGACATTTCAGGGGGTCTCTGTCTTAATTTCAGTGCCATTGCAGGGGAACTGTCCCCTAATTTCAGTGCCATTGTGGGGGAAACATCCCCTAATTTCAGTGCCACCACAGAGCAAACTGTCCCCTAATTTCAGTGCCATTTCAGGGGATCTCTCCCCTAACTTCAGTGCCATTTCAGGGGATCTCTCCCCTAACTTCAGTGCCATTGCAGGGGAAACATCCTCTAACTTCAGTGCCACCGGAGAGCAAATTTTCCCTTATTTCAGTGCCATTTCAGGGGGTCTCTGTCTTAATTTCAGAGCCATTTCAGGGGGTCTCTCCCATAATTTCAGAGCCATTTCAGGGGGTCTCTCCCTTAATTTCAGAGCCACTGCCCCATGTCAGGATCTCTCCCTGCTGCCTGTGCCTGGCCTCAGAGGACTCTCCCCTGCCCAGATGTTCACACCAGCACAGCAGCTCCTGTGCACGAGCTTTGCAGCACTGGGGTTTGATTTGCAGCTCTTTTCACTCTCCAGCAGCATTTTTCTCCTCCCAGAGCTGCTTGCAGGCTCTGGAGCCCCACAGAAAAGCCTCCCAAATTTCCTGTGGCTCTCTTTATTCCGATGGCTCCCGTTTGAACCACTGCTATGCAGTGAATGCTGCGCCGTCGTTTCTGCCCCGAGACCTCCCAGCCAAGGGTTTTACAATTTGGCAGCCGAGCTCCCAGCCTGAACATTCATCCCTGTGTTTTCACTCTCCCCCAAGAGCCTGTTTTCAATTGATATAAACATTTTGATAGCTTAAGAGTGCAACAAACTGCTGAGCCTCCCTTTCCAGCTGGAACCCAAGAGCTCCTTTGACTCCAAGGGTTTGTTGGTTGTGCCAGTGCCTGGTCCTGGCTTGGCCATGCAGGTCCAGGCACCTCTGTAACCTCCTGGCACACCCAGGGAAACTCCAAACCTATTTTTCTGTGCTTTTCTAGCAATTCTGTCTGCTTGCAGTGGGTGTTCTTCCCCCTCCTGCCCTGCCACTCCTCACAAACACCCTGTGCTCAGCAAGGACAGCAGGAACCTTCTGCTTTCCCCCAGCACAGGCAGAAACCCTCAGAGCCACAATTCACCCCTGCCAGGCCAAAATTCACAGGTAGCACCAAAAGTTTTAGTGATTGATCCAGACAAGAGGGGGCAGAACTCTGAAAGTGGAACCCCAGCAAACGCTGGCTCCACCTTGATAAGCTGTTTGTTTATTCTGCAGGGTCTCAGATCTGGATTTCATTTCTGGCATTAGTTCTCTGAATTCTTAGTGCAGCAAAGCAAGGCTGTACGTGTGGAATCAGGATGGAAGGAATCTTTTTAATTTAATTGCCTGCATGGATTTGCATTATTCTTTCATCTCCCACCTTGGTGCTTTTCTCCTCCTGAATTCAAATGATGACATTTTTCTTTCTTGGTGACATTTTTCTTTCTTGGTGACATCCAGTTTTCATTTTGCTTTCATTCGGTGCTCACTGAACTTTCATCATTATCTTTCCTCTTAGTCATTTCCATAGAGTTCTGTATTCCTTACCAGGGCTTTGGATCCTCTGCAAGAGACAGCCAGGAAACCCTGACTTCAAACCCTCCTCATTTAATTACTTTTGGAGTCATATTTGTTGATTTTGTTAACTACCTATCACCCAAATTACTTTTACTGTTCAAAGAGCAACTGCACATTTTGTCTGTCTATGGGAACTGCAAGGAGCTTTTGGGATGAAGAGGTGAGATTTTTAGGAAAAGCAAACAGCAGCGTTGTTTCTGCTCTGAAATCAAAATCAAAGCCAGACCCAAACCTTGGGGTTTTATAAGAAAAGAAAAAAAATTTTAAAAATTTTAATTAGAAAATTACGCTGTGGCAAAATCCTGTGTGGAAAGTGGCTGGATTAGGAGCAGTTTTCCAGGAGAGGTGGTGTTTTCCAGGATGGTGTTTCTGGTCACATCCCAGCCATGACCTGGTGGTGGGGATGGAAGTGGAGGATGCTGGAGACACCACGTTCCCTGATGGAATCAAGGCTCTGGAGCCGCCTGCCCTAAATATCCGGCTATTTTTAGATGAGTTCTTTTTCTGTTGCTGCTTTCCATAATAAGAAAAACCTTTGAAGGATTTGTGTTTTTATCCCTATGCACAAGAGGAATTAAAATAAATAAATAGGCCTTAAATATTTGGACATGAAGAGAGAAGAATTTCCTGCCCGCCTTTGGCCGAGCGGCGTAGGTGGCTGCAGAGTGACCCGGGGCTGCTCCCGGTACCTGGCAGTGTTTGCTTTTCTTGGAAGCAGCTGCACTAAAGCACCTTTCAAATCAGAATCCCACAGAGCAAATCTGCAGTTTCCAGGTCACTGTGCAAACCCCTTTCCTGTGCCACGGTTGTTCCAGAGGAGGAATTGATGGGCTGCAACTCAGCCAGGCTGTTAGAGAGGGAATGGCTCCAGGCACGGCAGAGGAGTCCTGGAAGTGTCTGGGCACCCCCAAATCCACCCAAAAGGCACTAAAAACACACCCTGGCTCTGGGCATTACACCTGGATCATCACCCCCCTGCTGCCCCTTCTTGGGGCTGCTCCCAGACACCAAAAATTGCTTTAGCTCCAAAGATTTTGGTCAAGTGAGCTCATGTGGGATCCACCGGGGGACAGGAGAAGGGATTGCTGTCCACAGGCAGCCATGCTCTGCAGACTTGATAAATATGTGCAGTGCTAATTCGAAGCAGATTCCTGCTTTGCCATGAGCAGAATTCCACCAAAGCTGCCATCACAAACATTATGTCACAGCTCTGGAGGAGCCTCCAAAGCGGGGAGCAGCCGGGGTCACGTCAGGGGAGGAGTGCGGTGGGGCTGAGGAAGTGACTGCAGCCCTGCTCCATGGCCTGCTGCAGTTTGTCATTAAGAAGGATTTCACCAAAGGATTCCCAGCCAATTCCCTGGGCCTGATTGGTACTTTCCAGCTTAATGCAAACCAGTGAGGAAACCAGACCCAGGGAGGCCAAGCTGCCCAGAGGCTGCGGGCACAGGGGGAAAAACCTCGCCCGGGGCTGTGGAAATGGAACTGGGCTTGGGTTTAAGGAGATGGTTAAGCTCCCTCTCCCCATCTCAGCAAACAGCTTTTATCTTGTCTCCCAAAATAGCAACCTGCTATCCTTCAAAACAAACCAGAAAAAAAGGGAAAGCCTCCTGAGACAGGCACACAGAGCCGACAGAAGTGGAACACGGAGCTGATCGAAAACAGATTCCGGCGTCAAGTCCAAAGTCAGCTTCAGCCCATTGCTTCTTAATGGGCAGAGCTCAGAAACTAAGAAAACAAAGCAATTACCCACCAGCAGATTCTACTGACACTGAGCATTCACATGCTCCTGACACGTCCAACCCCTGTATTTGTTCAAATCCATCTCTGTTTAGTGTGGCACATCAATTGACTTGACCTCAGGAGGCTCTGGCTCATTTGCTTCTGGATTTATAGCTCGAGAAAAAATGGTCCAACAATGCTAACAGGGGTGGGCTTTTGTTCTGCTTCACCCTGCCCATGCACCTTCCCTGCTCTGCTTTCAGCTCCATCCCTCGTGGCCTTCCCTTGGCTTGCTCCTTCTGCAGGTCAGTGATTCATCACACAGGAGGACACAGATGTTCTTTACAAAGAAGCCTTTCCTTGCAGGCTCATTTTTTTTTCTCAGAATAGGGGGCTGGGGATGAGGAAAGGGATGGAGAGGAGGAATAAAGTCCTGAGAGTGGGGACTGCCCAGTTTCCACCAGAGTTTGTGTGGTGCTGCCCATGGGACACAGCAGCCCCTCCAGGGAGCAGAGGTCACTGCTGGATGACACCTGCAAGGCTCCAAGCAGGAAACCTCAGGGAATGTGGCCTGAGGAAAGCTGGGGTCTCTCTGAGCAGCTCTCTCACAATTATTTGTTTCCCCTGGGCAGTCACTTTCCTTGATGGCAAGTTGGATTCAGCCCTGGAGCAGTCAGAGGTTGCTTTGCAATCCCTGTTGCCATCCAGCAGAACCTCACCCAAATTCCTCCATCAGCTCTTGCCTTTCTCAGAAAACATCCCCAGCCCTCCCTGAGGTCTGGTCTGGGGACACCTCCAAGTCCAAAGCTGAGATCCCCACGCTGCCAAAGGAGTTTGGAAAGGGAAGGGTCCTGTTCCTCAAGGCAGGACACCAGGTAATTCCCAAGTGTGGCAGCTGCAGCTCTCAGAGATTGTTCCATGTGGAGCAGCAGCAAATGTCCTCTGAGGGACATCTCCCAGCACTTTATCTCCTCTAATTCTAAATATTCCTGAAGACAGGGCTGGCATCCCTGCTTCCTTTGGGAGGTGATGGAACGACCTAAGGAAGGTTTTCTTTGCTCTCCCCAGACTCTTGCCAGCAGAAAGAGCAGATAAATGATTGCCCTTGGTATCAGACCTGCCTTGATTCCAACCTCTCCTGATAACCATTCCCATTTCCAACAGTTTTATTGTTGTAGCACTTAAAGGCCTGTTCATGATCCATTCCTGATAATTCCCATCCCTTGGGCTTAAATGTTGTTTTTCCAGATCTTATAAAGCTCATTCTGTACAGGGTTTGAGGAGGCAGTTGAGGGGCTTCCAACACTCTCATGTGCAAGTGGATGATGGAACAGGCAGAAAATTTGGGAATCATGGATTCAGTCTGCAGATGGTGGAGGAGGGACATGAGTGAGCATCCTCCTGATCTGATACATCCAGGCAGAGGCTGAGTGCTGGCACAAAAAGACAAAAATGCTTTCAAAGAAGCACACATTTTGCTAAACCACAGTGTCAGGGATTTTAGAACTTCTCTCTTTTCTTGTCTGGACATTTTAATGTCTCTCCAGGGGATCCCTGTTGCAGTTTTCCAAAGCCTTGGTCTTAGGATGAATTACCATCATATTTTATTATCAAAGGAGGAGCTGACACACAGGACAATGATTTAGCTGAATGGGTATTTGGAAATGTGTTTGAAAATTGTTTCACTTGCTGCTCTTACCTCATGTTACACAGAGAATTGCTCTGAAAATGAATGTCCTAAGAACTGAAATAGCCAGGCCAGGTGAAGTTCAAAGTTAGCATCCCCTCAAGTAGCACTTAATTTGGAGTTCCTGCTGGGAGTGTTAATTTGTGTGCTGTGCCCAGTGAAACTTCATTTACCAACCTCTTTAACCTGGGAAAAGTTCATTTGCATCTGTTTGCTGTGAATTTACAGGAGTGTTGCTTTTCAAGCCCCAAAGCTGTGGTTCTGAAATTACTAAATTACTGCTGGAAGTTGTTTCCTGATTAAAGATGTCAGGGACTGGGTCAGCTCTCTACAACCAGGACAGATTTTCCACACATGTGAAGCCAACTGTTGTACTGAACTCTGGCAGAAATGTCAGTTCCTGACTGGCAGCAGCTCATGGAAACCTCAGGGAAATCCCTCCTCAAAACCTTCTGGTGCCAGTTTCAGTCCTGACCTCTGCTGGCAGCCGGGCTCAGTCAGGAGCTGATACCTGCCCGGGGTATTGCACTGCCCCTAAACACTGAAATAAGGAAGTTTCTCATCTACAGGGAGATAAAACCTGTCCCAGATCTCTCTGTGTCCTGCCTGAGCCACCTGCAGCTCTATCGCTCCTGGTGTCCCTTGTCCCTTCTTTGGGAAGTGCCACCAGACATTTCCAGTCTGCCAGGACCTGGGCATGATGTGATTAATAATGAAAAAATTAATATTAACTTATCACAGCCACACAGAGAAGGAAAAGGTTGATTTTTCTTACATCTGATTTCTTGTCACTTCAAAAGGCAATTATGAAGAAGGTGTAAAAATATATAGAAAACCTGCTGGAAACCTCTCTACTCTTGCTCTAACTTTAATGAAGTCCCTTCTCCTCAACCAAACATCCACCCTGGAGTGTAGGCATCTTACCAAAGTGTAGGTAAGCCCTTTATTCCAGGTTAAAATGTGCAGTGTAAGGAGTGAAACTGGGCAGGAACAGGAGGGAAATCACTGGTGCATCAATAGAGATTTACTGCCTGTTTTTGCATGGGAGGACCTGGCTCATCTCAGGATGGATTTCAGGAGTGACTGAGCCTCTCTGTGCACATGAGTAGGTTGGGGAATAGTTCTTGGAACTGAGTCAGCCCAACAATTGCTTTCATTATCTGCAGCTGTACAAAACAAATAAGTTGGAGAGAAAATTCGAGAGGTGCCAAATGCAATCCCATTGATGTGTGAGTGAGCACAGTGGTTGGTGCTGCACACATGAAACCCATGAGTTACTCCTGTCACCTCTGATAAATGAGCAGATCTGATGATACTCCTCAAAATAACACAGTAATTAAACTAAAAGTGGTTTAAAGTGTTTCTTCCTTAGCATGCACAGATTGTAAGTAGCTACTCACCACATACAATTACCTACAGGGAGGGATTCTGGTTAAAGGCAGCTCAGTGCAGGGTTTGGACGAGCTGGAATCACAGCTGGGTCCAGGTTTGGTGTCTGTGAGGAGCAGTTGGGCTGACAGGACATTAAAATCTCCAGCTCCATCCAGCCATCCTCACACAAAGCACCAGCAGGGCACCTGGGGGACAATTCCAAGCTGGCACAGGGACACAGGGAAGCCTGGAAAGAGCCCAGGGGAGGCAGGGATAGATCACAGAATATCCTGAAATGGAAGGGACCCACAGGGACCACCCAGTCCAGCCCCTGGCCCTGCACAGCCACCCCAACAATCCCACCCTGTGCATCCCAAACTCTCCTGGAGCTGTGGCAGTCTCGGGGCTGTGCCCATTCCCTGGCAGCCTGGGCAGTGCCAGCACCTCTGGATGAGGAACCTTTCTGAAATCCAACCTAACCCTGCCCTGGCCCAGCTCCAGCCCTGCCCTGGGTGCTGTCCCTGTCACAGGGAGCAGAAGCTGGTGCTGTCCCTTCACTCCCCTTTCCGAGCAAGCCTTCCCCCTTCCCGTTTTCCTACCCAGTGCTCTGGAGAAAGGGAAGGAATCCTGGCTGTGTTCACTTCCAGAGAAATGCTGGAACAGCTCTGGAGTGCAGGGAACATTCCCTGAGTCCCCTGGGAGGGGTGAAGGGTTGGGATGGGCAGTGGGAGCACAGGGTGACCCAAAGCCCCCACAGCGAGCTGTGCCCAGCTCTGGCCAGGGCTGCTCCCCAGGATGGGTCACCCTGGGTGTCCCTGTCCCTCCTGACTCCCAGCTGTGCCTGAGGAATGTCCCTGTCCCGGGGATGGCCAGTGAGGAGGAAGGAGAGCGATGTCTGGAGCGCTGATGAAGTAATCCTGTCTGGGAATCATTGGAACACTCAGGATCTGCAGCCCTCCAGCTTTTCTCAGGAGACCACGTGGGGGAGAGGCAAACACAGCCTCATACCTCACATTTTTGCATTTTTTTTCCCCCTAGAGTCTTTAGGGTTCCTTTTATGTGCATCTTGTTCCCACTTGGTCTGCATATTTCCTAATCGTGGAGATGTGCCAGGTCTTCTCTTTCCCAGAGGAATTGCCATAATTTGGATCAAGAAATAACAACATTCCCAGCCTTTTCTCCATCAGCATGAGATTACCACATTTCCTAAATACTTCAAATTGTGCTTGAGTGCCTCGCAGATGACTGCAGCTATTGCCACCTCCTTTCCCAGATTTCATGTTTATTTTCCATGTAGATCCGAGTTCCTGGCTTATCAGCCAGTCCCAAAGCAAGGAGATGTCCCCTCAGTCCCCAGCAGCACGGGCTGGTGACACCCCTGGCACTCCCTGGGACCCTCTGTGGTGTCAGAGGGAAAACAATGGCCCTGATTAATGAGCTGCTGCTGCCCAAGACCAAACAATTTTGACCTGGAGCTGCTTTCTGTGACTCCTTCCCATAAATCTGCGGCTGATCCAGAGATCCAGATCACAGCCAGCCAGGAAAGGCCCTGGAGCTGGAATTCCAGGGGCTGCCTTGGAGCAGGTGAAGCCCAAGGTGATGTCTGGGCTGCAGAAAAGCCAAGGGAAGGTTCAGGGTTTGTGTGTCCCAGAGCCATAGGTGGCCTCTGAAGGGTTTTGCTGATTGCAGGAGGAAACCAGGGTGAGCTGGGCCACCCCAGCAGGAAATGCATTTGCAGCTTCCTGGAGTCCAGGACATCCCTGTGGCCACCCTGGAGGGTTTGGAGACCGGACAGGGGGTCTGGGGTCTGTACAGGGGGGTCAGAGCCTCACACAGAGCCCAGGAGGACACTGCCTCTGATCCCTGCCATGGCAGTGAATGCCCACAGTGTGTGAAGAATCACAAGCTGAGAGAATTCAAAATAAGCAGGATTTAGTTTATCATAGAATGTAAATGTAGAATCTGGGATTTTCAGTATCTGGGGCTGAAGGGACAAGCTGGAGGAATTGGGGAGTGGCCCCTGTGCTCCTTGTTCTTGCTCTCGTCCCCCATCTTTTGCTGAGTTGGATTTTAGAGATTGGTTTAGAGTAGAAATGCCATGTTAGCATAGGCAGTGGGCATTGGTAACATTCTGTCAATAAAAAGTGCATTTTGGACGGTGGTTGGGTCAGGGGTGCTGTACATGAGGTGTGGGGCTCTCTGAGCCGCCCAGTCCTGCTCTGCTGGGGATGCCCTGCAGAGCTGGGACAGAACTGAGATAATGAAGAATAAACAACCTTGGAAACTGCACTGGGGACTCAGCCTGTCTGCTCTGGCTCTGGTGTGAAACACTCAGGGCAAAGAGAAGATGAAAATCTGATTGGGGAACAGCAACCCCGAGGAGAATCTCAGGGAAAAGCAACCCTGAGAGAGCTGAGGAAAAGCCTGGGAGGAACAAATCCCCAAAGCTGGGCCAGAGCCTTATCTTATCTGCAGACACTTTCTCCACTCTGCAGTTGTTTTTACTGTGCTGTTGTTGACGTCTCCCTCTCCAGACTAATGATTTAATTTTTCGCTGTTGTCACTCTGGATCATTTACACCCCGACTGCTGCCTCTGGCTCAGCCACACACAACTTCCATCTGCAGCAGGCAGGGAGGAAAAGTTCCCTGGGTGGGAACTGCTCCCCTCTCCCATGACTCAGCTGAGCAAATCCTGCCTTCCCTGGCTGGGAAAATCCATGGAAACAGGAATCCTGTTGCTTTGCCAGAGGTACTCTTGGGTTAACGCTCACATTTGGATATCCTGAAGGAATCTTTGCCATCTCTCCTGATGAGTTTGTGATTGCTGATTTAATTTTGGACTAACTGCTTCAGCTTCTGTAGGAAGGGAAGCTCTGGCTCTGGCCTGGAGGTTCCCAGCTCTGTGCCCACCCACAGCAGAGCCATCCTGGGGGATTCCTGGTTATTCTGAAATAACCTGGAAATAATTCTGGAAAACCACAGGCAGAGAGGCTTCTAGTAACCATTCCCCTCAAACAAACAGATGAAATAGAGAATCTTTAAAAGCTGATGAGCCATTTTCCTTAAAAATAGTTCAGCTGGAATAGCAGGCAAGGGAGAGAGTCCTGGCCAGAGGCTGTGAGAGACTGAACCCTTCTCACCTCCTCGCCTGGGGAAAGGGGCTCAGCACAGTGGAGATGCACAGGAAAAGGATTTAAATCTTCACAGACAAATTACTGTCCCCAGCAGAGACACGGAGAATTGAGAGAGCAATAACCTGACTAAAAGCAGGTGGGAATGGGAGAGAGGCACTCAAACCACATCAGGCTAAAGGGGAAGTTTTCCCCAAGCAAGTCTGACCCACACTTTCCCCACCTGCAGCCCCTCATGGGGGCCTTTGGCCTTTGTGCTGACTCAGTTCCCATCTGTGCCTCCATACAGAAAAGACAAAAAAGACAAAAATGGAGAGTTTTTTGCCTGACTTGCAGCCAAGGCCTTCCCCACAAGAGCCTCCCTTCCCCTCTGCTGGGAAAGTCAATGGTAGCAATAACATTTAATTTAGAAAATCTTGCATTGCTTTTCATTAATGTCTAGGAGAATCAAAAATCCTATGTCCAAATTCACAACAAAGAGAGGGGTGGAGACCATTCTCTTTAGTTATTTGCTGCTGTCTTTTTAAACCTTTAAAAATAATAGAGAAATCACTTGAGTGTAACAAGTGACAGCTGATTCCAGGAGCTGAAGACTTAATAAAAACACCAAATATTGCAAGGCTTGTGATCCAATAATGCTGGCAGTGCTGTGGTGCCTTCTCTTTTCATGGGGGTAACCTTGAAATAAATCCTAAAATGATTACAGGCCATTGGTTTAAACACACGTGGCTGTTCAGTGAATCCCTGAGCTCTTCAATTCCAGCAAAAATTGGAAATTTCCTTGGGGATGGAGGCATGAAAATACCCTTTGAAAGGGGCACCTGCTCATTTTGAGGTGTGCTCACGTGGTGCTGGTGATGAGGGGACAGGACTGGCATGTACTGGGTGTCATTTCTGCTGCAGGGACAGGGTTTGGAGGGTCTGGGAGGAGAGGAGGGTCAGCTCTGCCTCTGCACAGCCCAGGCACTGGTGGTCACCTCTCACTGGTGGTCACCTCTCACTGGTGGTCACTCCAGTCACTGGTGGTCACCTCCTCTCACTGGTGCTCACCTCTCTCTGGTGGTCACCTCTCACTGGTGGTCACCTCTCACTGGTGGTCACCTCCTCTCACTGGTGGTCACCTCTTACTGGTGGTCACCTCTTACTGGGGACCAGGGCAGGCTGCGTTGTCCAGACAGCCCCTGGTGATTCCAGAGGGTTCCTGGAGCCCCTGGAGGGGGCTGGAGTTCCTGGAGGGTTCCTGGAGCCCCTGGAGGGGGCTGGAGTTCCTGGAGGGTTCCTGGAGCCCCTGGAGGGGGCTGGAGTTCCTGGAGGGTTCCTGGAGCCCCTGATCCAGGCTCTGCCAGGCAGGCCCAGCTCCCAGAAGCACCCCCAGCAATGACAGAACAGATTTTAAAGGCTGTGAATCTCTCACCCTCCTTCTTTGACTCAAATCAGAGCCAAACTCTGAGTTCCAGCCCCTTCCCAGGGGCCCTGAGTGCCCTGGGGCCCAGCTCTCTGTGCAGGACTGATTTCACACACACCATCAGTCCCTGGAGCTCACCCACGTGCAAAAAGCTCTTTGTGTGCCCAAGCCCCTGTGCCACCCTGCTCCAGCCTGTCCCACAGCACTCTCTGCTGTGAGTGTGTGCCCTTTGTGTGCCCAAGCCCCCGTGCCATCCCTCTCCACCCTGTCCCACAGCACTCTCTGCTCTGCCCTGCGGTTGTCTCCTGTCACCTGAGGCAGGGACTGTGCGGGCTCCGTGTCCCCAGCTCGCCCTGTGGCCAGGAGGGATCCCTGGATCCTCAGTCAGGGCTGACATTGCCTGAGCCACACCAGACACAGCCAGGCTCAGCCCTCTGTGAGGGATCCCTGGATCCTCAATCAGGGCTGACATTGCCTGAGCTGTCACTGTGAGGGATCCCTGGATCCTCAATCAGGGCTCACAATGCCTGAGCCACACCTGGCACAGCCAGGCTCACATCCCTCCATGAGGGATCCCTGGATCCTCAATCAGGGCTGACATTGCCTGAACTGTCACTGTGAGGGACCCCAGATCCTCAATCAGGGCTCACAGTGCCTGAACTGTCACTGTGAGGGATCTCCAGATCCTCAATCAGGGCTCACAGTGCCTGAGGTGTCACTGAGCCAGGCACAGCCAGGCTCAACCCTCTGTGAGGGCTCTGCCAGGGAGGGCTGCAGTGCCCAGAGGATGCCTGGGGGGAGGCTCTCACAACAAGGAACAGGGATTAAAATCCTTTTTATCCCCTCACTGCTGGGCCCAGTGTGGAGCATCAGGCTGTGCGTGGGAGGGATCTCCTGTGCCAAGTGAGATGGAGTTGGGAACCATCTGAGAGGTGAGGGAGGTCACCCATTACCCCTGCCTGGGGAGCCTCCCGTGCTTAATGCTGGCTGCTGCAAAATCAGATTATCCCAGGAAAAGCAGTTTCCAGTGTGTTTTTCTCCCCTGGATAATGCATGGCTCAGCCCTTCGCGTTTGGCTCCCGAGGATTTGTGGCCGTGCTGCGTTTGCGGTTTTCACTGCCCAGAGCAGAAGGCTGAAATGCAGAATGCTAAACCTGAACTGGAGGCAGGAATGGACTCCCAGAGCCAGAAATGGGGCAGGGAGGCTCTGGGCACAGGCTCTGTCCTCACCTGGGCTCTTCCCAGGGGCTCCTTTAGGTTGGAGGAGCTGCTCTGGTCCTGCTGGAGCCGATTTGTGTTGGCAGCAGGGCAGGGCAGGGTTGTGAGGAACCTGAGCAGAGGGGCCCTCCCAGGAGGAGCCTGTCCCTCCCCTGGGGCTCACAGGGGCTCACAGGGGTGCTGAGAGCTCTTTGCACTCTGCAGAGGGCAATGAACTCTCTGCCAGACCTGTAGGATTGGCACTGCAGCATCCCAAACCGTGCCAGGGAGTCTGGGGAAGGATGCTGTGCCAGGAGCAGGGTCAGCTCCATAGGGGATGGCAGGGACAGCTGTGGCACCCAGGACTTCTCTTGCGGCTCTCACAAGGAGCTTTGCAGTGGTCATAACACACTAATGACTGCTTTGTTTTAATTTGTGTCCCCTGCAGCCCTAGAGCAGGAGCTCCATTGTTTACCAGGGAGGAGAGGGGGATGTTCTCCTAGGCCTGGGTATTGGAATTTGAGCAGTGAAATCAGAGCCCTTCAGCTTCAGCAGGACCCAGCCCAGCAGGTCTCCCACCCACCCTGGGCAGGCTGGGGGTCCTGGGTTTAGGGACAAAGCCTGGGGAGCAGGGCTGTGGAAAAGAGGGGGTGCTGCTTCTCCCTTGCAGCATCCTGACACCTTCATGAAGGCAGGAATCTCCTCAGACACTGACAGCAAACATGAAAGTGGAGCAGATCCTTTCTCCTCATCCAGCACACCCTGGGGCTGTCCCTAACTTCACCTCCAAACAGTCAAGCCCAGCTCTAAAGGGACCAGGGGAGGTCAGGAACACTGTGAGGTCTCACTCTTGGCCAGTTTGGCATGAGGTGTCCTGCCCTAGCACAGCCTGACCTTGCCCCCACGACTCTGTCTGTTTTGCCTTTAAAATGTTCTTTTCCCAGCCCACTCAGCTGTGGTGGGGCAGAAGGGGCACAGGCTGTGTTTATTCAAACCCTCTGTCACCTGCCAGATGTGTGTGGCACAGGAATCCTCCTCCTGTCCTCTCTGGGGTACAAAAGCACTGAAATTCCACTTTGCTTATTCTGTTCTTCAGCTCCCCAAGCCAAAATAAACTTTGGGCAAGAAGTAGCTCAGAAGCAAAACCAGAACAATCAAAAAATACTTTTATTTCTTTTAGAAAAAACAGTGTCAAGTGTTGTAAAAGCCTGGAGACCCTGGAGCCAGAGCAGAGCTCAGGCTCTGACCCCAGGCCCTCTGGCAGTGCCACATTTGATCATGAGCCACAATCCAGAGTCAAAACCCAGCTCAAGGCACCAGCTGGGCAGCCCCTAAGCCCTAAGAACAACTGGAGGCACAAGGGGAGAGAAATAATCTTGTCTCAAGCCCCAGGATTTTCAAAGTCCTGGATGAAGTCACAGCATCAACAGCCCAAAGCAGATCCTGGGAGAGCTGAAGGGACCAAACCCCCCTCAGCTGGCAAATTAATGACACTTGACAGACAAATCTGAAGCTGCTGGCCCTGTCCTGGAGCATTTCTGCAGAGCTCAGCACAGTCAGTCTGAGGGGGCTGTGAAATACTCAGCACCAGCACAGAACCCGTGCCAGGCTCAGCCCATCCCTGGAGGGAGCTGGCTCTGTCTGGAAGCCAGAGGGGATCTGGAGCCAAGAGCAGGGATGGGCTGTCCTGGCAGTGTCTCCTCCTGCACTTTGGGGCCTTTTCTATTGGTTCTCAGCTCGGTGGGATGCTGCTCCCTGTGTGTGCCTTCCTGAGGGTGTTGGGGAATAGCAGCAGTTCCCAAATAAATGGGAACTCTGGAGCTGGAGCCCCCAGCTGCTCTGCTTCCCCAGCATTCCACTGAATGGCAATTTGGAGGTGCTAAATAACATCACACAGAGCCACTGGAGGGGGTTTGGGCTGGCCAGGCTGCAAATTCTTATTCTGCACAGGACCCTGGAGATGGAGCAGCAGTGCCAGAGCACTGGGCTGGGTCTGTCTCTGGGGCCAGCACTGGTTCAAAGCCTCAGCCTGAGTCTGCAGGATGGGTCAGGGTCAGGGGCACTGCCCTGGTGTCCGGGCAGGGTCCCCTCTGGAAGGACTCTGTGGTGCCATGAGGTTATTTGGACTCTGCTGAGTTTGTGATGGGAGCTCCAAGAGCTCCTGGAAGGAGCCAGAGCCTCCAAAGTGGGAGTGAGTCACTCCCCACACTGATGCCAGGCAATTTTCTGAAATCAAGAGATGAGAGCAGAGAGGTGGGGGCAGGAAAATCACTGCCTCGTGCAGTTGAAAAGTTAAAGCCCAGTGTTTCTCTTCTGGCAGATCCCTTATCTGCCTGTCTGCTGCAAATAAAGCCCGTGCTGGGAGCACAGTGAGGATTTCTGGCTTATCGAGTTCGAGGAGAAGAGAGAAATCTGAAGAGCGGGAGAGGAAAGAAAACACAGCTTTAATGTCAGAGCTTTGGAAGTGGAGATTCTTATCTGAGCCTGGTTTCTCCTCTCCTTGATTATGTTACTTTGAATTTGGACAAAGCAACCAGCCTGGCCAGCCTCCACTTCTGGTTCTTCTCAGTTTCACTTTCTGAACATTGTCTCATTGCAGAGGAACTCAGATTGTCCCTGGGGACAGTTCCACAGGCAGGAGACATTTCCTGGGACAGGAGATGATGACAGAGACCTTTGTCACTGCTGTCACTAATGCCCCTGCTCATCAGAGACCTGAGAAAAATCACAGATTCCCCCAAGGACAGTGCCCACTGAGCCTGGGGTTCAGCTCAGATGCAGATTTAGGAATGGTCACTTGGGAAACACCAGATTTTCAATTTGCCTTTGATATCACAGGTGCTTCACAGAGCTGTCCCCCTGAATTATTGTTTTCTCCTATTAATTAAAATGTAATTTAAGAGCTCATCCATCAAATTATTTCCCAAGGACCCGACTCCTTCCACTTTTATCTGTGTGCAAAATCCTTTTGACAAAGATCTGTCCTCCTCAATCTGCAATAATTCAGTAATAAAGCTGGCTCAAAGCACTGCTGGCACAAATGCAGGTGCTTGGTGTCAGAAAAGAAGAAGAGAAACAAAGGGGACAAAAACCAACTGAGGGCATCTCCCGACCAAGGATAAATGCAGCACTGTGTGGGCCCTCAAATTGGGAACTATTTACAAAACAAAGAGTTTGCCTCGAGTGCATTGTGCTGCTCTGATGCCCTTCTAAACTAATGATGGTTTCTTCCTTTTTTTTTGGGGGGTCAGGTCTCGCTGAGGAAGAGCCTCTTCAGAAACCAAGGCTGAGCATTTCCAAGGACCAAATCGTCATCTCAGCAGGAGACACCCTAAGAATAAAATGCTGGTAAGGATTGCTCCAAAAAAAAAAAAAAAAAAAAAAAAGCTGGATTTTTGTCCTTGTGCTGATTGGTTTGGCCCAGCAGAGCTCCAGGACAGAGCAGAGCCTGGTGCTGGGCCAGCCTGGAGCTGGGGCTGTGCAGGGAGGTGGATGTGGCAGAGCAGGGAGCAGAGCCTGGGGTCAGCCTGGCCAAATTCTCTGTGCTGTGTTGTTCAGGCAAAGCCCTGAGTCAAAACAGGGAGAGCTCATGGGAGCAGGACAGGCTGTGCTTGAGGACATGGCTGGAAATGCTCTCTGAAATGGGCAGACCCAGCTAAAGTCCCTCCTTTGCTCCCTGGCCATGAGGAAATGGCAAATAAATTCAGCAGGAGCTGCCACCTGGCCCATCACAGACACTCAAACAAGCAGCAGTCACTGGGGGTACATGCAAAGACCCAGCCTGTTTAAACACAGCATGTTCTTTAAATCAAAATTTAAATCAAATTTAACCAGGACTTGTGAAAAACCAAAGTGCTACTGCTGCTGTAAATCACTGCAGCCCTGTGTGTGCCACGCAAGGAGAATTCTTTAAATCAAAATTTAAATCAAATTTAACCAGGATTTGTAAGAAACCGAAGTGCTGCTGCTGTAAATCACTGTCCTAGCCCAGTGTGTGCCACACAAGCAGAGTTCTTTAAATCAAAATTTAAATCAAATTTAACCAGGACTTGTGAAAAACCAAAGTGCTGCTGCTGCTGTAAATCCCTGCAGTCCTGTGTGTGCCATGCAAGGAGCAGCAGGGCTTTGGTGAGGACAGAGAGGATGCTCTGGGATGGGGATACAGCTGCCACACGAGGAGGGAGCAAAGCCAGAGCACTCTGCTGTGCCAGAGCACAGAAAGGTCCCACAAAGGCCTCACACTGAGGTGGAGGGAGGTGTTACCTGTTCTGAGTGAGATTTTTACACTTCACTGCTGCCAGGGGTTGTTTCTCAGGTTTTTCTCTGAGAGTGTTGCAGGAAAAAAGGCTCAAAGGTAACACAAACTCTCACAGTTTTTCTCTCTCTCACACACACATTGATTTTACATCTTCCTGCAAGGCTCCCTTAGCTGGAGCCACTACCTGGATGGTTTCCTGCAACAGGAGTTACTGAAAACAGTAAAAAGGCAGTGGGAAGGTGAATCTAAGCTTTAGGTTACACTGACATGTCCCCTCTGATTTTTGTCCCAGACTGTTTAATTCTTTGTTATAGTGAAAGGTGAAAGCACTCAGACTGTGTAAATTTGGGATGTCTTATGGTTTTTTCCAAATCCCTCCAGCTTGCCATGTGGCCTAGGAGGTCAGAACAACCTTCCAGGGGTATTTTTAGCTTGGCAAACAGCAAACATGATGGCAATAAAGTCTGAGCAGTCCTTTAACATCTCCATGGTGCTGTCCATAAAACCTGTGTGGACTCAAAGTCCCTGGGGTGCCCCAGGCCAATTAAATCAACATTTCCAGCAGCTCTCCATCCCTCACCTTTTAAATCTGGAGGAGCATCCCACTTTTCTTGTATCACCAGATGAATAAAAATAATTGAAGGAGTCACGAGCACTTCAGTCCTCGTTGCTTTGTGGATGCAAAGCAAGAAATCCCCATGACAGGTCTGAGGAACACAAGAGGATGTGAGCAGGAGATGGGACCAGGGCCTGGAGCAGTTCAGCTCCTTGGCTCAGGTGATCCAAAACCTGGGAAGAGAAGGAAATTGAGGTTTGTGAATGCAAGATTCCCTGGCTCAGGGGATGTCTGCCCTCCTGCCTCCTCTGCCACACTCATGGGTTACTCCTGGCCCAGGAGAGCTCTGGAATTCTTTGTGCTTCAGGGCCATTTGGGCTGTGGAAATGTCCTTCATCCCTTCAACTCCACGTTTTTGAGGTTCCTGGCCAAGATTTCCTGGTTTGTGGTAGAGGGGCCAAAGCTGCTGCTGCCAGTGCCCTCTGGCAGATGTGTAAAAATCCCAAAGCAGCAGCCAAAGGCTTCACCTTCCCCCAGGATAATGTAAGGGGGAAAATTTCAGGGAGCACAGGAGTGAAATCCCAGCGCTGCCCTGCAGAGCCCCCAGGGCAGAGTGGAGGAACAGCAGAGGTGTGGGTGACAAGGGACAGGGACACGGGGACGTGCTGGGAGCTGTGTCTCTGTGAACTGGCTCTGTTCCCCATACCAGCAATCCCAGTCCTGGAGTCACCAGTGACGCTGGCAGGGTGGGGACAGCTCTGGGTGCTGGGAAGGACAACGGGAAGCGGCTCTGACGTGGGATGGGGCTGTCCAAGGCACCAGGGCGTCCAGGAACGAGGGTGAGGCTGCTCAGCAGGGAGGATATTCCCACTTCTCCCAGTGCTCCCCTTCAGCCTTGTGCTGGGAATGGCCTCAGGAGCCCAGCTCCGTGTCCGCCTCCTCTCCAGGAAGGCGGCAGAGGGACGGGCAGGAGCGAGGGCCAAGAGGATGTTTGTGAAATGTCACTGCATGTCCTGGCAAACGTGCTCAGACTGCACCTACTGCAGCCCTGCAGCCCCTGCAGCTCTGGAGTCCTCGGCTAACTGGGAATTTCCCACGGATACACACTCTGGCATTGCCATCTCAGTCCTGGGTCAGGGTGTCAGGACTGGATTTGAAGCCCAAGGGTTCTCACTCCTTCCCCAGCCCAGCAAATGCCAGTGGGAATCCTCTGGGTGAGAAAGGAGAGCCAACCCCCTGTTCTTGGGAAGAGTGGCTGCTCTGCAAGCACACAAACTCCCTCTCTCCAGCACCAACACCTTCCCCAGGAAAATCCACAGGAGATCATCCCCCAACCCATCAGTTTCCACACTGAAAACCAGTTTACTACAAAAAAAAACATCATCTTCATCTCATGGGCTCGTGTGGCAGCTCTGGTCCATCCCCAGAGCCCCCAGGATCTCCTGCTGCCGTGGCTGATGCTTCCAGCACATCCAGCAGTGACTGAGATCAGCTGGGAGCTCTGGCCCTGCAGCAGGTGACACCCAGGCCCTGCAGCAGGTGACACCCAGGCCCTGCTTGTTGTCCTGAACTCCATGGAATTGCATTTTCCATGAGTTATGCCTGGAGATCCAGCAGCAGAGGGGGGAATGTGCATCCTCTGCCCTCCTGGCTTGGCGTTCTGGCTGCTGTCACAAGGGGAATTGGAAAAAATGTGTCCTGAGCAGCTATTCCCAGATTTGTAACCTGATTGGTTTCAGGCCCTTCACAAAAATCAAGACTGAGTCACTGCTGATTAAGCAAGAAAGGTGATGCAAAATTACATAAATATCCTCCTCTCTCCATGCAGCCTCACTGCAAGAAAATACACATTAATTTAGCCCTTAAAATATGCAAAATCCTCCGCCTGGAACAAACATATAATTTCATCTGATGCTCTCTAGTGTGTGAAGTGGCTAAAATACAGAGTTATAAAAACAAACTGGTGTTCAGGCAGCGTGGTACAGGAGATATTGAACTTTTCTCCGGGAGCTTTCTGCAGTTCCCACGGATTATTTCAGGATAAGTCTGGGGAGAAGTGACTTCAGGAGAAGTCTGGGGAGCAGTGTGAGGTGGCCCAGCACAATTTCTGCTGGGTGGGAGTGCAAACACTCGGCGACCTTTCCAATTTATATGGGAATGGCAAGGGCAGGAGACTGGGAATGACCAGCAGGAGACTGGGAATGACCAGCAGGAGGGAAGCCCATTTTTGCTGGAATGCTGGGTGATTTGGGTGTGCTGTGCTGCAGGGGAGCCCCATCCGTGCACTGGCAGCTGAGGGAGGACAACCCGCGGGTCCACGCCAGCGCCTGCCGCGATGCCAGCCCGGGCTGCAGCCAGCTCATCCTCAGGAGAGCCACGGCCAACGACACGGGCTACCAAAGCTGTGCCCTGGGCAGCCCCCAGGGGCCCACAGCCAGGATCTACATCTTTGTCCAAGGTAAGGATTCCAGTTCTGAAATCCTGCTGGGTGAGGGAGGCAGAGCCAGCGGCGTGGTGGCTGCCACCCCTCCAGGAGCCAGGGGGGAAGCAGCAGCTCTGACTCCGAACAGACCAAACTGACCTGGGTTTCATGGCAGGGGGGTTCCATGGCAGGGGGGTTCTCATGGCAGGGGGGGTT
>VXBR01010360.1:46727-64467 GCA_013400215.1 Cisticola juncidis
CAGGGAGCCCCCCCCCAATCATTCCCCCCACAGGTATCCCCCCCCCAGGTATCCACTCACAGGTATCAACCCACAGATATCCCACCCACGGGGTTCCCAACCAAGGGGATCCCACCCACAGGTATCCACCTACAGGGATCCACCCACAGGGATCCNTTTTCCAGGGAGGGAAAAGCCCTTTCACAGGCAGAGAACTCTCCAGGCTGGGTATAAACTAGACAAATCACTGAGGGAACAGAAGCCACTGAGATAACACAAATCACTGAGATAACACCAATCACTGAGATAACTCCAATCACAGCCATCTGATCCAGGACACCCCACTGGCTTAGCAAAGAGGAGCACCCATAAAATAGAAAACCTTTTTCTCTTCTTAAAAAAAAAAAAAAAATTAAAAAACCACAGTGAGAATGATGCCCAGGAGACCCACGAGTGATTAACATTCACCACAGCCATCCTTTCCTTTTCCCAATCTTCATCACCCAGAAACTGCCTCTTGCTGCTGTTAAGTGATTTTAAGATACCATCAAGATTTCCAAGAGTGATGGTAGAAGGCCAAATTTATCTGGTTTGGCTTCCAATTCAGATTGCAGCTTATCTGGGACAGGTTGTCTGCAGCCCCTGCTTGGACATGTGGCAGTTCAGGAGCTGCTGCTGTTAAAAATCAGTCAGGGTTAAATACAGCTCCTGTCACAGCCCTGTAAATCCCTGCTTCCCTTCCCACAGGGTGAATCAATAGCACCACACCTGTCCTATTTGCAGGAAAAAGGTGGATTAATTTTAGGTCTCTTGTGAATCTGAAACTTTGATAGAGATGACTCTTGGAGTTTGGGAAAGGTGGTGGAGAATGGGGTTAAATAATTTTTCTTTTCCTGAACAGGAAATATTTTTGAGGCATTTTATTCTGTTTTGACTAAGATGAATCAATCATTGCACAGTTCAATATTTTCCTGCATTTTAAGATTATTTCATATTTGTTTAGCTGCCTTCTTTTGATTTTTGTTACTTTTTAAACAAACAATGCTATTCTGAAATTCCTTCTAAAAATACTGGCAAAAATAGTTTCAAATTCCATCTTTTCAGTCAAAATTTGATCCTGAATTGTGAATAGTTTAGTATCAGGAAGCTCCTTTTTCCCCCATTTTTTCCTCTTGGCCTGTATCTTTATCCCTCCATCCTGTACCCTTTTCCATCCTCTTGTCCATCCCCTGACACATGGCACATTCCTTGTTCTTTCCCTTTCTCCACAGGACAAGAAATAATTGTAATTACATTTCCCCTGACACCTTTTGAACTTTGTTGCAAGTACACAAAAATCTACTTTCTCTGCTTTTTCCTATCACAAATAACCCAAGGATCTTCTTTTAATTATCCAGTGTCTTCTTTTAAGCAGAATAAAAATAAAAAATATTGTCACATTTGATACTTCCCAGCGTGGCTCAACTGGAGAGCAGGACTGCAGAGGGATTAAGCTGCAGGGATAAACACTAAACACATTTTCATAATGTGACTCAACAGGAGAGTTTAGCATTTTTGGGAAAGTGCACGAGACACTAATCTGAGTTTAAATATTTCCTATTTGTTTTGGGGCTTGGACCAAGCTACAGAGTTGTGGTTCCAAGATCAGGTTTCTCAGCTCAAGGCTTGATTAGAACCAGGGCCTGCCTGACCAGAAAGTTCAGATGTGTATCTGAAACCTCCTAAATATGGGGAGATTAGAGGTCTAATGTTTTAATTCAAATTAATCTCTCTCACATAACGTTTCCTCAATGCCCTTACTCCAAAGCACAGCCAGAATAAACCAATGGCGTGGAAGAAAAGCTGGAATAAAAAGACAGCATTAGAAATTAGAGAAATCATCCAGATTTTGGGTTTTTTCTGCCATGGGTGCAGTGCTCGTGCTCAGCCCCTCGTGCCAGGTCCACACAGGACTCCCACATCTCTCTCTGGTCCTTGCACAGTTCCTTTTGTGAAACTCCATCATCACCTCACTCATGGCCTTTCTGTCACACCCACAGCTCCAACCAACACTTTCTCTCCCCCTGATGAAGCCCACAGTTCATTTTGTCTGCTAAGGACAAAATTCCCCATTCTCAGAGCTCAAATGAAGCTCCAAACCCCACAAAAGGCAGCAGGGCCCTTCTGCCCATCCCTGCCTTGGTGTGGCTGGGAGGGAAACTGGGCTGGGTGTGGAGCAGAGGAGCTCCAGCTCTGCACTGAACTGATCCTCTGAGGGTTAATTCCAGGTGAGAACACTGGGGATTCCCATTCCTTAAGCTGTCATCAGTCAAGAAATGCAGTTGGTATCCCCAGATGAGGGACAGGAGGGCTGCCAAGGCCCAGCAATATCTTGGCATCTTGAGCTGGGAATCCAAAACTTCAAGATGTGAAGTTTTTCACATGTCTGCACAGAAATGTGCCGTTCTGGGCAATTTTTGGATGAGCTGGTTGAATTTCTGGATGGGGCTAAGTCCAAGGAATGGGTCACTGGCTCTAATCCCCAATGTGTGACAGTGGCAGGATGTCCTGGGATGTCCCAACTCCAAGGGAGCCTTCCTGGGCAGTTCCATGCTCACACTGCTGTGCCCTCCCAGTGGCTGAGCAGTTTTCCCAATCCCTGTTCTTTTCCCTGCAGATTACAGGAATCCCTTTGTGGAGATGTACTCGGAGCACCCTGCCATCATCTACATCGTGGATGACACCAAGACCGTGGTGATCCCCTGCAGGGTCACCTCGCCAGACATCAAACCCAAGCTCACCCAGGTAAGACAGCCCCAGAGGAGCTCAGTGCAAGGTCTGGGCTGCCAGAAAAGTGGGAAAAACACAAATTTAGATGTATAAAGCTGGGGAAATTTAATAATTTATTTATTAAAAAATTANTCCAGAAACATGAACCTATTCTCGCAGTGTGCTGCTGTTCAACTGGATAAAAAGATTTTTAGGGACTAGGCTGAGTTTATAATATATTTTTTCTATGTTGTGGCTTGGTGTTCCTCCATAAATTGGCAGCGGTAGATGACAAAGCACTATTTTCCTTCCGAATTATTTGTATAAAACCTGGCTCTCTCTGAAAGGTTCTCTCTCTATACATTGAACCTTCTTAGAACTATTGCCCATTTTTGCTTCATTTCATCCATTCATACCAAGCTGGGAATCTTGGGAACAGATGGCCCCAGCACCCATCCCTTTGGCAGCAGGTACACCTGAATGTCAAGGTTACAGCACGGTCTGTGCAGGCCAAGGCTGTTTTGGGTAATAAAAATGGCAATTTAGGGTCTGGGCCCTGATCAGTCGATGGAGTCCCTCATTTAAAGGCTTCAGAGCTGCTCTCCAGAGGGGCCTGTCCTGGAGTGAGGAACACAACAGAGATCTCCTGGCTCCAATCCTGCACTTTACATCAGGAATTCTGTGCCTTTCCATTCCCCTGCCAGTCTGACAGCTCAGGAAATCCCAAAGGGAACAGAAGCTCATCCTGTGCTGCTTTTCCAGCCTGTTCTGGAGGGGCTGTGAGGCTGTTCTGGATATGGCAGAGAGGGGTCTGAGCACCTCTGCTCTCGTGGCAGTTCCATGCCTTGGGTGTCCCCTTCTCCTGGGAGGCAGCAGAGGGAACCACAGGGGACTGGGACAGGCTCCAGCTCCTCCTGGGACCCAGGGCACATTCCCAGTGGAGGTGCAGAGGGACAGCAGGAGCCTTACTGCTCTGGAGATCTCTGTTTTTAAATTTCATCAGCAGGGATTAAAGAGGGAAAGAGGCTCCTCTGCAGGTGTCATTTAGGCTGGATAAGTGTTACCTCCTTCTCTCCTTTGTTAAAAACATCCCTGTCTGATCTGAGCCTGCCTCACCAAATGCAAGGCTGGAGCAGTGCTGAAGACCCTGGCACCATCAGGGTGGCCTTGGAATTCCCCTCTCCAGGTTTATTCCCTTACTGATGGGCAGCCTTGCCCTTCCTGCTTCCCTGCTGAATTCCCAGGCATTTCTCCAAACACAAACTGCAGCCTGGCTGCTGGAATGAAATCTGCACCAAAATCCCTCCCACAAAAGGTTGTCCCCAGGAGATTTCCCCCTCCCCATGAGCAGCTGGGGCTCAGGGCAGGGGGCAGAGGCTGGGCACAGCTCTGGGATGTGGTGCCCTGGGAAGCTCTGGGATCCAGCTGGGGATGGCACCTCTGGCTTGGCCAGGCTGGGAATCCCTGAGTGACTCCATCGACTGATCAGGGCCCAGACCCTAAATTGCCATTTTTATTACCCAAAACAGCCTTGGCCTGCACAGACCGTGCTGTAACCTTGACATTCAGGTGTACCTGCTGCCAAAGGGATGGGTGCTGGGGCCATCTGTTCCCAAGATTCCCAGCTTGGTATGAATGGATGAAATGAAGCAAAAATGGGCAATTGTTCTGAGAAGGTTCAATATCTAAAGAGAGAACTGAAGCCTTGGAGTGGCTCCCTAGCACAGAGGCTGGACAAGATTAACAGAATAAAGTGGTTTATTTATTAAAGGCCTTCAGTAGCTTCACCTGGGCAGTCAAAAGCCTCCAAGGCTACACCCAGGATGAATGGTGGTTGTGACATTTCAGACAATTAAAAGTTTGGTCCATTTACATATCAGGGGTTAATCCTCCAATTACAGCTTCAGCAATGAAGTCACATTGCCCCAGTTTGCCCCCACAATTCACTTTTCTGGGTACTTTTCGGGGCCTGAGACAGAGGGGGTCCTTGGATTTCAGGCCTAGAGGAGGAACCATTCTGTCCAACCAAAACGTGAAGAGAGTGAACCAACACTCAGAATGGAGTTCAGAGTTATAAAGCACCAAAGCAGGGCAGGATCTGAAGGGCAGAGGAGCTGAAATCCTGTGGCACCAAAGCAGGGCAGGATCTGAAGGGCAGAGGAGCTGAAATCCTGTGGCACCAAAGCAGGGCAGGATCTGAGAGGCAGAAAAGCTGAAATTTGTGGCACCAAAGCAGGGCAGGATCTGAGAGGCAGAAAAGCTGAAATTTGTGGCACCACCCCAGCCACGGCGGCTCCGCGCCGGAGGAAGGCGAGGGCAGCAGGGTGAGCCAGGCCATCAGACAGATTTAGAACATCCTCTCCTTCCAAATTTAATCTCCAGGAGACAACTGGGGAGGGGGGACAGCACTTCAAAGGGAGGAAAAGCCGCTGTGATTTCCTTCGAGCAGCATTGACGCTTTTGTGTTTGATTGTTTAAATCGGTATTTGTGAATATTTTGTGGAGACGTTTAATCTGTGTGTGGTGTTGAAAAGGGCCTCCTGAGCAGGGTTATTTTTTCTTTCCCCTTCCCCCCAGGCATAGGGGAGCAGAGCTGCCAAGCCCTAGAGTTCAGCTTTATCATGTTTTATTATTCTTGTGGAAAATGGACTCTTTGCCACCGTAAATTAAGTTCCTTATATTACCATTATACTTTAAAATCGCTTTAAACGTGCTCAGAGAAAGGTACCTCTTGCTTACACTGAGCAGATCCCAGCTATCTCAATAGATCATCTTTGTTATTAACAAACTCATGCTAAGACACACAACTCAAGCTTTTAATTTTGTGATTTTAATTCAGGGCAAAAAGAGCTTTTTCAGTCGTGTCAGATCTGTTTAGCCACTGATCTGGTTCAGTGTGCATTTGCCACTTCCAGCTTTGACCTTCATGAGTGCTAAAACAGGATTAAGCCTCAGGTTTCAGCTCTCTTTCTGTAATTTTTCCCATTTTTCCTCATGGTTCTAACCAGAGATGCCACAGCTTGATTGTTTCAAAAGCATTTACAGGAAATCCTTGTTTCCCACTGCTGTCAGGAGAGATGCTGCTCCAAGAGACAGCGACTGTGTGGCTGTCCCTGCTTCTCCTGCAGCATCACCAGCTCCTCAGCCAGGATTCCTTTGGGTTTGCTCCATGCTGGAATTGTAACAATTGACCCAAACCAAGGCCAGCCTGCTCTGCTGTGTGTCCAGAGCCCCAGGCTGTGTGGAACAGGAGATTTGTTTCACCTAAATCCAGTCTCACCTGCCCTGCCAAAGCAGAGTCCTGACTGCTGAGACAAACAGGAGCTCACACAACAGGAACAGGAGCAAAACTGTTCCAGCAGGGGTGAAACTCCTGCTTCCAGTCCCTTGGTTACCTCCCAAAGCTACAGCAGGGTCTCTGAAAAGGAAAACCTCCCCTTCCCTCATCTTTGAGCAGCCTGGATATGAGGAGGAGGAGGGAGAAGCAAATAAAGTTAATTATCATGAGGTAACTGCAGGCACACTGATGTTTGCCCAAACCTTTCAATTTTTGGGCAGAAATTATCTCAGCACTCCCAAAGGGAGTCCTGAAGAGCCTCCCTGTGTCCTGCTGGGGAAGCCAGAGCTACCTGTGCTTCCATTCCCCCTGCAAGCACCTGAAATGGGGCACTTCAGGGAGCTCTTTTAATTTCACATGGCTCCTTGGTTTATTATAATCCAGGATTTTCAAAATTTTCAGAAAGTAAATTACATTCCCTCCAGCAAATAGAGGATTTCCCTGTGTGTTAATAATAACAATAAGCTGATTATTCCCCCCAACAAAAGCCAAGCTGCTCGACACTGGTGTTGTCCAAGGGTAGACAGAGGAGGGTTTACTCTCATTAAATGAATTTTTGCTCTAGTTTATTTTCCATATTTGCCTTTTCTAGTCTCACTTCTTCCTCATAAGCAGAATTGAGAGTGTTTTTTCAAGAATCTCAGAACATTACAGGTATTTGTGAATTTAGGACAAAAGGTGCCTCAGTCCCTTTGTTTTTGTGATTTAACACTCCTCACTCACCCAGGCTGCTTCCATGGAAATCCCTGGGATGCTCTGGGAGTGTCTCCCACTTTCTGTGAGATAGAATCTGGGGAGTGCCCACAAAACAGAGATTGTAGATAACCACAGTTAGTGAATAACTCTGATTTGGGGAGAGTCTAATTTCACACATGTTTTAAAACACAATGAGGAAAATGTGTGGTAGCTCCAGGTGGCACCTCCAAAAAGATCATCCCAAAAAATTCATATGAGATGGGGATAGTGATTCCCAGAGAAGGGATGAGGGAAACAGTCCCACACATGAGATCTGAGAGGGCTGGGACTCCTCAGGTGGATTGTTACGTCCCCTTGTTGTTTCTCCACCCTCAGGGACCCCTAGAGCCTGTACCATGTATTTTAACCCTTCCTTCCCTTTCTGACCCCATTGGCTGTGTCCCAATTACCCCTCCCTGGCAGGAGCTGAGAAAAGCCCCTGTTCCTCTGTGCCCTCTTTCCCTCTGGACACCACCTGGAATAAACATCTTGATCTGCAGCTGAGGGTCAAAAAAACCCTCTTTTGGGTCCTTTTTCCTGTCTATGAAATATTCCCCAAAGCCTCTCAAGGCCTGAGCTAGCTTGGAACTTCTTAGGGGTTAAAAAGGAAGATTTATTTCAGTGGATTCGTGGATTGGGAGATCCCATTTGGGGATTTGGGGATCCCATTTAGGGATTGGGAGATCCCATCTGGGGCTCTGGGGATCCCATTCAGAGATTTGGGGATCCCATTCAGGAAGGAAAGGGAGCTGGGCAGGAAAGGACGTCTCATGCCCAATGCTGAGTCTCAAAGCCACTCCTGCCCTAGGGAGGTTTTCTGTTTGCTCAGGCTGCAGATCCTCTGTGTGGACAGATCCCCAGAGCCTGGGCAGGTCACAGGGAATGGCACCCTCATTCCTTCTCTGTCCCTTGCAGTACCCCTCCTCTGCAGAGATCAGCTTCAAGAGGATGCAGTGGGACCCCAGGAGAGGCTTTGTCATCCCCTCCCACTCCTTTGTGCCCTCAGGGATCCTCACGTGCTCAGCCCACGTCAACGGCAGCGTCTTCAACTCCTACTACATGGCCCAGAGACTGGGTGAGTGCCAGGGGGGCACCACAGGGCCTGGGAGCTCCTGGTGCCCTTCTTGCTTAATATAATCCTTATAATCCTCAGTTTTATCTGGTAGATCTCCCTGGGCTGCATCTCCAGCAGGTCCAAGCTGGAATGCTAAAAGCAAAGTCCTCCTTCCTTTTATTCCCCCTTATTCAATAGAACTTGGATTGGAGCCACTCCTGGTTTTGAAAAATTCTCGGGATCGTTTTTCCCTGAGATTCTCCTCGGGGTTTCTGTTCCCCGAGGCAGTGGGGTCTCCCCCAGGGTTGCTGTTCCCTGGGGATTTCCCTGGGGTTGCTGTTCCCCGGGGTAATCAGGTTTTCAGTCTTCTCTTTGCCCTGGGTGTTTCACACCAGAGCCAGAGCAGACAGGCTGAGTCCAGTAGTGTTATCAGGGCTGTTTATTCTAAATTATCTCTCAGTTCTTGTCCAGCTCTGCAGGGCGTCCCCAGCAGAGCAGGACACGCGGGGACTGGGCGGGTCAGAGATCCCCAAACCTTCAGTGCGGGATCTCCGACCCAACCACTGTCCAAGATGGATTTCTTATTTACAAAATTTTACCAATGCCTACTACCTACTCTAACATGTCAGTTCTACTCTAAACCGATCTCTAAAGTCCAACTCAGCAAAAGATGGGGGACGAGAGCAAGAACAAGGAGCACAGGGGCCACTCCCCAATTCCTCCAGCTTGTCCCTTCAGCCCCATATGCTAAGAATCCTAATTTCTATATTTATATTCTAGAACAAACTAGCTACTATTTATTTTTAAATTCTTAGGGTTTGTGATTCCTCTTACATGTGAGTATTCACTGCCATGGCAGGGCTCAGAGGCAGTGCCCTCCTGGGCTCTGTGTGAGGCTCTGACCCCCCTGTACAGACCCCAGACCCCCTGTCCGGTCTGCAAACCCTCCAGGGTGGGCACAGGGATGTCCTGGACTCCGACAAAAAATGACCAAATGCTGAGGTGGTGCAAACCAGAAGTGTTTTATTCAAACCCCACCAAGGCTTTGTTTGCTTGGATTGAGCTGTATTTACATTAAAACAACTGCTGGTTCAGGATAAACCAAACTGCAGCTTTCTTGTTGCTTCTGGTCATTACCCACGTGTGATCATCCTATAAAAATCTCACTACCCTGCTAATTCACATCTTTGCTTTTTATAGATTTTCTCTTGGTGATTTAGTACACCATTTCCCTTGGATTTACAGCTGAGCTTCAGCTCATAATTAGAATCTGAATTTCAACCAACTAAACATTAAATTTTTGAATGCTGGGCATTTATATGAAACCAATTAGAATTTATTTTTCTCTTGTTTTCCGTGTATGTTCTTTATCTCCTCATATATCTTCTGTTTACTTGGACTTCATTCCCATTAGCTCCTGGCATCCTTCTATACAATCAGCACTCAGCTTTGAACAACAGGCTTGTAAATAAGTGTGGCCAAATACAAGTCCTGTAAATCTCTCTCTTTCTCCTTTTCTTTCCTTGTTGGAGTAATTTTTTTATTAAAATCATGAATGCAAACCTACCAAACCTCTTAGGCCATCCCTGTGCAGCTCAAAAGGACCCAGGAAATCCCTTTCTGTCAGGGGGCAGGTGTACTTTTGGTACTGGGCACCAAAAACTGATGGGAGTTCAGAGATGATGTATTTAGGGAATTGATAAATGTGAAGAGCAAGACTTGGGGATCCCATTTGGGGATTTGGGGATTCCATTTGGGGATCTGGAGATCTCATTTAGGGATTAAGAGATCCCATTCAGGGATTTGGGGATCCCATTTAGGGACTGGGAGATCCCATTTGGGGATTGAGAGATCCCATTTGGGGATTGAGAGATCCCATTTGGGGATTTGGGGATCCCATTTAGGGATTGGGGGATCCCATTTGGGGATCTGAGGATCTAATCTAGGGATTGGGAGATCCCATTCATGGATTTGGGGATCCCATTTGGGGATTTGGGAATCCCATTTAGGGATTGGGGGATCCCATTTGGGGATCCCATTTAGGGATTGAGAGATCCCATTTGGGGATTTGGGGATCCCATTCGGGGATTGGGAGATCCCATTTGGGGATTTGGGGATCCCATCTGGGGATTGGATGATCCCATTTGGAGATCTGAGGATCCTATTTAGGGATTGGGAGATCCCATCTGGGGCTCTGGGGATCCCATTCAGAGATTTGGGGATCCCATTCAGGAAGGAAAGGGAGCTGGGCAGGAGAGGACCAGAGAAACATCCAAAAAAGTGGATTCTCTCGTTTTGAGGCCCTCAAAAGGAGGAGTCACCTTTGGAAACTCTTTCCTTTGGAGCTGCTGAGAGGATTGGAGCCTGGCACATGGAGGAGCAGCCGTTCCTGGCTGTGCCATGGGATCAGGGAGCCTGGCACATGGAGGAGCAGCCGTTCCTGGCTGTGCCCATGGGATCAGGGAGCCTGGCACATGGAGGAGCAGCCATTCCTGGCCATGCCCATGGGATCAGGGAGCCTGGCACATGGAGGAGCAGCCATTCCTGGCTGTGCCCATGGGATCAGGGAGCCTGGCACATGGAGGAGCAGCGGTTCCTGGCTGTGCCATGGGATCAGGGAGCCTGGCACATGGAGGAGCAGCCATTCCTGGCTGTGCCCATGGGATCAGGGAGGATCAGACTGATGCAGGGAGTGCTGCTGGTCACAGCTTTGCCTGTTCCTTGCAGAGGGCAGGATACAGAACCTGGCTCTGAGGGCCAGTGCCAGGAAGCTGCTGGTGGGAGAAACGCTGAGGCTGGAGTGCAAGGCTGAGACCTTCATCAACGGCCGCGTCGAGTTCGTCTGGACGTGTCCCCGGGGCTCGGTGAGTGCAGGGAATTCTGTGTTCCCCCCTTCCTGAATCCACTGAGAAAACCCAATTATTACTGATTCTGAAATTATCCCACCATTTATGAGCCTATCACTGACTGAACTTTGTGTTTGGGTGAGTCTAAGACTTCTCTGCCCCTCTGCAGATTAAACTGCAAACGTCACTAAATAAACCCTGGTGAGAAAAGGCAGGAGTGTTTCCTTTTTTTTGGAGGAAAAACTCCCTCATTCCTTCTGTCCTGGCTGTCTCATATGACAAGGCTCAAGTGCAGGTTGTGAGCTGTCAATCTCCCCATCTATTTTGGTATTTCTGAAGTAGGAAAAAGTGAAGGAAAACACAACTGAACCTGTGGAAATCATCCCCAAAGAGTGAAGTGTAAATTCTGAGTCTTCAGCTTTCTGTGGATAGAATACAAAAGTGCCAAATTTGAAGTAGAAATACGTAAGAGACTGAACATTTGATGTACTAAACCCTCTCACTTCTCCTAAAAAACCACAAAAAACCCCAAAAAACAAAACAAAACAAAAAAACAAACAAAAAAAACAAACAAAAAACCAAAAAAACCAAACCAAAACAAAACAAAAAAAAACCCAACAAAACAAAACCCAAAAAAATAGAGGGGAATCATTTTCCAAATCAGTTCATTTGTCTGAGATACCACCCCTGGGTCTGTTTGATGGTGAGAATTAAAATAATTGGAGGGTTTTTTTCCTTTTAGTTCAGCAAAATGCACATTGTAAAGAAGCATCTAAGCCTTCTGGGAAGATGTAAAATGTGATTCCTAAAAACTGATTAATTTGGATTTGTTTCCCTAAAAAAAAAGAATGTCTGAGTTTGTTTTGGTGAGGAAACTACAGAAAATATAACGCAGACTTTATAGAGGTCCAAGCACTACAGTGTTACTGAATTTGGTTTCTTGAACCCCATATGGTGGAAAAGATTTGCTTTCCTATGAACTCTCCTTATGTTTCTGACATTATAAATGTAAAACTTCTTGGCCAAATCTCTGGGATCAAAAACCTTATCAAAAGCAATAATGCTTTCTAAAATTCCCCAGGAATTTGCATTGGCACCTGGCTGTCATAATATATTATATTTCTGTCATAATATATTCCTTTTAAAAAGCAGGAGGGTTTTAATACAGAAAAAATACTGACTGTGACCAAAATAAATTCAAAAACCCTCAAACCCAAACCCTGTGAGCACAGCTCTGACCCTGCAGCAGTTTTACCCTCAGGTCCCTGGGATCTGGTCCTGGAGAGGGGCTGGGTTCCCCTTGTTTACCTGCCCAGATTTCAGTGCAAACATTTCCACTCTGCTTCCCTCTCTTATTAGACTTGATAATGAAACTTCACACAAGAGCTCTTCCTGCTGATCTGCCTTTTATATTATTTATTTCAGTGATGGTTTCGATACAAATCACTGCCTCCCTTTCCTGGCAGCCTTTGAAAGGGTGAACACAATAATCCAGTTTATGCTGCTTTTAACCCTCTTTTTGTGTCTCCCAGCACCCTCACCCCAGGAGAACCATGGACCAGAGCGATGTCGTGTACAAAGTCGGCAGCAGCCTGATAATTGAAAATGTCACCATGCAGGATGGGGGCCTGTACATCTGCAGGACCTTCAATGCCACCAGGCTGGAGGCCAATGTCACTGTCACTGTGTATGGTGAGTGCTGCAGGACCTTCAGTGCCACCAGGCTGGAGGCCAATGTCACTGTCACCGTGTATGGTGAGTGCTGCAGCCAAACCAGGAGTGTGCAGCCTGGAGGAAAATGCCAGGCTGTAAAATCTGTGATTGAAATGGCATCAGGGAGAAAGTCAACCATTAATCATCTATAACCTCTAATTAGTCAACGAGAGCTCCCTTGTCTTCAAACAAATCCAAGGGGTGCTTTTAGATGGGAGATTGGGCAGGAATTGTTCCCTGCAGGGTGGGCAGGCCCTGGCACAGAGAAGCTGTGGCTGCCCCTGGATCCCTGGCAGTGCCAAGGCCAGAGCACCTTGGGATGCTGGAATGTGCCCCATCCATGGCAGGGTGGAGTGGAAAAGCCTTAATGTCACTCCCAACCCAAACCATTCCAGGATTCTGTGATGCCTGAGGGAGCTGAACTGTTTGACAAAGCTGGCACCACATGTGGTTGCTGAGGCCCTGGAAAATCCATCCTGTGGGCTCCACATGGACAGGAGATGCCCCAGGCATTTCCCACCCTGATCCAGGGCAGTGCTGGTGCACACTCTGTGCTTTCCATGGAATTCCTTCCCCTGGGAACAGCCCTTTGAGGCTGGGGCTGGGCTGCACAGGGAGCTGAGCCTGATCCAGTTGGATCTGTGCAGGTCTGTACTGGAAAAAATCCTGAGTGGGAACTGCTGTGGGCTCTGTCCTGGGGCAGAGCTGCCATCCCAAGTCTCCCTGTTTTTCTCTTCCCAGAAAATCCCTACATCACAGTGTCACACAAGAAAGGGCCCTACTACGAGATCACCTCAGGACACAAGTCCCTGAAGCTGGCTGCCAAGGTGGACGCCTTTCCCCGGCCCACTGTCACCTGGTGAGTGCCAGCAGCAGCAGGAATGTCTGAGCTCCCTTAGGAATCCTGTCTGGAGCAGATCCCACCCCTCTCCACACAGCCCAGGGATGGTATTGGGGTTCCCCCCAATAACTCCGAGGGTCCAGCCAGCAAGAAATGGCTTAATCAAATAGCGAGACGGCTTCTCAGGATATGCTTTGTAAAATAAAGGTTTTAATAACATCAAAATAACAAACATTACAAAATGAAAAGAGATAAGCTGAGCACAGCGTACCAAGCACAGTTACACTGGCTAAGGCATTCCCAAAAAGCCTTGTGCACCTCTGTGCAGGCTCTTTAATACCCTATGGTCTAGGTGGGCTATTTGGCTCTTTGCCCAATAAGATTGACACTTTACCCAATGAGACTGAGGCTTTGAGCTGCACTTCCAAAGCCCCATCACTGTGTCTGTGCTGTACTGAGCCAATTGCAACCAGCAGGCCACAGAAAATTCCAGTTTAACTTCCTTATATAGAAACACCTGCTCGGGTACAGAAATGCACAGGATGGGAGCTGGGAGTGCCCAGAGCTCAGCTGAGGTTCTGCTCTGGGCTCTGAGCTCTGCAGGCTGGGCCAGCCACCCCTCATTCCCTGTTTTCCTCCTCCTCAGGCTATTTTTCCTCTCCTAGCCATGCAAGAAAGGTCCCTGCAGATGAAAATGTGTGTTTTATATTCCCTGGACACAGAGAGATTTGGGGAATCCAAGGAGAAAGCTCCCAGGGAAGGGTTTCCTGCTCACCCCCAGCAGGTGCTCAGTCTGCCAGGGGGCAGGGGATAACAGCAAAAGGACGTGGTTTTAACACCAGAAATTGTTTCTCTCCAGAACTTTTAAACAGTGTCCTCCAATCCTGTGCCAGCAGATCCTTGAGTGAATCCTCCTCAACAAACTAAAGGCTCCACCAGGAGTGCAGTGGATCTGCTAAACAGGAGGGGCAACACACCAGCAGCTCCAGGAGTCTCTCTTTACCCTCATCCTTTCTCCTGCTCCATCTTTAACAACCCCATCCAGTGCCTTTCACATCTCTAACTGCATTAAATCCCGTGGGACAGCTGGCAGGGGTGCCTGTCCTGGCACAGAAGGTGGCATCTCCCTGGGGCACCTGTCCTTGGCAGCTCAGAGCCTGGCAGGCAGCAATAGGTTGCTCAGGGCTGGCCTTGCTGCATTTTATCAGCAGTGTAATCACATTAAATCCTCTATTTTCAGTGGAATCAGGGCCAGGAGGTGGTTTTAATTGCTGCTGTTATTTAGGGATGGGGATGTTTTGGGAGCTGAAGTGGGGACTGACCCCTTGTCCCTGCCAAGCCTTTGTTCTTGGGCTCGTGGAGCTCTTTGGTGGCTGCCTGGGACCACCAGAGCTGCCCTCCCTTGGAGCCCCAGCTGTTGATGCTGGAGGTCTCTCAGGATGGTTTTTATGACTGCAAAGGAAGTTTCCAGCATCCTCAGGCAGTGGGAGATGCCCCAGCATCCTTGCACCAAGCCTGGAGCTCCGTGTGTGGCAAAGCCTGGCCTAACCAGAAACTGCCTGTGGGTGAGAGGAGCCTCTCCTGCAGATGCTGCTCTCCTGCCCTGGGGGAAAATTCCAGGCTGGGGATTCCTCACTGACCTCCCTACGGACCAGCCCTCTCCAGGGCACAGAGTTTAACTTTTTCAGGAGCAGTAAAGGAGCTCTAAAGGCTCACAGAGACATCCTGAGAGACAAATCTGCTGAATTAATCTCGTCCTTTAAAACTGGTAACACAACCTGAGAGACAATTCTGCTGCATTAATCTCGTGCTTTAAAACTGGTGAAACAATCTGAAAGACAATTCTATTGAATTAACTTTGTCCTTTAAAAGTGGTGACACACATTTTGCTGTTCCATCACATCCCACACTTGGTGTTGCCCATCCAGCCTCACTCAGATGCATTTAGATCCCAGCTGAGCATGTGAGGGGCACTGTTGATTCAGATAAATAAATCACTTTTTTCCTGTGTGGAGTGAATCCATCCCACAGCACTGGAGATGTGAATCAGTTCTGGTGTGGAAGGATAACAGGAATAAACACCCAATCCAAGCAGAGATCCTGCATTTCCCTTGCTGGGATGACCCTTCCTCCCCCTCACGTGGGTCTCTGGGTTTCTGGGGGTTGACAGGGATGTAACAAACCTTGGTGGATCTTCCCAAACAGGTACAAGGATGGCAAACTGATCAAGGACAACCACACCTGCTACGAGCCAGATCCCCTGAAATACAGGCTGGGAATTCGAGATGTGAGACCAAAACATGCTGGGAACTACACCATGGTCCTGAGCAACCCCAAGTACGGCCTGTACAGGAACCTCACCATGCAGCTGGTGGTGACAGGTAAGGCTTGATGTGCTAATAATTGTTAAATAACAATCCCTGGGTTATTGATCCTGTCCTGCATCATCCCACTGCACCAGGCAGCTGGAATGGGTGACATTCCTGCCCAGAGGTCACCACCTCCCTCAGGAACCTCTGAACCCCTCATGTGAGCTGCTCTGAGGAGCTGGGGGGACCCTGGGCCATTCAGGTAATTTAGGGCCATTTAATCATTCATTTAGGGTCTGAGCCCTGGCCAAGCCCTGACTCTATCTGAAAGGATGTTCTGCCAAAAGCTCAGATGGTTTCTGCTTAAAAAAAATAAATTCAAGTCATTTTGACTTGACAGTTTGACCGTATATAATGACAGCTGAACCAATTTTCAGAGTAGACCTAAACACCTTGCCCAAGAAAGGAGGTCTGAGTCCTCACTGAAAAAGGTTCCAAAAGCTGTTTGCAGACTCTGAGATGATGGCACAATATTTTAGTAATTAATAATTTTATCTCACACACATGTTATTATTGATAAGTCATCAATTATGCCTGTTCTCAGTTGTTGTACCTGAATTTTTCTGATTGCTGTCAGTTCTTAACAGAGTTATGCCTTTGTTTAGAGTACCTGTGCACTTGTGTAATATTTGCATCAATCATAAATATTGCCCAGCTGGTACAACCCCCTGTATCTACAGGAGCAGTCAGCTCAGGAGAGCTGAGAAGGACAAAATATCCAATTTTCCCTGGGACACTGCACCTCCCACAGCCACAGCACCGAGTGCCAGGACAGGTTCCACACAGGGAGCTGGAAATGTCTGGGAAGGGCACAAATTTCACATTTTTATTGGAGCTTGGGAGGATATGGAGTGGAGAGGTCCTGGATCTGGGTGCAGTTTCCCAAGAAAAGGGCTGGAATTTTTATCCCCTGAGGTTTAAAAGCAGCCAGGGCAGAGTGCTGGGGAACCTCTGCTGGGACAGGAAGGGTCCCAGGGGGGCTGAGGGAAGGAACTGGAGGAGCTGCCCTGGCTGTTGTGTCTGCCCATCATCCTGCTCCAGGGCCACTTCCTAAATCTGTATTTTCAGTCCTGTCCCTCTCTGCTGGCAGCACTTGAGGGACTTGAGCTTCTTTTTCAGGGGAATTTAGGGAAAATCATGGTGTGCACTGGAGTGGGTTCACTTTCCATAGAGGGAAAATAGAGATTGGAATGTCATTTATTGTCCTCCCTGGCTGGATAATGCATGGCAGGGCCTCATTATCACTTTGCACATCCACTGCCTCTTTTAATCCATTGAATTTGGCAACAGAGGTTGAATTATGAGGCCAAGTAGGAGTTCAGCAAAAGTTAGCTCTGTTTCCCTTTATATTTTCCACTTGGGCAGTGAGTGGTTATTGAGACAGGTTTGCTCCCTTTTCTGTGGTGAATTCTTCTCTCCTTACCCTCTTTACACCTAAAAATATTCTCAATTGTCCAGTTATTATATACTCATGTATTGTTGCTTCCAGGAGTTGGGTTTTTCTCATTTCACCTTTCAGAAAGGAACAATGCCTAAAAACTGAAGAACTCATCATTAGGTACCTCTGACCTATTAAAAATGTTAAATAATGTATGATAGCTTAAGAACCTGAAACAGAGATTAAAAAAAGACAAAAAGAGATAAATTAATTGTGATTTAGGAGAGGAGGGAGCCAGGAACATGCTCGTGGTCAGGTCCTGCACTCAGCTGAGCAGGAGGAACGTGTGAAGCTGCATCATTTGTCCACTTGAGATTGTTTTTCCACACAATGGTTCTGCCTCTTCAGAGAACAGAAACGTTGAGAGGAAGAGTAAATTAGGAATGATAATAAACTATCTTGTCAAGGTAAATATTGGTGTTTGCGTGCAGGGGGGAGCGTTTCCCAAACAGAGAAGCAAAAACAAACAGAGCCTTCTTCATCAGCACAGGCTATTCCAGGATGGAACCACCCAGCACAAACTTCTCATGTCCATGGGGTGTCCAAGCTTGGGGCATCCCATCCCTCACACAGCCCAGCTGAGGGTTCATAGTTATTTAAATTTTTTATTATAATTATATATATTTATATATATATAATTATATAAATGTAATTATATATATAATTATATAAATATAATT
>VXBR01010360.1:89791-99833 GCA_013400215.1 Cisticola juncidis
TATTATATATTATGTATTATATATTATATATTATATATTATATATTATATATAATATATCATATATATTATATATCATATATATCTATATCTATATAGATATAGATATAGATATATATAAAGCAAGATGGAGGTTTTAGGGCAGAGGCTGAATTCTTTTTCACCTTCTCCCTCATGGTCTGGGGGTGTTTTGCAGTTGGGTGTGGTTGGATGAGGGCCCCACCCTCAGAGCCATTCCCTGTTTTCTCTTGGGCAGATCGTGAGCACCCTGACCACGGAGAACAGCAGCGCCTCGGGCATCTTCTACTGCGTGGCCTCCAACAAGGTGGGCCAGGAGGAGCGGAGTGTGGAGTTCTACGTGTCAGGTAAGGGCTGGAACTCCCCAGAGCAGGAGCTGTCTCAGGGTTGCTGTTCCTGAGATTCTCCTCGGGGGTGCTGTTCCCAAGGCAATCAGGTTTTCAGTCTTCTCCTTGCCCTGAGTGTTTCACACCAGAGCCAGAGCAGACAGGCTGAGTCCCCAGTCCGTGTTTCCAGGGTTGTTTATTCTTCATTATCTCAGTTCTGTCCCAGCTCTGCCAGGGCATCCCCAGCAGAGCAGGACTGGGTGGGTCAGAGAGCCCCACACCTCATGTACAGCACCCCTGACCCAGCCACATCCAAAATGCACTTTTTATTGACAGAATGTTACCAATGCCCACTGCCTATGCTAACATGGCATTTCTACTCTAAACCAATCTCTGAAATCCAACTCAGCAAAAGATGGGGGACGAGAGCAAGAACAAGGAGCACAGGGGCCACTCCCCAATTCCTCCAGCTTGTCCCTTCAGCCCCAGATACTGAAAATCCCAGATTCTACATTTACATTCTATGATAAACTAAATACTACTTATTTTGAATTCTCTCAGCTTGTGATTCTTCACACACTGTGGGCATTCACTGCCATGGCAGGGATCAGAGGCAGTGTCCTCCTGGGCTCTGTGTGAGGCTCTGACCCCCCTGTACAGACCCCAGACCCCCTGTCCGGTCTCCAACCCCTCCCGGGTGGCCACAGGGATTTCCTAGACTCCAACAGAGCTGCTGCTGCTCTGATTCCCCTGGGAGTTTCACGTGGTTCAAGGCCCCTGTGTGTCCCTCCTCACCAAGGCAGCTCCAGCTGGGGTGGGCACGTTCAGCCTCAGCCCCCGTGGCCCTCGGCCCTTCCCAGCTGCAGCCCAAATCCCTCTCTCTGTGTCTTAAAGCCACACTGGGGACATTGGAGGGCTCTCCTTGGGAAACCTCTGGCAAAGCTGAGGCCTCCCTGGTGTTCCAGAGGCCTGGAGATGCTCCCTGAGCCAGGAGCAGGGGTTGTTCTCCAAGGGAATGAGCAGGAGCTCCAAGGTGAGCAGGGCCAGGGGTGATGGCACTGGAGCCCTGCCTGGCCTCTGCAGTGCCCTCTGTGCAGGGAGGAGCTCTCCAAAGAACACAAACACAAACAAATATCTGCTTAACCTTTCAGCACAGGAATTCTTTAGAAGTGAATTAAGATCTACATGGAGCTTCCAGGAGAGATGGCAGTTCAAAAAGAGAGGGGAGTCAAGCCCAGCCTTGTTCAAGCGCTCACCAGAACAAAGTGAAACATTTCTGTGCTCACTTTGTGGATGAGTGGAGCGCTGGCAGGATCTGCATCAAAATATAGATTTGTAGAACAGAGAGTGCAGAGGTGTCCTAGAAATTAAATAAATGTCTGATTCTCATTGCTTGGTTCCTTGTCCATGAGCAGGTTGGGAGGGCAGAGCTGGCCCATAGCAGGGATCTGCACTCCTGTGCCTCTCTTCCCTCCTGAGTTATTTTGCTCCAAAGGAATTCAGCACCTTTCAAACCCTTTGTCTTGGTTTGAAAGGCAGGTATCTGCTAGGAAGGGGGCAGGACCTCCCTAGAGATGGAGAATTTGAATTCCCTCCCTCCAGTTATTCTAATTTAGAAAATTAAAGGGGCTTCCAGACAGAGGTATGGGGATAGGAATAACAGTTCTTTACTAGTATATATGACAAAACAACAAACAAACAACAACTACAGCATTAATAATAAACAGAACCAGGAACCTTTAGGGCTTTCTTTCACAAAAGCCCAGGGCAGTTTGATCTCGGTGCCCCTGCAGGACTCCGAGAGGCTGAGCTGGAAGGGAGGAAAGTCCTGGGCTGGTGGGTGAGATGAGGAGCTGGAGCTGGGGCTGGAGCAGCAGGGGTGTCCCGGCAGGGCTGGGCAGTGCAGGGGTGTCCCGGCAGGGGTGTCCCGGCAGGGCTGGGCAGGGCTGGGCTACAGAGCAGCAGGGGAACCTCAAAGCTCCAAAGAAACAGCGGCAGTGGGGAAAAGGCTGGAGAAAGCGAGCTCAGGATTCCTGGGTACATGAGCAGATGATGATGAATTTCCCAGGACAAGACAGAGGCAGTGATGGCCTGAGCTCTTCCTGCAGCCAGGGGCAGCTTGACCGTCCATCCTCCTCGATGCTGAGAGCAAGAGTGAGCAACTGCTCCCCCAGCTCTGTCATTTTACCTTTCCCAAAGCTTCATCTCTCCCCTCTGGGGGACACTCCCAGAGACTTAAAACCAATCGGTGCAGCCTTGTGCTGCCATGTCCTTCAACACCTCCCTTTTGTTCTGATTAAGTAGTCATTGAGGCTTCTTGGAAATTTATGGGAAAAAATTCTCTAAATGAAAAAAAGAAAGCAAATCTAACCCCCAACACTCTTCTAGCCAAAAAAGGGCTCAGCAAACACTGTTCCATTGGTGTTACACACAAATGGCAGCAGGAAAATGCCATCCAGCAGTAACAGAGCAGGAGCAGTGGAGGGGAAAGGGTTCACCTCCATTAGAGGTGACAGCAGCCAGGAGAGGCTTTCAGATCCTTCCCAAAGCTCTAACCTTTATTTACTCAGGGAAATGCCCTTCAAGGTGCATTTTAGGGAGATACAGCTCGGATATAAGAGGTCCCCAAGATGTCCAAGGCAGGCTGAAGACCAGCTATTGATTTTACACCTCACCCCTTCCAAGTGCTGAATGTCCTGCTGGGAATTCTGCTGTCTGGGTGGGTTATCCAAGCTCTTCACAGAACTGCCACACTTGGTGACTAAACCCAAAAAAATAAACCATGAGCACAGGATCAGACCCAAGGGTTAGCTCATCCCATGCACCTTGCACAACTCTGGTTTGTTTTAATAATAAACTTATGGAGGGGGATTTTTTCCACCCATGTGAGCTAATATTTCAAAATTTTTATTTTAAGATGCATCTAGTGATGTTTTGAGACAGAATTGTTTTAATCATGCAGTTTGAATTACGAAGGAAATGAATCACTGGGTGAAATTACTGACAGTGGCTGTGGTGGGAATGTTTCCACCCAAGCAGACCAGGAGTGAACAGGGCTTGGCAAGGCAGATTTATTCCAGCCTGTGAAGGGAAAACTGGGAGTCTGCTCCACTCTGGGGAGGAGGCAAATGCTGAGTGAGCATGACTGGCTTTGGGAAGTGCTGTATTTAAAAATAGTGGTGTTTATGGATTAGAAAGGAATGAGAACTTTCTAAATGTGGCCATGTTGGTGCTGAGCTGGGTCGTGCTGCAGCAGTGAAACAGCAGCAGGGAGCTGCTGTGGGCTCCTGCAGGGAGTCCAGGCTGTGGGGAGAGTTCTGCACACCTGGAACAGCTGGAGAGGCTCCAGGTTACCCTCCCCTGGAGTCTTCTCCTGTCTCAGTGTTGAGGGACATGCAGGGACAGCCTGTGAGGCTCCAGGCAGGAAGCCCAGCAGCACCAGGCTCTAAGCTGGTCACAAAAATGATTTTGAGGTGGTTCATGTGTGCAGGTTGGACCTGAGGGCTGAGCTGAAGCCTGGGGTGGAGCTTGAGAGCACAAGAGCAACACCTGAGACTGTGGGGCAGGGGAAAAGCATTTCCAGCTCTCTGCAGCTGCAAGTGTGGGAGCCCACAGTTAATTCAGCAATTTGCTGATTTTAAAGAGCTGCTCTCCTGTTATCTCCTACCTACAAACAAACTGCTGCTCCCTGAGCTGCCTCCAGACCTGGCTGAGTTGGGCTTGACTCACTCCTCCCTGGTAAGAAATCTGAAGATGCCACAGGGGCTGGACTTCCCCAAATCCCTGTTCCACTGGGGCAGGGCTTCCCAGGGATGTTTTCCTGGGGCAAACATGCATTTCCTGAGATGTTTTCCCAGGACACAGCAGAGTGTTCCAGGGACACTTCCTCAGGTGTTGTCCAGGCTGCTCTCTGGGGATCCCTTCAGTCTGATGTTTTCACCACTACCACCTTCATTTCAGAGAAATTAATTTATCCCTGTGGAATAATTGTCAGCAACCATTTTGTTCTTCCACTGCAGAACCCCCACAAAAACTCCCACAGACACCAGAAATAGCCCTGGGCTCTATTTTAAAACCATTTCTGTGCCAGCAGAGTTCATTTCATGAGGGGTCACAAGGGTTTGGAGATCACTCAGAATCCAAACCTTATAAGGGGTCCAGAGTGATGAGGAATCTCATCAGGCAGGGACAGCCCCTCCTGCAGTAGCCCTGACTGTCACTGTCCCTCTGGAGTGTCCCCTAAAGGGATTTATCCCTCCTGCCCTGGCCCAGCTCTGACTCTGGGATTCTTGGTTTGTGTCAATCCCATCAGGATCTGGCCCTGCCTGCCTTTCCCACCACTGCTCTGACTCCAGAGTCCCCACTGGAGCCTTGGGTGAGCCATCAGATGCTCTCAAGTGTCATTGTCACCTCCAGCTCCAGAGGACACCCCAAGCAGGCTGCAAACTCCCAGAGCAGTGAGAAGCTGCCCTGGTGTGTCCTGCAGGGATTCTCTGCCATGGACAAGTGTCCTTTCCCTCCTAATCTCTGCTCTGCACCTTGGAAAGGGCAGCTCTGCAGAGCTGCAGGTCCAGAGTAAATCAAATTCCAGCCTTTGTCTGGCTGCCCTGCCTTCAGCAGAGTGGGATCCCACCCAGCTGAAAACTCGGAATGTTCTGGGAATATAAATGAATTATGATAAGAACAACAAATAATAACCAAAGCCCTTTTTTTTCCAAGGGTTTATCTGATTGCCAAAACAACTGAGAAAAATGGAGTTAAAGATTTCTACCCAAAAGAAAATATTGCATTTCCAGCAGGAGATAAAAATCTGCTCTCAGATAGCAGAACAATGGATGAGCTGGGCTGTTGTGGGATTTTGTGCCACTCCAAACTGCTCATTGCCAAGGTGCTGACAGGATTCCTGACAAGCACCACTGCTGCAGAGAGAGGGGCTCCCCCTTCCCTCCAGCCCTTTCCCCCCTCCCCTGCCAGGCCCAGGGCTGGAATTTGGGTAAGAGCAGAAGTTTTGAATTACACAGATTATTGTGCAAAGCACAGGAAATTAAAAACAATTAATTCCTTGTAAATACAAATGGAGCCAGCCTTGCCTCTGATTTATGCTGCCTTTTTACCTCCTCCCAAAGGCTCCTTTCCCTCTTTGGCCTCGGGATCCACACGGTGGAGAGGGAAATTCGCAGCTACTCCGCTGTAATAAAGCACCAAAGACAAATGTTTGGTGATTCTGATAAAAGGGAAAAGGCCCCGTGGTGCATTCTTTTAGCCAATTTATTAGGAGCCTTCTAAAACACGGTATCTGTCCAGAGAAAGGAAGTTAATCAGTGCTCAGGTTCAAGATTATGTAAGCAAAGCTGTCTGAGAGATGAACCGACTTGAAATGTGCTCTCCAAGCTGCACTCACTGCCCTGATAATCCAGGTGGGAGGAGAAAACAGAGAGGGGAGCATGAAAAGAAAGCAGAGCAACTCCTTTTTTCCTCTCTTTTCCCTTCCACGGCGATGAAAATCAATGAATATTCTATTGGAGCTGAAAGAGCTGCTTGAAAGGCAAACAAGACGGGAGAGAATAGCACAGGTTCTGGCTAAAAATATTCAAAATGCTAAATAAAAAATGTCAGGAGAAGGAATGATAAGAAAAACAAGCCAGGCCTCTGCTCCCAGAATGTTAAGTTGGTAGAAAAAAAAACCCTGGCAGCTTTCAAGTCCAGCAAAAAGCAAAACTGTGGAGCATTCTTCAAAACTCAGGGCTTGGGAATGGACACATCCCATTCATTGGGAATTTGCACCAAAATGCTGCAGCCCAAGCTGTGCCATGCCCGGGGCAGTTTTATCCCAAGGGATGCAGCACTTGCTCCGTGTTTTGGTTGGAGGGATTCAGATGTGAAATGCAGCTCCTGCCACAGCCCAGTGTTTCCCTGGCTCACAGTTTTCCCATTTACAGAGGCTTTGGTGGCCTCAGACGCTCCCCCTGTGTTGATGAGCAGGATTTGGGAATGTTGGAAGCACAGGACATCAGGAGTTGTTGGAGTCTAGAATATCTCTGTGGCAGCTTTGGAGGGTTTGGAGACTGTACAGGAGGGTTTGAGACATGTACAGGGGGTTAGTTAGACTCACACACAGCTTAGGAGGACATTGACTTTGACTTTTGTCCATAGGAGTGAATACTCACATGTAAGAGGAATCACAAATGCTAAGAATTTAAAAATAAATAGTAGTTAGTTTGTTATAGAATATAAATATAGAAATTAAGATTCTTAGTATCTGGGGCTGAAGGGACAAGCTGGAGGAATTGGGGAGTGGCCCCTGTGCTCCTTGTTCTTGCTCTCGTCCCCCATCTTTTCCTGACTTGGACTTTAGAAATTAGTTTAGAATAGAATCGACATGTTAGTGTAAGTAGTAAGTATTAGCAAAATTTTGTAAATAAAAAATACGTCTTAGACAGTGGTTAAGTCAGAGATTTTGTACTTAAAGTGCAAAGATCTCTGACCCGCCCAGTCCCCGCGTGTCCTGCTCTGCTGGGGATGCCCTGCAGAGCTGGACAAGAACTGAGAGATAATTTAGAATAAACAGCCCTGATAACACTGCTGGACTCAGCCTGTCTGCTCTGGCTCTGGTGTGAAACACCCAGGGCAAAGAGAAGACTGAAAACCTGATTACCCCGCGGAACCCCAGGGAAATCCCCAGGGAACAGCAACCCAAAGAGAAAACCCCACTGCCTCAAGGAACAGTCACCCCGAAGAGAATCTCAAAGAACAACAACCCCTAGAGGAGGGAGCAGTGGTCACACAAGGCAGCCTGAGCACAGAGCTGGCACCAAGAGAGAGCAGCTGAGCCTTACAGCGCCCTGCAGAGAGCAAACTGCAATTCCAGCACAGGGAAAAAAGGGAAAATAGCAATTTCCACAGCTGTGGCCTGAGGGGTCTCTTCTCTTTTTGGATCTTTTGTGAAATATTTCTGGTGCCAGTCTTTAAAAACCATGAAGCAAAAGCTCATGGGTTCTACTGCAGGTGACTCAGGAAGAAGAGAGACTTTGAACCATATCTGTTAACCAGTTTTTTAACCATATCTATTTTAACCATATCTGAAAGCTCCTCCAGGGCTCTGCATTTTATGGGATATGTGGTTTATTATAAGGCAGATTGGTTATTTCAGCAGCCTCACTGTTTCTGCTCAGCTGCAGCTTGTGCAGAACTTTTTGCAGTGGCCAAATTCCAGGTGGAATTTGCAGGTGGCAAGGGCAGTGCACACTGGTTCTGCTTTAACTCCTGCCCTCTCCCAGTCCCACCCAGCTCATTCCTTGAGGAAGCATCTCCCCAGCAGCTTCACTGCATCACCTCTCAGGTTTGGGGCAGACATGTTCCTGTCACAAGGTCCAGAGGGAGCCTGTCCCTGGTGACATTGATAAGAGGTTCCTCATAACCCAACAGACAGCAGAGTAACTCCAGATCACTGTGGCATCCTTGAGCTTTCATTCAGCTGGATAAATCCCTAAATTAACAAAACCCAAAGGCAGTAAAGCATCCTCCAGCCCCAGTTAACTCGCAGGTCTCTGGCAGCTGCTGCAGGGCAGGCTCCCACCTTCCACTCAGTGTTTCTTGTTTTCAAATGGATTCAGTTCACCACTTCAGGAAAATTGAATTTATTTTTTTTTCTGGAGTGAAAAGTTACTAAAAATATAGCAAGAAACAGCTCACTCTTTCAGGGCTAGGTCGGAGCCATGACTCAGAGTGTTTCTCTGCTAAATACAAGGGCCCCAAGGACTTAGACATCATTAGATCAGTTAATCCATCAGTGATGAAGTAAATATCCAGCATTCACATGTGATGAAAATAAATATTGGCACAGTTGGAATAAGAGAGAGTTGAGGAGACTGTTCAGTGGGGAAGAAAGTGTTGCTCCTGAGGGATGGGAATGGGTTTCTTTATTCCTCTGCAATTAATACTTTCCAGCCCTGATTGTGGAAAGGGGAGAGCTCCCAAACACATTTATCTACTTGGATAGAAACAGCTCCTGATTAAACCCTCTCAGTCCATTAACTCCTTCTATTTATAAGCTTTCAACTCATTACTTGGAGATGGGATGATTTAGAATGCTGAGGGCTGGGCTAGCACAGGTTAGCACTGGGCAGTGAGAGGAACTCTCATTTCCCTAATTCCCAGCTCCAGTGCCTGTTTCCACATTTCCATGTGCCTCATTAAACCTGTCTTGCTCCATTACTCTCGGGGTCGTTATTCCCTGAGATTCTCCTCGGGGTTTCTGTTCCCCGAGGCAGTGGGGTCTCCCCCAGGGTTGCTGTTCCCTGGGGATTTCCCTGGGGTTGCTGTTCCCCGGGGTAATCAGGTTTTCAGTCTTCTCTTTGCCCTGGGTGTTTCACACCAGAGCCAGAGCAGACAGGCTGAGTCCAGCAGTGTTATCAGGGCTGTTTATTCTAAATTATCTCTCAGTTCTTGTCCAGCTCTGCAGGGCATCCCCAGCAGAGCAGGACACGCGGGGACTGGGCAGGTCAGAGAGCCCCAAACCTTCAGTGCGGGATCTCCAACCCAACCACTGTCCAAGATGTATTTTTTATTTACAAAAATTTTACCAATACCTACTACCTACACTAACATGTCAGTTCTACCCTAAACCAATCTCTAAAACCCAAGTCAGGAAAAGATGGGGGACGAGAGCAAGAACAAGGAGCACAGGGGCCACTCCCCAATTCTCCATCTTGTCCCTTCACCCCCATATGCTAAGAATCCTAATTTCTATATTTATATTCTATAACAGACTAACTACTATTTATTTTTAAATTCTTAGGGTTTGGGATTCTTCCTGCCTGTGAGTATTCACTGCCATGGCAGGGATCAGAGGCAGTGTCCTGCTGGGCTCTGTGTGAGGCTCTGACCCCCCTGTACAGACCCCAGACCCCCTGTACAGATCCCAGACCCCCTGTACAGTCTCCAAATCCTCCAGGGCTGCCAGAGGCATGTCCTGGACTCCAACACATCTCTGTGCTGGAAATTCCAGCCCCAAGTAGCAGCCAGGCAGCCAAAGCTCTTCTCAGCTGGGATTTAATTCCAAACACCTTTCCCTTCCTCCTAGATGTGCCCTCGGGGTTGCAGACGTCCCCACAGGTCACGGCCATCGTGGGCAGCGACGTCCAGCTCACCTGCCGGGCCTCCAGGTACATCTACACCCACCTGGCCTGGTTCTACCCCTCCTCAGCACCGGCTCCCGCGCCCTCCATGATCAGGAAAATGGGGAAATATTCCATGTCCTTGACCCTGCTCCTGCCCAACGTCACCGAGGAGCAGAGTGGCCTCTACAGGTGCCGAGCCCAGAACCAGCACAACAGCACGGACACGCTGGAGCAGCACAGCCAGCTCCTGGTCAGAGGTACAGCCAGGGGCATGCAAACCTCCTCCTGCTCTGCTTGGGCTTGGGGTTTACTCCATCTTGTTATAAATGCCAGGACAATTTTCCAATTATAATTAATAATTTAGTTTATTAGTGCAAATCAAATCATAAATTTAGAATTAGAATAAATCGGATTAAATGAATTTAGGTAATGCAACCGAATCACGGAATTACAAGACAAAGAGTTTAGGCAGCAAAATCAAATTACAAGAATTAAAGACAAAAAGTAGCGAAGCCAAATCTCAGAATTTAGGTAAAAACCCCCACAGACAGCGATCCCTGCTTGACAGTTTTTACCTGGG
>VXBR01010360.1:115950-145461 GCA_013400215.1 Cisticola juncidis
CACTTTTTTTTGGTTACATAACCCAAGACAGTTATTTCAGACAGAAAAATCAGAAAACTGACTCTGATATGTGCTTGTTCCCTGAGTTATTCTCTCTTTGGCATATCCCAGTGTGTTTGGAGCAATTCCTGCTCCCTCTCTGTGCTTCTCCCAGCACAGTTCATCCCTTCCCCCATTCCCAAAGCTCTCCTGCTCCTTGCCCAGCCCCTCTGACCCTGTGTCATTCCTGCAGTGCATCCATCGGGATCTGGCTGCCAGGAACATCCTCCTGTCCGAGAACAACGTGGTCAAGATCTGCGACTTCGGCCTGGCCAGGGACATCTACAAAGACCCCGACTACGTGCGCAAGGGAGATGTGAGTGCAGGAGCTTCCCTTGCTACCCTCAGGCTGGGCTTGGGCAGACCAGTAAGAGCAGATCTGGAACCCTGTTGTGTCTCTGGCTTCCAGGCACGGCTTCCACTCAAGTGGATGGCTCCAGAAGCGATTTTTGACAAAATTTACACCACGCAGAGTGACGTGTGGTCTTTCGGAGTGCTGCTGTGGGAAATATTTTCTCTAGGTAAGAATGGTTTCAAACCCCTTTTTTTCCCCTCTAATTTATGGCTGCTTAGCTACGAAAAGCTTTTAACAAAAGGTGATCATGTGGGGCAGTGCTTCTGTTTCACTGAGGACAAGTGCACAGTGCAGATCAGGTAAAATAAAGCCAATTTCAGGGATAAGTCCACTTGACAAAGGACATGAAAACACTGGGCAGGGGGGTCAAAAATCCAGAATCCTGGACCTAACATTTGTACCCACTGAAAGCAAGAGATAAAAGTTAAATGCCACCCTCTGCTGCTGGGGGCAGTGGGAGATTTCTTGGATAGCACTGCAGAAATTTCCTATCAAACCATACCTGCTCCAGGGCTGCAGAGTCACCTGCTGTGGGAACAGTGGCTGCTGGCAGCCTGTGGAACACCATCCCACACAATGGTTTATCCCAGCTTCATCATCCACCCCACAAAATCTCAGATTTTCCAGGTAAAAATCTGGCAGCAGCTGCTTGGTGCAAGGACCAGCTCTGGGCTGAACCCTTTTGGCAGCAGACCAAGGGTAGAACGTGGGCTCTCGTGCCTGCATCATTTGCAAGCCACAACATTTCTAAATAATAATGATGATGTTCTTTATGCAGTCGAGATTCCATCCCAGGGTGCTGTTAGGTTTCTCAGCCTGGCTGAGCTCTGGTTACTGTCCAGCAGATAAAGCTGTGAAACTTAGACAAGCAGCCCTACAGACACTTGGACTGTGCTGATCTCAGATTCTCCTTGCAGAGTGGCAGGATTTGTTTTCCTGAGGGAATTTAGGAATGTCAGCTCTGGCTTTTTAATCAGGATTTGCAGACAAAAGAAAACAAGAGGCATTGTCAACTTAAGCTGCTGGATTTTAAAGCAAACTCTAATCTCCTTCTATCTTTAGTCCATGGATCAGTTGAAATTAATGATTGGGCTCAAGATGCCAAGTGAAAATGCAAAGTCTGGAGCTGTTTCTGTCCTAATCTTTTACTTAGGGCTGGCTGCAGAATCATAACTGCTCTCAGTCCAAGTCTTTGATTTGGACTTTTCCCTGCTCCACATCCACACTCCAAGCAGAAAGTTCACACTGGAGTGGTTGGAACAAGTGGCAGCTCCTGCTTTCCCTGGGGTTCACTCCTGTTTTTTTAGGTGTTGTTATTTTGGGGTGAGCCCTCCATGGCTCTGTGACAGCATCACCTGCTGCAGGTTTAGAGAGGGCACAGAAAGGCAAAGCTCCAGAAGCACCAGAAATGCCCTGGTTTTATCAGATTACTCAGGAAGATGCTTTAGCATCTAGAGACACAATCAGGGGCTGGGCTCTCCACTGGGAACCAAGGGAATTCAGTGCTGGTGAATCCAAGGCCACTGCAGGAACAAACTTTGTGTCTCTCCCAAAGGTCCTGACAGAATTCAACAGATGGCCTTTAATACTGAACACTCATACAAATTAAAATCCAGTCAGTGAAATTCACCTCTATTTTAATCTATTAAAAAAAAAAAACAACAACATTTTCTCTTTTAGGTTTCTCTTTTTAGGTTCTTTTAGCCCCTTTCTTGGCACTATCCCCTTCTGAATTTGGAGTCTCCCAGATGGCTGCAGGGGCTGCCACCCGTGCAGCAGCCTCTGCCCTGGGTGTGATCCCAAACTGCTTTTTCACTTGGTGGCACAGGCTCAAAACCAGTCATTTTCTCTGAGAGGGTTTTTCATGCAGCTCATCCAGGCATGCCTGCGGTTTGGCACTGCTCACATCTGCAGCTCCAACGATAAATATTTAATTAAGGATTTGTGTCACTGATTGAATTCTCTCATATAAAAGTTTTACAGATCATTGAGAGCCAGGGGATGGAAGTTATTTGTCGTTGCCACAGGGTGTGTTTTGGCTCCCATTTACAGCTGCTGCTCTCACTGGGTCCCACAGACTGAGAACCTTCTAAAAAAGGGGAAAACACTGATTAGGAAAATGCAGGGTGCAGTTTGTGTCCTTGCAGGGTCAGAAGCTGAGTGAAGGACAATAGGCTGCCTGCAGAAAGGCTGGCAGCCTGCATCTGCTTTGGAGATACACAGGGAAATCAGGACTTGAGGGAATATTAATTTCCATCTGGGGCTGAGTTTGCAGTGAGCTTTAAATGATTCAAATGAGGTCAGCACACCTTGTGTCAGGTAGTGCCAGCAGTGTTTAACACATCCTGAAATCACTAATGGTACAGAATGTCAGTGTCTCCTGGAATTTCAATGTGTACTGTTCCAAAAGCAATCAGAGATAATTATGTAAACAAGCAGTGCCTGGTAGTAACATCAGCATCTCATTATCCTGCTAAAATAAAACCAAGATCAAAAGAGGGCTCCCATATCCAATGCATGCCACATCTTTGAGCATTTGGAGGAGATTTCCCCTCAGGAAAACATCATGTGTAGGCCTTACACCATATGTTCCAGCCTACATTTCTCCAAGCTGCCTCAGCATTCCAAATCCAGGTTATTAGATTTATCCCATAGTCCAGATAAAAACAGTGCTGAGTGGAAGTGGGAAAAGGAGGGTTCCTTGCTTTTATGATCTGAGCTGCCTCCAGCTGGTAGGAGGCCAGCACTGGCTGAAATATAAACTACCAAAAGATCTTAGAGTCAAAAATCAATCATAGACTCGTGGAATGTCCAGCAGCTGGAATGGACCCTCAGAATGACCTAGTCCCAATCCCTCCTACCAAACCAGGTTGCTCAAGGCTTTATCCAACCTGGTTTTGAACACTGCCAGGGTTGGGGCATCCACAGCTTCTCTGGGCAATCTGTGCTAGGGCCTCACCACCTCCCAGTAAAATATTTAATCCTAATATTTAACCTAAATGTCCCTTCTTTCACTTTGTCCCATTGCTCCTTGTCCTGTCCCTGTTTTCCTTTGCCTTCCCTTTATCTGCTCTCACCAACACCTTGCAGTTGATCTGATCTGTGATGGTGCCCAAGAGAGAGAATTCAGATTGTGAGAGCAACTGGGGCTCTCCATCTGTGAGAGGAGCAGGTAATTCCCAGATAATTCTGAGCACAATGAATTCTGAGCACACCACAGGCAAGGCTGGGAAGGGAAATCAGGTATAGAGCAGAAATGATGGTGCTGCCTGTCTCTCACACTGTCAGCCCTGTGCTCTGGTACTTGCACATCCAGGGAATCCAGGAGGGCTGTGGATCAGCATCCCTGGGCTCTGGATGTGCTGGGAGCCCATTTGTGCTGAGATTCCCTCTCAGGCAGTGCTGGTATCTCAGCTCCCAGTGCAGGTTCTGCCCACAGAGCAGGCAGGTTCACAGAGGGGAATAATTCTGGAAGCAGCCACGTTTTGAGCCCTTCTTCAACTCTTTATCCAAAAGATTTCTGCTGTTCTCGTTGTGCCCCCAAGTGCACAGCACATGATGGTGTTTCCAAATGGGGAAAAAATTGCAGGAAATATGCAGGAATGTTATAGACAGATTCCTCGAGGGCTGGATAGATATTCCATTCAATCTCCTATGTTAAGACTTGATTAAATTGTTTTCAAATTCATTATCCAGCCTCTGGGATGCCAAAATGTCCAAGACAAGGGTTGTGCTGGACAGGAAGCCTTTGCTGAGGAGGGAGGGAGGGAGGGAGGGAAGTTACAAAGTTTTATCCACAGTTGGTGCAGTAACATTTCAAACTTCAGACCTCTCCTGAATTTTATCTGTAAGCTCTGGATTACCCAGATGCCACAAAACTCTCCCAAACTTTAGTGGGAGCTAAAACAAAGGTCCCAGCCCTTCACAGCATTCAACCTCTGAAAGCAATCCCAGCTCCTTGCCAGGGTTCAGCCAACACTCGAGAGGCACTCAGGGTAAACAGATGGAACACAGAGCCAGGAGAGGAAACAAGGCTGAAAAGCTGTAGGGTCACTGTCAGGGGAGTTTTCCCTGTAGGACAATGCACATCCAGCAGTTGGTGGGCCAAGAGAGGAGCAGTTCCACACGTGGGGCTGAACCAAGGTTCTGGTGGTCCTTGGCAGGATCCAGGTGCCCACAGCCCCCTCTGCACTCACAGGGGTCCTCAGGCAGTGAGGGACGAGCAGGAATCACTCACTCCGTGTGTATCCACTCAGTGCAGGACATTGGCAGGGTAACAGATCAGAAAGCACCAAGTAACCCCCTGAATGGGCTGGAACTTTTCTACCACTGACCAAGAGATGCTTTAAAGTCTTAAATTAATAAAGTTTCTTTCTCCTGCGCCCTATTTTAACTTGGAGTGGTCCTGACTGTATCGCAAATGCAGAGGAGACAGCGTGATTGAAATCTCTGAAGAGGCAGAGTGAGTCTGTCACAGGTTTCCAGACAAAAAATGTGGATTGTGAGGGCCTGCAACTCCTTCTTCACTCGAGCCCCTGTTACTGCCAGACCCTGGGGAAGCTCAGATGCTCAGCAGAGATCACCAATTCCCTGGGCTGGGACTGTCTCGGTTGGGAAAGACAGGTGTCCATCAGGGAAAACTGGAGTTTTCCTTGGAATGGAGAATGTAAAACTCCTCCCTCCAAATTATTACAATTTTGCAATTAGGAGATTTCAGGCAAAAATATGGGAATAGAACTACATATTCCTAGTAAAGAACTAGTTCTTTATTAAGAATATTCAAAATGCAAATGCAGGAATACAAAAAGAAAACAACCAAGCAAACAAACAAAAGTCCCAGAAAACCCTGATGGAGTCAGGAATACGACCTGACACCCTGTTCAGGGTGTTGGGAGCAGCACAAATAAATCCTCCTGCAGTGACAGATGTGGCTCTGTTGGAGCAGAGATGATCCTGCAGACAGGTTCAGTGGTGCTGAGATGGGTCCAGTCCTCCTCTGGGAATGCAGTGGCAAAGAGGAATGTCTGGGGTCCCTGTGTCCCCATTTTTATCTGGGCAGGAATGGTTGGCTCCTCCCCCTGGGTGTTCCATCTCCCAATGGATGATGCAATGTGTGATGTCCCTGTGACCCTCAGTGGCCCATGAACAGAAGATCTCCCCGAGGGTGGGCAGTGGTGACAGAGATCACAAACCCTGCCCCGCCTGGTTTAACAGCCGGGCTGGGATCAGAAGGCTCCGCCCTCCTCCCCTGGAGTTACAGGAGAGAAAGGAAAAGAAACCATCCCCAGCTGCTTTCTGCAGATGAAACAGAATGCACTTTTTTTTGGTTACATAACCCAGGACAGGGACACGGGGACTGTGCCACTGAACCCCTCTGGTTTGTCCCCCCAGGTGCCTCTCCATACCCCGGGGTGCAGATCGATGAGGATTTCTGCCGGCGGCTCAAGGAAGGCACCCGCATGAGATCTCCGGAATATTCCACCCCCGAAGTGTAAGAGTTGCTGGGACCTGACACCTCCCACATACGGGGTTGTGTTTGAGTGGGGAGGGGAGGAGAACACAGCTGGGTGTTTTATTTTCAGTAAAGCTGTGACTGAGTAAGTTTTGGGTGTCTGACAGCACAGACCAGTGCTAAGGACAGCCCAGACTAATGCTAAGGACAGCCCAGACTAATGCTAAGGGCAGCCCAGGCCAGCCTGACCAACAAGAAGATGATCCAATGTCCCATGTCAGCTGTCGCTCATGGAGCTCAGACTCCAGATGCTGTGACAGAAACCCAGAACCAGGTTTTATTGACATAACCAGGACTTATTTCAGCAGTATCAGCAGGGCCCAGCAGTCAGACTCTAAGTTAGGGGAAAACCAAAATCCTGCAGGCTCAGCTGAGGCAGGAAGCAAAAAGCATTCCACACAACTAAAACAGAATTCCAGCATGTGAGATCTGAACCTCTCTTAGTCCAACGACTGACCAAACCAAGCAGCAGTGGAAAGAAAGAGCTTGGAAGAAAAGCTCCCATCCTTTCCCATCCCTAATCCCTGTTTTTCCCTGCAGCTACCAGACCATGCTGGACTGCTGGCAGGGTGTCCCCACGGAGAGGCCGACGTTCAGCGAGCTCGTGGAGCGCCTGGGGGATCTCCTGCAGGCCAACGTGCAGCAGGTACTGCAGGATTAGGGGTTTGGACACCTGTGTGCACGGGCAGAGTGAAGGTTATTAAACCCCAACATGAGATTTCACTTCCTAGCACAGCTCACTCGGAAAACGCCTGCTGGGATGAGTAAAGGCAGTGTTAACTACTCAAATGCTACTTTACTTCTGATTTGCTCCACCTCCTGAGCTTTGTCTCTCATTTCCAAGTTTATTTTCACCAGTGCTCTTGGGAGCTTTACAATTATGCAGCTTAAAGCACAGAAAGTCAGGTATTTTGTGATTAATTTCATAATAGTTAGACCAGTTGTTTTCTTCTTCAGTAAAAACAACCAGATCAGTTATGCAATTGTCAATTTAATTGAAGAAGAAATCAAATCCTCTCCTTCAGCTCCTTCCTGTTTGTAAACAAATTTAGTGGAGCTGAGTTGAAGAGGGCCCAGTCTGCAATATGAAGAGCTTGTGAGTTTGATTCTATAACCAAAGTAAATTGAGGATACATAAAAATCATGATAAGGGAATAGGGCCCTTAACTGCTCCTCAAAATTAAAAACAGAAAGAAGCACAGGGAAATTTGGACAAGTAGTTTCAGCAGCTAAAGGCAAAGTCGTTCCTGAGGATTGCTGCAGGGGGGTAATGATGAGGCAGAGCTCATTACCATGAGCAGCAGCAATTCCTGGGAAGGACAAGAAATTAAATCCTTCCAGGCTCCTGTTTTAAGGCCTGGCTCTTCCCAAGCTCCTGAAGTTGAACAAACCCAAGCAGTCTGTACATGGGCCATTGCTTGTGAGCAGCACTGGAATATGTGAGCCCATGTCCAGCCATCCCAAAGTGCCCCAGTCTCCTCACAAAGCCTCCTGCACAGAATTCTTGGATGAAGTGTCCATTCCACCTTCCAGAACTTCCACAGGGTGTGAGGACCATGATAATCACCTTGAACAAACAGCACAGTTAAGTTAAACCACAATTTAGTCCCTTCTCATCACAAAGCTCTGTAGGATGCAATAACCTCTCACATCTGAGATGCAGCACAGAATGAACTTTACCAGCTTTGTGCTCTTTTCTGTTATCAATTTCACAGGATGGCAAAGACTACATTCCACTGAACATCACCTTGTGTCCAGATGGAGAATCCAACTCCAAAACCTGCCCTGTGGAAGAAAACTCAAACAATGGAGTGAATCGCTGGAGTGCAGTGGAAACTGGGTGAGAAGGGCAGAGACAGGGTGGGGGGAAAAACATTTCAGTGTCTTTGTCCTCCCTCAGCGTGGCTGGTGACAGAATCAGCTTTGTCAGGGTGTTGGTGATTAGATAAAAGGGGTGACAGAAGAGAAGAGGTGCAGGAAGCTGGGCTGGGTGAGGGTGGGGCAGCATCTGCCTGGGTTTTGTGCTGACCCCTCGACTTTCCTGCTTTCAGTAACAACAGCAAGAAGAGACCCCTGAGTGTGAAGACGTTTGATGAGGTGCCCGTGGAAAAGGAGAAAGTGATGCATGAGGTAAGAGAGGTGACTGCATCCTCCCCAGCAGGGTCACAGATCGCTCATCACCAGCACCAGAACACTCACTGGAGCTTTTGGAATCTGTTTGGTGGGAGAGAACTTTAAATCAGGTGGGAGATTTGGCTCTGGCATCTCCCACCCAGGGCTGCGTGACAGCAAAGAGGGACCTGCATTTCTCTGAACAAATAATTTAAAGAGAAGCTCATGTGTGAGTGCCCTGGCTTTGATCTGGCTAAAGGGCTTTATATTAAATATTTCAAGATGTTTTCCACCATAAGAAAGTGGCAGCTCTTGAAATGAAGCTCTTGGAGGGAAATGTGTCCAGAACTCATTCTGGCTGGCCAGGACAGCCAATCTCTTGGTGAGAGTGAAGATGTTCAGATCTGGGTAGACAAGAACAGGGTTCAAGATCATGGTCTTGATTCACACAAAGGGCTTTAAACCTGGATTTTCCTCCCTACAAGTGAATGTAGTTATTGCCAGTTTAATGCCTTTGCAGAGAGGGAGAGTGTTAAAGGGTTTAATTTTCCTTCTAGGGGAAAACAAAGTCTTATTTTGTTACAGAATGAGGGTTCTGCTTGTTTGCCTCCTCTGAAGTTATGGGTTGGATTTTCTTATTTAAAAAATTCCCAAGAACAACTCCTGAATTCCCTGTGTGGTCCAGGCAGCCCCTGACTGTCCCCACCTGCTGCCCATGGCACCCTCTGTGTCCCTAGGGAGGGACCTCTGCAGGGCACAAATGCTCCAGGTGGATCAAAGTTTGGGGGTGAAGCCTGAATCCCTCAGGAATGCTCCTGGCACACGAGGGGAAGTCTCAGGTGCTGAGGAGCAGCAGGGGAAAGGCTCTAGCTGGGTCCCTCTGGGACAGAGCTGTTCCTCAGAGCAGCTCCCTTGGGAGGGCTCAGGTCTCCAGCTCCAGTTTGTCCTGGAAATATTTCATGTCCTTGACAAACACAGCCTATTTCTCATCTGTTCTCTGCTGAGCACAAACCGAGGCCCATCATTGCCTGGTATTTTCCCAGATGGAATTTTGCCTCTATCTGTGCATCTCAGGGATTAGAAGGCTCAGAAATTTCCCTGGTTCCTGCATCTTCCCTCCTGCAGGATAAAATCTGTCCCTGTGAATCACACAGAGGCATTTGCTAGATCAGTGCAGTCTCAGGAGATTATTGCTGCCAGCATGAGCATGACCTGCCTAAGAGCTCCCTGCTCGTGGCATTTTCAAATGTGCCTTTGCATGAGGGGGAAAAGTTTCCAAAAAGGGTGAAAATCCATCAGGAGCTCAGAAATAAACGTGATGTTTCAACAGGGATCTTTTAAGTCAAAATCAGTGTGTGATCTGCTTTTGGACAAAGCAAGTGTACTTTGGTTGTTGAAGTTTTCTTAATTATCAACTCTGAATAGTCATCAGGTCATTATTTCAAAGGGCTGCCCAAGTGCTCCTTCCTGCCATTGTGCAATTATCTGCAATCTCTGTGGAGATTCTTTTACCAGAGACCCAGCAAAATGTAGAGCACCCCCAGATAAACCATTCCTGAGTTTGGAGGGGAAACAGTCCAGATAAATCCAGAGACAAGCTGGGGTTTACTGAGGGTTTGACAGACCTCATTAATTCAGCATTTCACTTTATACCTTCAAAACTCACTTATAAACTGATCTTGTTAACAACTGATCGATGACCACAGCAGGTATAAAAAGGCTTTTTCTTGTTATTTATTGTTTGATGAGATTATTTTTTATATCTTGATCAGTTTGACTGGTCAAATAAGATTAAGTAGAGTTTCTCTTCTATGTTGAGGGTTTTTGCTCTCTTGGTTCTGACAAATGCACAGATGTGCAACTTTCCAGCAGCACAAAATATTTCAAAGGAACACCCAGAGCATTTAATATCATTAAACTACTTAAAATGAGAACTGTGGTGTCTGTGCACTTGCATAAACTTGGCACAAAGTTTAACTGCAGCCTCGAGATGCAGCTTTAAGGGCAGCAGAATCACAACCCCAACTTCAATCAAGGCAGTTTTGTTGGACAGCTCATAAAAAAATCCCATAAAGGCCAGGGCCATCTATCTTTCCAAAGCATTTGCATTTACAGAATGCTGCTGAATTTCCACTTCCTTCAAATCCCAGTGTTTCTAATTGTGTATTTCCAGTGGATATTTAAGGAGCTTTTCCTCGAGGAGCCCAGCCAGAATTATTGGATGTATTCTTCATGAACCTCAGTCTATTCATATCTCAGCTATCCTACGTACACGGTCCATATGTCATGCTTAATAGCAGTTTCAAATTTGAAAATGTCAAATTATTTTTTGATATGTTCATTTTAAGGGTGCTCTTTGGAAATGCAGATCAAAAACTTTAATGTCATAAAAACAAGGAGAACATTCCCGGGCTCCAGAGCAGCATTATTGGGAACTCTTGGATACAAACTGATAACACAGGCCTTGATAAAAGAACACCCTGAAGGATTGGTGGCTCCAATCAGTCCCAGATATCCCTGATTTTCCCTCCTTTTGCTCCTCAGGAGTCTGACAGTGGCATGGTGCTGACCTCGGATGAGATAAAAAGCCCCAAGAGGTTGGAGATCCGTTCCTGGCCCTATGGGATCATGGCTCTGGCGTGAGTACTCTGGGGGTTTCTTCTCCAGACACTTCTTCCTTTCAGATAAATGCTTTTGAAATTTGCAGTTTTGTTTCTGCTGCCAAAAGGAAACCTCTGGATATCCAGGCAGGCTAAGAGGAGGTGAACTGATGAACTCTGAATTTCAGACCAGAAAATCTTGGTACTGTGCTTTAAGATCAAGGGGCAGCAGATTCTGCAAATGGGAAATGATAGGAGGGAAAAATGAGAATACAGAGATCTAATTTAGCTGTTTGTTCACTGCCTCCCCAGTGCTCTCTCTGGGTGATGGAGCAGAGTTTGAAGAACTTGATTCATTAATCCAAGAGCTGACATTTGTAATTATACCAGTGTGTATATTTAACTCAGACAGGAGGAGAGGCAGCTCTGCAGCTCATGGGATGTGAGTAAACTCCAAATGCTTGTGCACAGTGAGGAGCAGTCCAAGCACTGCAAGTGCCTTCACCAGAGCCCTGATTGCTGCATTTGCTTTATCATCACTCAGACAGGGCTGCAGAGAATTCCTAAATCCCACCCCTCCGTGCTCCCTGGGCTGTGCTGTTCACACCTGATTTACAAACAGAGTTTGGGACAGGGTTTGCTCTGTGTTTATCCACTCATAGTACAATACAGAGATTAAAAGCAGAATTTTAGCTTTTTGCTCACAGTTCTTTGTATCTCACTGACAACCACACAAGCAGGGGTGACCCAGTAGTGAAAAACTTCCTATCAACAGTAACACATTTTACTGATTCAAATGCCAACATGTGGGATTTCAGAGAATAGCTGCCCAAAATATTAAAAAATAAGTTATTATGTAGCACTTAATTCCTTGTCTATTCAGTTAATTAAGCTAATTACAACTTGCCAAGAGTTTTCTCTGAAACCCACTGAGATTTGTGTGAGTTTTCTCTGTACTGAGGAACTCAGTGACCTTTCCCTGCAGAGCAGTTGCTTGTTCTACACCAAGTCACCCCTTTTCTGCATTAAAGAGAAATGAGGGATGAGAAGAAGCCTGGGGCACTTCTGGATGTTCTGGGAGAGTTCCCAGGAGAGGGCATGGTCAGAGTGTGGCACTTTTGGAGAGATTGGTTCTCACTCAGAGAGAAAAGCAGATGGAAAGGTTTTTGCCTTGACTTTTGATGCCCTAAAAGCATCAATTCCCTGATGTTTGAAGGCAGGAAAGGAGGAAAAGAGAGGAGAAGAGAAGGAAAAGGGAAAAGAAGAAGAGGAAAGGGGAGAAGGAGAGGATAAAAAGGGAGATTTCATAAGGAAAGGTGGAGAACACTAACAGGAGCATCAGAATGCTCTGGATTGTACTGGATGGGAGTGTGGCCTCAGCAATGTTACTGCCCAGCAGTATTTTTGTTGCCCATCAGTATTTTTGTATTTTTGTTGCCCAGCAGTATTTTTGTATTTTTGTTGCCCAGCAGTATTTTTGTATTTTTTGTTGCCCAGCAGTATTTTTGTATTTTTGTTCCCCAGCAGTATTTTTGTTGCCCAGCAGTATTTTTGTATTTTTGTATTTTTGTATTTTTGTATTTTTGTATTTTTGTATTTTTGTAGTATTTTTGTTCTCCAGCAGTATTTTTGATCCCCAGCAGTATTTTTGTTTTCCAGCAGTATTTTTCCCTGTAGCAGTGTCCCAGGGCTGGACCTGATGGGATTAGCAGGGATCCCCCTCCATTTCCATGTTTTTATCCCTGCACCCAGAGCGTTCCTGCCAGCACAATCCATTGCCATGGAGACCAAACGGCACCAGCTCTGACAACGGGAGCTGAAATGTCAGGAGCTGCATTCCTGGTGCTTTACCTGGGCTGATTCACCTGTTTCCTGCAGGATGTCACACTGCCACCAACCCAGTCACACTGCCACACAGGAGGTCACACTGCCACCAGTCCAGTCACACTGCCACCAATCCAGTCACACTGCCACACAGGATGTCACACTGCCACACAGGATGTCACACTGCCACCAATCCAGTCACACTGCCACACAGGGTGTCACACTGCCACCAACCCAGCACACACACAGCAGCCTCCCTGGGGGGATTTATCCCTCTGAGGGTTTCTGTCTCTCACCCCTGACAGATTTTTCCTGCTGCATTTCTCCTGTTGGGATGAAGAGTTGGCACAGGAAGGTTGCCTCTCTGCCCCTTTTAGGTTTTCTCTGGAAAATCTGAAAAGTCAACATGCAGCCAGATGTAGAAACACCAAAATTCCATGACAGCTGCTCTTCAGAGATGTCCAGGAAAAGCTGAGCTGCTGTCAGTGAATGTGGGCAGGGAATCCCTGCCTGCCCCTGGGCTCTCCCCACCTCCCCTCCCTTCCATCCAGAGGGGCTCCTGAGCCCTGCTGTGCCAGCAGAGCCCCAGACCATCCAGCAGAGCCTGCAGCAGCCTGTGCTGCTGCCTCCTGCTCCCATCCCCCTGGCACCCACAGGGATGTGCCTGTCCCTGGCCATGTCCATCCCTGAGTGTCTGAGGTCCAGCTGAGAAAGACTTTTTTTTNGTTTTCATTTAACACAAGAAATATTTTTTTTTTTTTTGTCAGCTGCCTTTTTTCTTTTTGAATCTTGCAGACCCTCATTTCAGCAGTGCAGAGCACCCCAAAGGCCTCTTGTTTGAGGACAGGACACCCCTGGGTGCTCCTGCACTGATAAGTGGACAAACAAGGCTCCAAAGCCTGAGGAATAATCGAGAGAGGTCAGAAGGGAGTGTGTGTTTAACAGGGGAGATAAAGTCACCCTTGTTAATTGTGTATCTCTCTCTATCAAAAACATTTACCCTGGATCCTTTTCAAAGTCTTTCTCTTCTAAAACAAAACTGTTCAAAGGCTTAGCATGTTTTCTAATCCAGGGTGGCTGCATTTATTATTTTTGCCAAAATCTCACTGTTTATTTATCCTGCATTCATTCCTCTGTTGAGTTTAAAATTTGCCAACAGCACACACCATGGAGTGTCAGTGTCAGGAGTTTAGTGAGGATCAATCTGACACTCTGGGCTCACTGTTAGGCTGGACTAACCAGGTCTGAGCTTTTCCCACTGCTAAAATGGAGCAGGAAAGTTCTGAGTGTTTTATGCTGCTGAAGTAGAAAGTCACAGCAGTAGCTGCAGTGAGAGATGGAAAGATTGACTGGGATAACAACCCTGGAATCAGCATTCAGGGAAGCACAGGGAGCAGGAGGGATTTAATGATAGGATGACTCTGGTGTCAGGTTCCAGCTCATAATATTATCAGGCTACTGCCAAGCACTGCTTTAAAATCCTCCCTGAGACTCTATAATCAAGTTATTGTTTAAGATGACAAAAGGTTTGGAATCTGCTCAGTTGTCCTCCCCCAGCTCTTCCCCTTCTCCCCCCAAACCCAATTATCCTCTGCTGCTCAGAAATCCCTGATCTGGTTCTGGCCCAGGCCCACAGGATCAGCTGAGGCTCATCTGATCCTCTCTGGGCTCTGGATCCCCATCCCAGCTCTGAGGGCTCTGCCAAAAGGAGCTGGGCCCAAGGCAAGGCAGGAATACTGAAAGGATGGGTTTTGCTCAGGAACAGCAGGATTCATGTCCAAACACAAAGAGAACAACAAAAATACAGCCAGGATTGGGCTGGAATCCTTTCTCACCTTCTCAGAGAAACAAGGCATGGAAATGTGTTTGCTCCAGGGCAGAATGGAGCTCAGAAATAATAAATACATTTATTATTGTGCCATGCAGCACCTCACATTACCTGAGCTGAGCTCTCCAAACCAGGACTTGGAATGAGGAGCTACTCAGGAGTTATGTAAAGCACTTTTATTTCCAGGATTGTGCACTGTGCTCACAGTAGCCAGGACTGGAGGGGGAGTTGTGGGGGGCTGTGGATTTGGCTGCAGTGTTTTCCATCCCACTCCTGCTTTGGGACAGGGACAGCTGAGCAGCCTGGCCACACATGGGAGGGGACACCAGGGTGGCTTGGCCTGGGAAAGCTTTGTCACCTGCACTTTGTATTTCAGAGTGTTCCAAACAATGAATTCCTGAGCCCAAGCCCTCGAGTTGTCCTTGCCAGCAGAATCTGATGCACTGGTGCTGCCAGGGGGGAACCCAGGATGAAATTCCTCCTGCACAGCACTCAGTTGAAAAAGCATTAAAGCAAACTCTGAATCAGTCATAGCTACCAGAAGGAAAAAAAAAACCTTTTACTTCTTCAATTGCAGAAAAATTAAAATAATAAAAATAACCACTCTTACTCTGAGCCTCATTAAACACCTTTGAAAGCTCCTACAAAGCCCTGAAGCTCCTACATGTTATTAGGAGATGTAGTCATGAGACAAACTGCTCCAACTTGGCAGCAATCAGCCCAATTCCTCATCTTTCCCTAAACACAGCTCCTGAACATGGCCAGGTTTCCTACGTGGACAGAAAAGTCCATTAGTTTTTGTTACTGAGAGCAAAATATTTGGGTTTCTTATTGCAGAGCAGTAGGAGCTGCAGCCCTTGGGGCTGGGATCCCTCCCTGCTCAGGGTGATTTTCCTGCAGCCATCCTTCTTTCTCCACAGTCCTCTTCAAGTCATTGACCCCAAAATTTAGATTAACAGAAACTGGCTCCCTCTCACATAAAATAAACAGCTCCACTAATGGTTTCCCACTCTTTGATGGTTTCAGTATTTTTCTACCTCCAAAATGTCTGGTTTGTACAGCAGGAAGAAAAAACCTCAGTAGGTCACTCAGGCCTTCAAGCTACTGCAGGATTATCCTCTGTGGTATCTTCTAAACAACATTGGCACCTTCAGAAAACTAAAAACTTTGTGGATAATCAGTTAATATTCAGGCTGTGTCCCCAAAAGAGGACACCTTGTGGAAGGAGAAATGAGTTCCCACGGTGGTCACTGCAATTGATGATGAGTGTGGGTCAGTGAATGAATCCCAGCTGAGAGCTGGGGCATTCCCACCCTGATCCTCGGTGCTGGGGCTGGGCTGGCACAGGCGGTCCAGGCTGAGCATCTCTGCTGGGCTCCCACAGCACTGCAGGGTCAGGCAGAGGCAGAGCAGGGAGGAAAACCTGATGGGCAGGGCAGTGCCAGCCCAGGAGGAGCCCTGAGCCCAGGAATGGCCAGATTTTAATGAAATTACTTAAATGCATAACCATTAGTGGCTCCTGGAGCTGCTCAGCTCTGTGGTTAATCAAACCCAGCCCCTCCAGTCAGAGATGGGGGGCCCAGGGAGGAGTTTCTGCTTCACTCAGGGCAGTCCAAGAGGCCCAGGCCATAAAAAGGAGATTTTGGTGTCCCCTGGAGCCCCCTGCACCCCCCACACCCGGGCAAGGCTGAGCTCTGAGGGGCTGGGGCAGTTCCTGGGTGCCAAGGACAGATGGGAAGGGATGAGCAGCATCTGCACACACACAGCAGGAACAAGCACCAGGGACAGCAGCAGGAGAGGGAAAAACGCAAAACCCCAGAGAGCTTTAATTAGGAAGTGCATTTAGATAAAGGAGTAGTGTTGGAAGTTAATTGCATTTTGGTCTATTAGATGGCAGGTGACACCACTTCCTCCTGACCTGACCCATCAGATTTCTGTCTTTGGAGCAGAGAGGAGAACTCAGGAGTTCTCCAAACCCCAGGCTGATTTCAGCACCAGGCACAGTCATTCCAATCCCCTGACCCACAGGGGCAGGAACCCAACAGGAGCTGGGAGTCTACAGGGGGCTGAAAATTTCCCATTTTGTGGCCAAACCAAACCCTGATAACTCAGAGGTATCAGGCTGGGGGCCAAATTAACCAGGTGCTCTCAAGCTCCTCCTGTCTCCAGATACAGCTTCAGTACCTGGCACATTGGAAGCCAGAGCATCCATGGAATTGTCCAACGTGAGTCAGTGGAACTGAGCAACAAAAAGAGAATTCCGTAAATAAAGAGTGAGGCAAACTTGTGGTTGCATTGCTCGTGTCAGGGTGGAGTTTATCTGCAGACAAACTGTGTGTGGAGAGAATGGACAGATGCCAAATCTGTAGGATACTTAAGGGGTTTCCACTCATGTTTTCTCTCTGGACAATAAGGAAAAACTTAGTTATGAAAGCAAAGAGTGCTACACTTCTTGCTGAAGTCCTCAGGGTTATTATTTATTTTAGAATTTCTGCTCTGCCTCTCCCCAGGTTTGGTTTCAATGCCTTGTGCAGGTTGAAAGCACAGAAACAGCAGCTTTGCTCTGTAAACTCTGCAGCAATCACAGAACCCGAGCTCATTCTGGATGAGCTGGGCTGGCTCTTACAGCTCAGGCTGCCTCTCCAAGCTGGGATGCAGACCTGGCATGGAAAGCCAGCCCAGCACTGAAATCAGACCCTAAATGAGTCAGCCATGCCTCAGTGCAGCTGATCAGAGCTGCAGCTGTGGGTTAGATCTGAATTTGGCTGCACAAGGGCTTCATGACTGATGCAGAGAACATCACCCAGCATGGAGCTGCAGGGCAGACAATTCACAGATGGAGCCTGCAGGCTGTGCCTGTAAAACCAGTGTTGTACTGAGTGCTCTGAACACTGGGATCCTTCCAGAACCAGCAAAAATTTAATTTTTTTTTCAATATAGTGACACTGGTTCTGTCAGTCAATGACAATACCTGCAGCCTGTGGGAACCCTGGGGCTTTTGACAGGTTCCAGATTCAGGGGCAAGAAAACACAACTTGCAAAGTCCCAGCAGCAGAGCCCAGCAGGGCAGATTGAGCCTTTCCACTGAAAGGAGCTGTGTGTGTCCATCCAACTCTGCTGTACCATCCCAAAAACGGGGCACACACAGTTCCTACAGGATCTGCTATTTTCCTGCTCGTGGCTTCTGCTGCCCTCCCTGCAGTTGCTGTGTCTGGCTCCTGGCTTTGTTCTCTGGCTCTGCTTTCTTCCTAAAGCACCCCAGTGAGCAAATGAGCAGCTGCTGGGGACGGGAAGCACAGCAGAAGTGCCAAGAAAATGAGTATAATGAATTCTACAATTATTTGATGAACTGTTGACTATTCAGATTTGGTTTAGGGTCATTAAAATGTAACTTTATACTGCTTTAAACACATATGAAGTACCCATACAAAGTGCTAGGGCACTGCCTGATTTTTAATTCTCCCAGGCACGTTCAAGTCATTCTGAGCTGAGGTTTGAGCAGTGATGAGGCTGTGACTGAGGGTCCTCCCAGGAGCTGCAGTTAAAGGTCCTGAGCAAAGTGCAGCAGCTCAAAAGCCTCTCTCATGCTGGGATCCCTTTGAGAACCCCTCAGTCATCCAGGCCTCTTCCAGTGAATTGCTCAGAACCAAGGCTGACAGAACTTTATTTTTAAGGCAGCCTATGACAGAAAGAACCTTTTGAGTTCTCCACAACCCCTGCTGCCCCTCAAAAACACCTTGTGATACAAATCTTCTCAGGGTTCTCCTGCTTTTAACCCTGAGGCTGCTCCATGTGATGGGAGCTGCTCTGTCCCACCCTCCATCACCTGGAACAAGGGAAGGCAGAGACAAAAGCAGCTGGAATTCTGCAAAGCAGTGCCCTTCACCTGCCCCTGGGTCAGGGGTGTTAAAGGGCTGGGGAATATAAAAGGGATTCTGCCCTGCACTGCCTGAGCGTGTTCAGCACACACTCCTGCTTTCAGTATCGGTTTAAATTAGAGTCTGTCAGAGATTATTCAGTATTTCATCCCTTGTTATGCTTCAAGAAGAGTCATAGCCTTCAGTTCTGCTTTCAGAAAAGTCAAATTTCTGGTGACCTGTGTCAGAACAATGAGGGAGGATATTACTGTGTGTACAGGACAGGTGCCTTTGCAAGTAAGAGATCTGCAGTGCACTGAAATGTGGTGAGCTGAAAGGACAGGGCAGCACAGCAGGAATTACTCCTAAATCTACTTCTAAAACACTGAGTTATTTAAAATACCTGCCTCAGCTCCCTCATCCAGTCACTGTCAAAATGTCACTGTCTTACAGGGCACCATAGGGGTAATTTGATATTTCTATATATTTATTTTTTAAAGCAATATTTTTGAGCATTAATTACGGAGCCATCCCTATGTCTGTTCCCAACAGGAGGAGAGCTGTCAGCAGGAGCAAGGAATCCATCCTGTCTGACCACGAGACTGTCAAGTACCAGCCAGCAGTGCAGGTGGAGGAGGACACCATGGACTTCCCCCTGGAGGACTCGGTGCTTCTCCCTATGGATCCCACCCTGGAATGCCACAGCCCTCCCCCGGATTACAACTCTGTCATGCACTACTCAGCCCCCCCAGTGTAGGCAGAGCTCCCAGCCCAGGCTGCACCTCAGCCTGGCTGACACAGAGGGGAATCCTGCTGGGAGATGCTTCCCAGGTTTCTTCTGGCACATCTCCAGTGTGATTAGAAACGGTTTAAGAGCATCTTCTCTGTTCTCTCTCAAAGCCTGTTGCAAGGTCTGCAGTGAATCCATGACATTCTGTCTGTCAGAGCTGTGACCCTGAGCTCCTTCCCCCTGGCTGGGGCTGTCACTGCCACTGGCAGGGCCCACAGGTTCCTGCATTCCCATTTCACTCCTCGAGGGTCCTGCCAGGCTGGGTGGGAGCACAAGATTGGAGCTGCTGGCCCTGAACATCCTGCAGGGACTGCTTGGGCCAGAGCTGGAAGGGATCTGCTGAAAACAGCGGCCACACATGAATGGCTTGGAGAAAAGCTGAAATTGAAACACCCTTCTAACTTGGGATTTCACCTCCTGTAAATACTTCTGGAATATTTGGCAATCCAAGCTATTTTGGCTGCAATCTGGATTTAATAATTTCCACTGCCCTGAGGATTCACTCCTGAAGATGGCAGGGCCCAGAGCAAGCGGGAAGCGCTCGTGTGCCTGCCCTGTTGGGCCAGCAGGGCACAGTGTGGGCACTTCTGATGCCCTGGGCTTTCCCCTTCTTCAAACAGCAGTTTATCCCACAGAGATGCAATAAGGAACCTTGCTGGATCTGCATCTGGAATGGTTGGAAGGCGAAATCACTGCCTAAAGGACCTCCCCAACTCAAACAGGATTTCCCAGCTCGCAGACCTGCATTTATGTGAATGTGCAGAAAACTCTCATTTTACCAGCAGGAGAGTCACACAAAAACTCACACACACTTGGGCACCAGCAGGGCAGCAGAATTTTTATGTTTCCTTTCTGCACACAGGCTATTTACTAAAATAACAAACAAAACAGAAAAAGCATTTCCTCTGGATCTGTGGGGGTGCCCAGGGTGTGACCCTGGGGATCCTCTCCCTGTTAAGCTGCAAGCCCAAGTGACACATTTATCTCTGTCTTGCCAAGGTAAATGCTGATATCATGTGCAGAGCCCTTCCTGGGTTCAGGGTAATTGGAAGTTTTTGTTGCAGCAGGACTGAAAGGATCACGGATTCTCCCCTGTGAAGGTTTTCCCCTGCCCTGGAGCTGTGTGTGGCAGGGGCTGTTACAAGTGTGCCCAGGTGCCCTCTGTGCCCTGGGCATCTTCAGCCTCACAATCAGCAAAAAATCCTTAGCCTTTCATGTGCTCTGTAACAATCAGAGTTGGCTTTGAAATTTAGGAAAGGAAAGATCTCCAGGTTGCAAGGAGAAAAAACCAGGGTGAGCAAGATGTTCACTGACAGCGAGGGCTGAAACTCCCGAGTTACAAACTGATCTGTAAATGGCTCCCTGTGCGGTTTCCTCCAAGCTCTGCACAACCCTTTCCTTCTCTTCCTTGATTTGACTTCTTCAGCAGAAAAAGGATGTTTCCCCATGATTCAGAGTGGAGGGGGCTGGAAGCCAAGCCCTGCAGAACGAGGATGTTACCTTGGCAAAGACAGCTGCACGCCCTCGCAGCAGTGAGGAGTTTTCTGCATGAGTGCTCACCGTGGCTACGCTGGAGGAATCACAAACAAGGCTCAGGTATTATCAAAGGGGAACACAAATCTCCAAAGCCCACACCACGTTAACTGTGAACTCTCAGCATCTGAAGGATGGGCTCTGGGGAGCTGCACTGCTTCTCCTCCTTGACTTCAGAGTTGTGTGTTAATCACCTGCAGCCCCTCCAGAGCCCCCTGCTAGAAAGAAGTGGGCTGGAGTTGCTTTATGGTCATTTTGCACTGCTTTGTATTTCAGTACCTATGTATTAAGTAGAGCTGGTCCTAGAAGAGAAGAAACTACTGGGAAAGAATTCTGATGAGCCCCAGGAAGCTCATTGGATTGGTTTTTCATCAAACACTACTAGCTATCTATAGCTCTGATCAAATCATCAATCAGTTCTTGTGGAAATAAATTATTGATGATGCAAGAGAGAAGAAGGTGCAGACAGGGTGTGAGGCTCTGCTGTCGATGGCCTCAGATGGAGATGTTTGTTACTGCACCTTGAGGGGGAGAAAACAGCCTTGAAAACCCTTCCCTGGGGAACTTGGAAATGCAGGAACAAAACCTGCAGTGTGCTCTGTGTTCTGAGGAGGAAAGGGAAAGTGCTGGGTGAGCAGCTCAGGAGGAGCTGCAGAGGTTTCTCCAGGGGCTGAGGCACAGGAGAGCATTTGGGGAGTGGCTGTGGGGGCCAGGGCCCCTCTGGCTCTCAGGGACAGACACCAACCTTGCTGTGCCCCTGGGATGGTGAAACAGGGCACAGGCTCAGTGCTGGAGGTGTCTGAAGCCCTGGGTGCACTGACAGCCCCAAAACTCTGCAGAGGCAGGGTCCTGAGCAGATCCAGCCATGGAAGGGACTGACTGATGTTTGGGCAGCTGTTTCCAATGTTAATGAGTGGAAGATTTTTTTTTTTTCCTCCTTATACTAAATGTAACAAGCAAATGTATTGCCTAAAAAGTATTATTGAACATATTCTATTTTATTTACTAATATTTTGTCCTTCTCTCACCTCCCTTAATTTAATTATTGTTCTTTTCTTCCAGTGATGTATATAGTGTACCCTGTAGCAACAAATATAGTAATGCATTTATATGATAAGATTTGTAACATTTTAGTGCAAAGAGAAAGAAATACCCAGATGTAACAGAGTTAAGTATTGTACTAAACATTTCACTAATGCTTGCAGGCCAGGCTCCAGTTTACAGTGCCCCACCAGTGCCATGGCACAGCAGCTCTTGGCTGGGAGTGTCTGCCTCTCACTTCTTCTCCACATTATTTGGTTTCAGTTAGGAAACAGGAGTCTGGAGGAATTTGGCAGGTTTATCTCATTCCTGGAAGTGTCACCACGTGCAGCAGTGTTAAGGTGAGGGATTTCCACTGCCTGGATTTTAATTGGAGGCTGGTGGGTTGGCTAGAGGATCAGAAGGGGTAAATTGTTTAAGTGATGTGTGTTTATTATTTTTTCAGACTTCTCAGGGATTCTTACTCGGCTCCTGTCTGCCAGCTGCTTTCTCTAACCCGAGCTCAGTGGGATCTGCATTAACTTGTACCTTTGTTTCCTTTGATGGTGCTCACTCCTGCTGGTTTTATGCTCAGAGATCCAGGGCAGAGGAGCTCAGAGCTCTCCCTGGAATTGTCTCTTCTCCAGAAATCACCTCCCACTGAGGTGTCCAAGTGCCTTCACATGCACATTCTTGTTCAGGCTGGTGGTTGTAGCAATCTCCTGCCTCCTCTTTTCTCTATTTTTTCTTGTTGTTTGCTCTCCCAGTCCCTTTGGATTGCTTTGCTCTGCCTTTTCCATATGATCAGGTATAGGATCATTTCTCTGCTGTTTATCCTGTGCTTGCAGAGGCTGAACTAGAGAATCTAAAGCGACATTTTCACATTAAATCCTCAATATATAGCCAAGGAAAACTAGTTTGTATTCATTTGTCTGGAAGTCTCTTTGTGTCCTTCCCTGAATGGGAGAAGCTTTTTTATCTACTGATTTTTCAATGTTGGTGTCTGGAGCAAAATTGAGGCTGGTGACTGTGAGAATCTGTTTTTTTCCAGAGTCCTTTCCTCAAACAATGAGGTTTCTGTGAGGTTCTCCCAAGTCATCCCCACAAGAAGGGGATCCCCACCAAGATGTGTCCCAAATATCTGCTTGGGATATCAAGGAAGTCAGATAAACTGGAAGTCTGAGTGATGGTGTCAAACAAACCCTCAGGGCTCCTGCAGACCTCCCCTGCCCTGCCTGACACAAACCTCACCTGGCAAGGTGAGCCCAGGGCATGGAAGGTTCCTCTCCTCGGCTTTGCTCTCCTGTTCCCTGCAGGAATTTCAGTTTCCAGGGAAGCCTGGGCCTGGCCAGGCTGTTTGTGGTTCCTCACTGACCCTTCCTGTCCTGCCTCACTGTGCAGCTCTGGGGATGTGAGCTGGGCTCCCTCAGTGCCACCAGCACCAAGGGACACACCAGCAACTGTCTGCAAATAGCCACAGAGCAGGATAAGCATTGTCAGGATTCCCTGAACACAGGGATTGCTCAGGATCAGTATCACAGATCAGCCCAGAGGTTTTTTCTTATCACACAGTGAATGGAAAACACAAAAAGCAGCAATAATTCTTTTTTTCCTCCCTGAAAATGCAATGGCCAAACACTGGGATCCATTTTCCTGCCTTTTCACTACACCACAGAAGAACAGAAAGGATTTTGCCAAAGTCCTGGCACCAGCACCATCTTAGACAAATAAAATTCAGGGAGGAGTTTGGGATTTGGCCCTCTCAGGAGTCAGGCAGTGCACAGGGACTGCCTGTGGAGGTGTTGAGCCCAACACTGGGTGGTTTGTTTGACATTGTGATTCCCATTTTTGTGAACATAGAATGGAAAATTTGCTGGCCTGGGTCAGTTGGGACCACAAGAGTTACAGGGAGAACAGTGTGGGATGCACAGAGCAGTGTCCTGTTCTGGTAGCACTCAACTCATTTTTCCTTAGACCTTGAGTTGTCAAAGCAGCCACTGAAAACTGGGAAAAAATCAGGAACTTGGGACCTACAGAAATAAACTGAGGAAAACTGGGAAAAGCCAGGAACTTGGGACTTACAGAAATAAACTAAGGAAAACTGGGAAAAGCCAGGAACTTGGGACTTACAGAAATAAACTAAGGAAAACTGGGAAAAGTCAGGAACTTGGGACCTACAGAAATAAACCAAGTGCTGTGTTCCACCAAGGAATGTTTGTCTGCCATGTTCCTGTCTGAAGAATGTATGCACTGAAAAAACAACGCTTTCTTATGTAGTCAGAAATTGTACTGTATCTATTAACCAAAAAAATAAAAAGATTCTATATTTATACAGCCCAGGGCTCCTTTGTGTCCTCTCTTGGTTTGAAAAGCGTTGTCCTTGAAGCACAATAAAAATAAATAATGTAACAGTTTTGTGAGATTTTTGCAAGGCATAGATCTCATCCAAATTTCTATTGGGGTTCCAAAGTTAGGGCAGAGGCTGCCACAGTGCTCAGAGAGAACTGCCCACTGTGTTTGCTTAAAAGATTCACAGAGCTCTGAAAAAATGGGCAATTTGCTGGAGAAATGCACCAAATCAGCTGCTGCCAAGAACAGCCCATGGAGCACAGACACTGTGCCTGGTTAGTTCTAAAATGTCTCAATAAATGGGGCTGAGAGAGAAAAGAGAATCCCAATTCTGCCTTCCAAGGACAGCCCGTGGTCAGCACAGTGTGTCAGTGCAGAAATCCATGAGGATAATCCACAGAACATGAGGGCATCTGGGCCTTGTTCAGCCTCAGAATTCCAGAGCTGGTGTTGGATTTGGCTTGCCAGAATAGTCTAAAAAGAACACCATTAAATAAATACTTCCCAATACGTTACTGAATTCTCTTTTGAATAAACTGCACTGTCGAAACACTGAATATTCCATGCTCTCCATTTGTAGTGAAGGTTTTAACATTCAGAATGCCAAGGGAAAAAATCTCCCAGCTCCATCCAAATGCAACAGACCTGAAACCATTTTCCTCACCAGCTGGCTGGTTTTTCTGGAATACCATTCCCCTTCCATTTCCACTTTGGTGGCACAGTGAGTAACTACCAACAGAAAAAAAATGAGATTTTTTTTTACATAGTTTTACATAGTGACAAATACCAGTTTCTACTTGAGGTTTAAAATAAATACTGGTATTAGGAAGCAAAAAAAAAAAAANGCATTTAAGAAAAAAAAAAAAAAAAAAAAAAAAAAGAAGTGTTTTAGAGTTTCAGAGCCATTCTTCCATTAGCAGCCTTGAAAGTTATCAGGCTGTGTATTTTGCCACTCACATTAAAAACTATGAAGCACTCAAGTCACTTCAAACATTTTAGTTTCTCTTCATTCCCTGTTCCAAACAGTCCTAGAAATAAGTGTCTAAATTATACATGTCATTTGAAATGCAGCAATCTCCTTTCATCCCCATAATGAGCAGGAACACTCTTCTCTGTAAACTGAAGATGTTTCATTCCTTATGTAAGGCGTGAGTCACCGCGCAGGAGCCGCCTCCCGCGGAAACCGCCGCTTACAGGGGAAGCAAAAGATACAAAATTAACTCTGATTTGCTTTTAGCACCAAATGTGAATTATTAATCACACCCAGCTTCAGTTACACTTGGGGGAGGGACCTGGCTACAGCAGGCCTCAGAAGGGAATTTGGGGAAAAAGGACAATGTTGGGAATGCAGAAATGGGAGATTTGCTCGTAGGTCTCGGCCAGGGGATGTAACTTCTCCATCCTTTACTTTTGCTGGATGGGATGGAAAAGATTTTTAAAGATTTTTGTTTTTACAGCAGCAGCACGTAGAGAGGCCAGGTCAGAAAATCTCAGCCTCAAGTATCAAAGCTTGGTGGCTTTGGGTGATAAGAATCCCAGGAGAAAATAGGGACTAGCAAGAGAAAGATTTTTGATTAAGATACACAGATTTGGTGGTGGCGGCATTAGAAAGCTGAGAAGAGAATCCAGCTGAATTCCAGTCAGGTCCTTTTTCCTTCCTCCCATAATCAGACTTAGCTTGAGAGGGTTTATAAAGTGCAAAGGTTTAGGAAGAGTAGGAAATGCAGTTCCTTTTCAGTGCTTTGGACACACTGAGGCTATGAGCAGTAGGTGATGATGTTGTGTCAGAACCTTCCAGTATCCCACAGCTTCCAGAGGGCCCCAGCACACATCCCATGGCAGGACAGGGAATGTCCCTGCTGGCTGCACTGATGAGCTGGCTCTGTGTGGAAGGAGCCCTGCAAGGACCATAAAATATCCATTCTTTTGTCACACAGCCAGTGATGAGTGGCTGTTGTTCCTACAGCCCAATGAGATTCATTAGAGGAGAAACTGCTCTGTCTAAACCCCTGCAGGGGCTCAGGAACCAGCACTGAACCCAGGAGATCACAGCTGGGGCAGTTCACTTCACCTCCCTCCATGAGGCTCAGAGTGGGATCTCTCTGTTCCTCTCCTCTCTGCAGGCAGTGAGGACTTCACTCCACACCTGCACCACAACCACAGAGTAACGTGGCTTCCAAATCCTCCTGGTCCAGATTTCCCTGGGGAGCCTTGCAGAGAGGGCTGTGGCTTCCAAATCCTCCTGGTCCAGATTTCCCTGGGGAGCCTTGCAGAGAGGGCTGTGGCTTCCAAATCCTCCTGGTCCAGATTTCCTTGAGGAGCCCTTCAGAGAGGGCTGTGGCTCCCAGGAGTAACAGGACTGAAGCTGTTGTGGTATCAAATGTCAGGATAATTAAATAAATCAGGATAATATTAAATCTCTTATTCTTCCTGTGAGTTTGTCCCTCATGATGCTCACCCTGAGTATGTGATCCATACAGAATCCCTGGGGCTGATTCCAGCCTCTTCTTCACTGAGCAGAAATAACTCCCAGTAAAGAAGAAACATTTCATCTGAGCTTTAAGCTGCTCACCTTCTGTGGCCAGAGACTTTTCTTCAGAGTGAGCTGACCACAGAGGAGATGAGGAGATGGAGTTACCCTGTCAGACCTTCCCAGGCCTGGGAGCACACGGAAGGAGCTTTGGTTGAAATGGGAACCTCCAGCACTCTGTGAAAAATGAGTAATGCTTGTAAACCCAGCGCAGGAAAGGGTAGGAATAGGTGTCTACAGGGTGCTCTTGTCTCAACAGAGGGTAAGGATGCTGCAGGATTAAGCCCATCTCTTGCACACTTTTAGGGCAAACAGCAGCCCCACAGGTTTAGTCAGTTGGGTGATTTCACTCAGAATGATCTGACCCATCCAAACAAACGCATAAAATTCTCTTTCAAATATTAAGAGTGACATCAGGAACTTTATGACATTCACTGATGACAAATCCTGCACTTGAGAAGGACTAAACCCTCTCAGTGACACATTTGGGGTCTGACTGACCCTGCTCTGTGCAGGAGGGATGAGTTGGGACCTCCTGAGGTCCCTCCAGCCTGAATGTTCCAAGAGCTGAGTCTGAGTCACAGTTCCATCCCAGCAGGCAGTAAATCACCAGGATAACCCCAAGCCACACAGGCCTGGCCTTTCCAGCAGTGGAGATGGGGTTGGTGACTCACCTGGAGCCTCAGCAGAGCTCTGGGAATCCCAGAAAGTGGAGTCTGCTAATAATTAATGACTTTTTTGTCTGCATCCAGACAAAAGATGTGGCAACGTTCATCTCACACAGCAAAGTGAAACAAAACAAATGACATTCTTGTGTAAAGGCAAGCCTAAGTTGTCTTTTCTAAGAAAACTCCCAGGGAATTTTATCTCACAGCTTCATGGATACTCCTGTGCCTTTTGCTTTTTCCTCCTGCTCCTCTGCAGTTAACAAACAGCACTCAGAGTTCTCTCATGACAGAACTGATGCATTCATCACACCTAATTAATGATATTAGACATTAGCTACTCTGTTAATTGTGAACTGTCCACTTCCCCAAATCTCTTTCAGGGAAATGATTCATAATGCCACCATCCTCTGGAAAGTTGTCAGAATCCAGGACATCCCTGTGGCCACCCTGGAGGGTTTGGAGACCGGACAGGGGGTCTGGGGTCTGTACAGGGGGGTCAGAGCCTCACACAGAGCCCAGGAGGACACTGCCTCTGATCCCTGCCATGGCAGTGAATGCCCACAGTGTGTGAAGAATCACAAGCTGAGAGAATTCAAAATAAGCAGTATTTAGTTGATCATAGAATGTAAATGTAGAATCTGGGATTTTCAGTATCTGGGGCTGAAGGGACAAGCTGGAGGAATTGGGGAGTGGCCCCTGTGCTCCTTGTTCTTGCTCTCGTCCCCCATCTTTTGCTGAGTTGGATTTTAGAGATTGGTTTAGAGTAGAAATGCCATGTTAGCATAGGCAGTGGGCATTGGTAACATTCTGTCAATAAAAAGTGCATTTTGGACGGTGGTTGGGTCAGGGGTGCTGTACATGAGGTGTGGGGCTCTCTGACCCGCCCAGTCCTGCTCTGCTGGGGATGCCCTGCAGAGCTGGGACAGAACTGAGATAATGAAGAATAAACAACCTTGGAAACACGGACTGGGGACTCAGCCTGTCTGCTCTGGCTCTGCTGTGAAACACTCAGGGCAAAGAGAAGACAAAAACCTGATTGCCTTGGGGAACAGCAACCCCTAGGAGAATCCCAGGGAAAAGAAACTCTGAGAGATCTCAGGGAATGAAGACCCCAAGAGAAAGTCACATCTCCAAAATCAAATCAAATTCCTGAAGTCATTATAGAAAGTTTTTAAAGCCTGAGTCTTGTCCTTTGCAGATGAAGCAGGAATTTTTCTCTCTGATGTCATGTGGGGGAAGAGGCCCAAGCAGCTGTCAATAATTCACTGATCCTTGTCTGAGTCAGACACGATGAGTGTTTCTCCTTTTGCCACGATTTTTTCTGCTTGTACTTGTTACAGTGAAAACTTTGTAATTTCTGGCTTTTCCCTCTTGTCTTTCTTCCTTCCCCTGTAACATTGCTAAAGAAAAAATCAAGCTGACAGCAGGCAGGATCAAAGAGACCAGGAATAATGAAGTCCTTGTTTACCCACAAAAGAAAACTCATTCCTGGAACTCCCATATGTAGGGCTGTGCCTTCTGCCCTTCCAGGAGGAGCAAGATAAGCAGGACTTTTTAAAGCTTGGACTACACACTCAGTGGATCCTCAGGGCCAACAGAACAAACCTGGCATCTCTGGACACTCATCTTGGAGCAGCAGTTGTTATTTTTAAACTGAACCATTGTCACAGTGAATTCCTCAAAATCCCAAAGGTTAAGTTGTTTTTCATAACTACACATTAAAAAAACCAAACCAAAACAACAGGAAAAAAAAACAAAACAACAACCAACCAAGAACTTTATTATTTTCTGTGAGAGTTTTGACCTTTTATTCATGTATATTTTTCAAAGCCAGCCCTGCACTGTTTATGCCCCAAGCTAGAATGTCACAAGCCATCTTAGCAGGGAGCAGAAGCACAGAGACAGGCTGGGGAAGGCAAGGAGAGCAGGTGGGAAGGGCTGGGAAGCAGCAGTGAAGGGGATCAAGGCAATGGGTTCCTTAACCTTGTCTGCTGAGATGTCTAGGATGGACAGGATTGCATTCTGTGCAACAAGCACCAAACCCCCTCCTTCCACAACATCAAGATGAGAGCACAAATCAACTTCACAGCTCCATGAAGGACAGGAGGGTGGAGTGGGGCCAACCCTCATCTCCCCAAGCACTGACAGAGCTGGATCCAAACCTGGCCCTCACAAGTGACTCCCTGCCTGTGATGGATTTCTGCATCCAGACTGCTCTGAGGTTACAGCAGCAATTCCTGCTGCTGTCAGGATGAGTCACGGCCGGCGCAGACACTGAGCCCTATTGACTCAGCATCCCTCCTCTGCTGAATGAGATTTTCCTCTGTGCTGATGAAACACTCTTTGGCCTTGATGTTAATCCGTGGATCTGTGAGATCCCAGATACCTGTAATAAATCTGTGAGATCCCAGATGCCTTCAGGATGCTGTAATAAATGGGAAGTGCCAACAGATTACAAAGGAAAGTGAGGTTGTCTATTGTTTTTCCTCCCGGG
>VXBR01010361.1:0-57475 GCA_013400215.1 Cisticola juncidis
ATGTCCCGTCACCCCAGGACACACAGTCATGAAGTTATACCTATGGTCTCAAAAACTTTTGCTGAACTTTCTACAACAGCATTGTTCAGGCCTTGTCTTCTCCCTCTTCACCCCAAGATCTCCAGTCACAACCTACAACCACCTCAACCACGTACTGGGATAGGCAGCACTGTCACATTTGAAAGATTAAAAAGCTGTATTTATCTCCCAAAAATAAAGCATTATTGACCAAGAGCAACCTGGTGACTACGTGACTGCCAGTGTATGAGAGGGATGTTGCCTTTGGAGTCCTGGATGCTTCAGTAACATCTCTATAAAGCAAAGTTTGCAGGTGAGCTCAACACTTGTTCTCAGCTCAGCCTTTTACTGCTCTGTGAATGCTCTTCTTGAGAAATTCTCATCACCACATGTTCTAGTAGATAATGAATTATGGTAGTGTTTGGCTTAGTTTGCCTTTCACTTGACACACCGATAAGCACAAAGGAATTTTTTAAAACCAAATTAGAAATGTGAGTTTTGGAAAATACTGCAGTGTCTGTAAAACAATAAAGTGGTATTGTGACAATAAAGTGGTTTTATCTGAACAAGTACTACTCTCTATAAAATCTGATTCTGCATAGACTAATAAAAATTCAAGGGCGTGTGCTCTGCATGCTTTATTCCTATGCAGCAGGAATTCTCAAGCTGTGCTAGGGCCAATGGGATCCTAAAGTTAAGCTGAAGCTCAAGAAGTTGCAAATATGAACCTTAATGAGCAACCTCATAAAATACATTAAAATCCTATGCTTGCCATTCAACATGTGAAATTCAGTAATAACAAATGAGTTTGTGAATTCGAAAGCAGCTGGTTTTGTGCCTGTTCTTTTCCTCATAAGGAAAGAGCTAGAAAACAATCCTTTGGTTTTTTAACTATGAAAACTGCTTATGAATCAGTTGTTAAGGGCTAAATGATGAAATAACAGGACAGAAATATATGTTTTGAAACAGAAGTAAAAACCTTAGGAGTCTGGGTGTGGCTATGTGCTGAAGTCAGGAGGGGGTTCAGAAAAGTAGAGTAATTCAAATTTCTAGGAACTTTTCAGTAAGACTGTTACCCAGTGACAATGAAAACTAAGCTTCTTCATTTACTACCTATCAAATTGTTCATTTTATCTTGACAAACCTGGGTGCCACCTGGTGGAACCCACTGCACTCAGAGTATGTTCCTCTTGCAGAGGAGCAAGGTTCCCCTACATTCCAGTGTCAGTATCCGCAAAGGTGGGGCAGACATACCTGAGCCTTCTGGACCTTTGGAAGCAGCAGACTGTGGAGCTTGTGGGGGTCTGTGTGGAGTCTGTACAAGACAGGAAATTGATAAAAGTTACAGAGCTGAGGAGAAGATTTGTACTACTCTGCGCAATGGGAAGGCTTTATTCAGTCTGCTTTGCTTGCAGAGCAGAGATCTCTCTTTAAAGATTTAACTTGTACTTCTGTCTCTTGTATCTTGTATGAGGAAACCCTGCTGTGGAATTCAAAGCCCCTTGTGTCTCTGAGCATGCACCCTTTCAGGCAAAGGTGAGACCTACCGTACCAAGGCTCTTGGGACAGGACCCGCTCGATGAATGATGATGTTAGGTTATGTATTTCAGGAAGCTGGTACTCTACATCTCAGTCTTCACCAGTGCAGAATAAATGTTTGAGTTAGGAAGAGACAGTCATAACTTGTATCTAATACACAGTAAGTTTTTCCAAATAGTTTGTGATTGATGCCCTCAATTATTTTTGTCAAGGTCTATAGCAAACCCTGTGTTGCCCATTTGTCAGCACATGCAACAAAGCTGTTTTCTGAATGGCGTTCTCCTTATTAGATATGAAAACTTAGTCAAATAGAGAGGACTGAGTGAACTTCATGCTGCTGTAAGGTCTGCTCTTTTATTTTCCACTTCCATAGTAAAAAAAAAAAGGCTTTTAGGATTTACTTAATTTTTATTCAGCTGGAATATCACAGTTATTGATCGGAAGAAAAGCTGTCAAGTTTAAAGAATTCTTCCTGGGTGAGCTGTAGAATGCAGCAAGCCAGTCTCTTCTTGAGATACTTGTCTTTTCATTAAAATGCCAATATATGTTATCAGTGTGTATTTTTAAAAATTAAAAATAAAAATTAAATTAATAATTACTTAAAACTTTATAGTGCACTACTGGGAAAGAGGACAACTAATAACTTCTTGTCTTGAGTCATCTAGGTTCCACACTCTGCTTTCTGCTGGAGTTTGGCCTTCAATGCCTTGCGTCAAGATTTTTCAGGAAAGATGTTTATAATCATTGTTCTCCTGGGGTTTTCCTGCAGTGGGGATTATTAATGATGTTGCAGTCCCTAGTGTAAATATAAATTATTGTTGTAAATTAAGTATTTCTCATGCAGTATACTCCAACTCTCCCCAGCCCCTCAGCTATGATATGTTTAAATCAGTGATTTACTGTGTTCCTACCTCATTATGTGTAGCTAAACAGATAAACAAGAAAAAAAATCCATCCTGTCAACCACACCACTGATGAAATGGACATCCATAGTGTCATCATCTGATTAGGGATGGCGGTAGAACAACGACACAAAACTGATCTTTGGAGGGCACATAGCTAAGGTTTGTTAGAAACACACTCCTCTTATGCAGCACTTCAGGACAATGAATATGATCAGTCATTTAGAGCCTACACACTTTTGTAAGCATCTTTGCCAGTAAACAAGTTAGAAAAACACCAGGTGTCAGGAAGAGAATATCTACAAGGATTGTTTGGGTTCCTCCCCATGATTTCCCAGACCACAGTGAGAGAGCCATGTACTTGGCTTTCCCACAGGCTCAAGCTAATGCCTGAAGCCTGAAAACCCCTTATTTGATCTGTGGCAGTTCTCACACCAAGTGTGTTTTATTACACTTATATTAGAAGTCAGAGCAAGCACTCTTGATCAAGTTGAAGTTATCTGATAGATAAGCAGTCTGAGGTGAATAGCTGACAATCATGGCTTTTCTTAGTGACGTATATCCTTCTGTGTGTAAGCAGAGCAAAAGTATTTCTTGTTTTCTTTTAGATATTTCCAAAACTGCTATTTACACTCTCTTCTTCCACCAGAAGCAGTATCAAAATCCTTGGAATAAGAAGACAAGGAAATCTTTTGTAGTTTTTAGCACTTAGTGTGTTCTGGCTCTGCCAGAGGTTCAACCCACTACTCTGAAGTGAGACAGGTGGATGTGACACTTTTTCCTCAATAATTTGTTCTTTTTGCTCTGACCTGTACAGAGCCAGTGTGATCTTTGTCATCTGCCTATGATTTGCAATGTGTCCTGCTGTTGATGCATTCCCTGTGTAGAAGAAAACAGGCTGTAACAGTGGAGACTGGTACTGCTCTTTCCCACAGAGGTAGAACACAGCTGTGGAAATGCCTCCCCAGAATAAACTCTGAAATGCTTATAGAATCCAAGAAATTATGGAAGGAAACTGGATGAAAAAATGGATACAGTGGGTCATGGTTTACACCTCCTATTTAAGGAAAATAATTTAGCCAGCTAAATTAGGTAGCTAGTTTCCTTGTGCTGTATCATTACTTAATGGTAAATAAGAAATAGAAAAGCTCTTATCAAGAATTATTCAGACTAGAGTTTTGATCTTATTACCCATTACTCCAGTTGATCATTCTGTCTTCATTTATGGGAGAAACTTATGGAGGCTCACTTCCTAAAGCAGCTAAGTGAAGCTAAGCAGTGAAAATATGCCCTCTTCTGTACAACACAGTGTGCTGTGTACTTTGTCTGTAGTTGAGTGCAAAACTCTGTCCTTTCACGTGTATCTGTAGTCTTAATATTATCCAAAGGAAATCAGTTCACATGTCAGCAGATGTAGTGAGTACACATTGCATATACTTTCATCTGTACAGGTTTTTATTTTCCACTAGAAGTTCATATAAATATCAGTTCTTGTGGAATCCAGATATTAGTTAGTAACAGCCATGGGAGAGCTGGCTCACCAGAGGCAGTATATCTCCTCCAAGGTGAGGCAAATAAAGAATAACTCCCCTTCTACAGAGGGGAAAGGATAGAGTGTTTGCTAAGATGTAAAATAATTTAGTCGTGTCAAATCCCTGTTAGTATAACATGTTCACATCTGGTTATGTGTTAGCCAGTCTATCAGCCAACACCAGTATTTGAAAGCTGGACGAGGAGGAGTTAAGCTGAAAAGTTTGACTTGGGAAACACACAGATAATAAAAAACTAAAAGCTGTTTTTCTGCTTAATCTAAACTTTGAAAAAATCCCACGTATGCACTTTCAGTTTTATGCTGTGTCTGAATGTCAAATATGCTTAGCTGGAACAGAATTTCCTGAAAGTAATTATTGTTGTCCCATTTGGCTAAATATCCTATAAACATACCAGAAGTATGCAAAACTAGACAATGCTGATGTAGACTTAATAGTTTGGGGGCAGGGTTATTTAAGAACTGGTACTCTTTGTCTGTTATTTTGAATTTTTTGCTGTGCTAGCTATATGTCATCTCTTCCCAATGTGTGTATTTTAAGTGGAAAGAAATGAATAAAGTGTTTTTTTCAGAACAGATTTTTTCAAAAAAGGAAACAAAATTTGGGAATGAGATGTCTCAATTGTTTAAATGCTTTGAAGGGTCAGAGAATTGAAGAACCTTTTTCAGAGCAGGTAGCCCTATACAATATTTCAGGCCAGATAAGCAAGTAGAGCAGGTGGCAATGCAAGCTCTGATGCCAGGATTGGTCCTGTCTCTCTTCTGCCCTCCTTCCTTGCACTGCAGAGCTTTTAATCAGGCAGAGCTTTTAGTCAGACTCAGGATGAGAAGAGCAGTTAATACAATGCGGGGAGTTTCACCCTAGGAGAAAAGGGGTGCCCTCTTTGCCTCGTTAGCATGTTGAGGCATTTCAGGTTACTGTCACAGGGGTTAAGTGGGATGGTCTGGGAGCTTTAGGAGTTTCCAGCGAGTTGCACACTGGCTACCCACAGCTTAAGCTTTTGGAGGAAAGTGTCAGGGTGAGTGACTCAGGTGGCCACAGTCTGCCTCCCATGGCATTGGTGAAGGAGAGGAGCTGGCTGGGTCCTGACCTGCAGTAAACCTCAGGCCCAGATAACCTGTTGGCTTTCTGCCTCCTGCTCTGAACAGGAGTAAGTGAGATGGGACAGGATCTCAGCTGGAAATGTAGCAGTAAAACTTGCCACTGCAATCTCTTGGACTTGCATTTGTTTTATTATTTGTTTATAGTGTGTATATTTCTCCCCATATAAACACTTCCTTTTGATGTCCAATCTTTTCTGCAGATGTATTTGCCCCACCCTGTAGTAGCCTCATTTCTCTATGCAAGGTCTCTGTCTGATTTTACCACCACAGTTCAGGGAGGGTTTAGCAGCAAGAAGGAGTTAAATGAATAAATATATGTGTGTTTTCGCAAATGTGTTTGTGCCTTGTTCTGTTCCCACCTCCCTGAGGGAGATTTTCCTCTGGAACAGCCTGACTGGAACAGCAACCATGTGAAAGGACAGCATCTCCTGCTCCATTTCAGCTGCAGGAGGGGAAAAGTGTGTCTGATTGAGAAAATCATGATTAGCTGGAGAAGTGGGAGAAGAGAGGAGAGGAGGGAGGGGAAAAGACAAGAAAAAACCCCAAGCCTTTGAATGGCAAGGCTGCACTTCTAACATGTGGCCAGCATGAGCCCAGGTGAGAGGCGCTGGCTGGGAAGCAGCAGAAAGGAGCATCATAGCAAGATGGGGGATTCTAGGAGACCAAGGAACAAGGAACAGGAAAGGTCTGGAGATGCACAGTCCACGACAGACAGTCTGCTGCCACTCTGCACCAAACTCAGTATGGAGCACAGACAGGGCAAATGCATGGACCGTGCAAGGTAGGTTATTTTTTCATCTCTCTTAGTTTTGGCTTGTTATGTTACAAGGCAGAAGCAGGCATTTACTGAGTTATGTCCTTGCTGTATAGCATTACTTCATTTATGGGGTAGGAGGAGCATTAGGGGATTGTTTCTGAGTATTACCACTTCAGGAGGATATCCAAAATTTAGGTTTTTAGGCAGTATTTTTGAGCTTGGTGTTGTCTGTGAGAGAGCAACCCAGCAGAGAGAAACTCAAATACAAATCCACCACTTCAGAGAAAACTGCAGAGAGAAATGGAAACCTGTCTAAGGTGAAACAAGTGCATAAAAAGTGGATGCCTGACAGGAAAACCTGGGGGGGACTAGGATAGCCAGGTTTGTATCCATGTTCAAGTTTAAAGGTTTACTCTTCGGGGCATTGTATCTGCAATGCTCTGAGGGACTATCAAGCCCCTTTTGGTCCTTTTCACTTGGAAGGGACTTGAAAAATTATTCTGAGGTATACAATTTAATTTAATTTCTAATTACTAATAAGAATTTTTAATTACTAATAGAGAGTGCATGTGTTTATTCTTCTGCAAAGCATATCTAAACACCTGGGAATGGCATTAAGCTTGTGGATGGAACATTGTCTGTGGATTCACAGTTGTCCTCTTGTTTCCAACCTCAATTCTATTATGCTGTTAAAGAGCCTCCTGCAGCACATCTCAGGCAACCTTTTCCCTGCCTTGATGTTGTGAATCTCTGTTGAGAGCTATATACTGCTTTCCTTTGCTGTTGTAAGTTTGAAATTTTTGGTACAACTTAAAAGGTATGTTACAATTGCAAAAGTCTTTTTTTTTCTTTTTCTTTTTCTTTTCTTTTCTTTTTTTTTTTCCCAGAAGCACCCTGTGCATGGATCATGCAGTTAAACATATTTGTCTGTACTGCTGCAGGGTTAAAAGAGCATTCCTTGCATTTTGAAATGGTCTCTGGTGTTGCACTTACTTTGAAAGACATGTTTTTGAACTCTGACAACTTTTTCAAGTGGCTTTTTTTTGTTTTGAGTGAAAAATTTTCATGGAGCTTTTTCCCCCCCCTCCAAGAAAAACCCCAACTGAAACTAAAATTTTCTGCAAATGAAACAGTTACGGCTTTGCAATTCAATAATTTAAAACTACTGCATTCACATTTCATACATACACTTTCATACTTTTATGGGTATGTGTGTGTTTGTACATATTTTCTTATCTAGATACACATATATGTCATGGAGATACACACATTTCTAGATGTGTTGCTTTAATTAGGCATTTATTTTAATGTGGCTGCTAGAAGTGTTTATGGTGAAAGCTGTTTCTAACCGATGCAACTAGTGAGATTTAACAAAGTCAAAAACTTGGATACCTTGTCTTCACTCAAGACTGCTGAGTAGTTCTATTTATGAACTTTTTATTGTCTAATTTAGTTTTTCAGCATCAGATTCTGTGTGTAATATGCTTACAGCTGCAGCTTATGGTCTCTTATAGATAAAAATGAAAATTAAGCTGATGGTTTTAGTATAGGCAAAATGCCCTTGTGTGGTGAATGGATAAATAAGACAACTAAAAATCTCTTTGATGTATTTGTTTTGTTTTGTTTTGTTTTTTCTCAGAAATTATCAATTCCATATACTTGCAAATGAGTTTATGGAGTGATTCTTTATTAATGAAAGTGAAAATCAATGTTTACAGGAAATTATACTGGATAAAGGAGTGACTTCAAGGGTATTTTAAAAATCTGAACATAAATCTTTATGGATTTTTTCATTACTATATCGACAGTTAAAAACAGCCATAAATTTCATATCCTGTATACACAGGTATATTGTAATGCTCCTATTTTCCTGAGCCTTCATGATAAAGCAGTGAAGTACTATAGAATAATTACAGTCTTTATTCTGTTGGCATCTGTATTAAACCCAAATTACAACTAGGAAAGCTGAATAAAACCTGTGTCCTTTGAAGTTAGCCAGGCAAAGCTCCATGTTTTGTAAAATTGATGGTCTCAAATGTGCTGAATGTTTGTAAGAGAAATAGAACAATATATTGGCAGCTATCTCCCTAGAAAATCCATCAGTTTATAATTGAGAAAAACTATGAGCCAAGATGAATGCAGGGAGGATGAAAGTTTTTTGTTAAACACGATGTCTGCTGCAATACTGGCTACTATTGAACATTATTTTACCACAGCTCACTAAACTTTCTGCAGTGACACAGCTCTTTCTCTGGAGTGGACACAGTTGAAAGTTCTAGATGTGTGGGCCTGTCGAGTGGAAAACTCAAATAGCTCTGAGGGCACACACACTTATTTAAAGGAGATTATTTCCTAACTCCTAGAGGCTCCTCTCCTGAAACAACTGATGAAAGATCTCTGTTCTACTATTCCCTTTTAAGGGATCTACCATTAGACACCTGCTGCTCTTCAGGTGCTTTGTTTGATGCTTAGTTACAGTGGGTGACAGAAATGTGGTTACAGCAACTGAAATGACACTTACAGTAGGTACTCTCACATTGCTCTTCCAGAACTTATGAGCCAATTATGAGTCACCAGCTCCATTCAGGCCTGCTCTACTGTATATACATGGTTTTCTGCATTTCTGCATGCTGCAGGAATTCATTGCAGGATCATGTCTGAGGTTCTGTGCTGTATTTCAGTCCTGGTTTGATGCAGCAGCCAAGACTACATCACACCTATAGTCTTGTTGTGAGTGTTTCCATAATAGCCTGAGGGTGCTTGTGTGACCATCACAGGTTTGATTTGTCTGTGTTTGAGGGTGCAGTTTTGGGGATAGGACATTTAGTATTCAGATGCTCCTAGTCTTGCAAGTATCACAAACATGGGAGTTAAAAAGTAGGAAACTACTTGTAGGAGAGACATATAAACTCCCCTTATTTTGCAGTCATAGGCAATATTTTTCTTTTTATGAATTTTGGGATGGGATGCTGGTGAAGCAGCAGAGGAAATATCATGAGCAGCAGAATAATCTCTTCAGAATTTCTCTCCTCCACAGTCTTGTAGTATAGTGTCGTAATAAGCTCTATGGTTTTGTGTCACAATGTCATATGCAGCTCAGCTTTTAGTAAGATCAAATACGGATCTTCAGAGAGTGTTCAAAAGAAAATCTGAAATAGAAGAAAACCTAAACCACCGATTGGTGGATAAGAGAATTGCTGAGGACCGTAACATAAGAACAGAGAAGTGCATTGTGACAGTGGGATGGCTGTTTCCCACTTCCTGATTTCAGCTGAGGTCTGAACCTCACAGCAGTCAAAAAAATAACAGCAAGCTGGTGATTAAAAAAATCAACACTGGCTTTCCACTTTTACTTGAGAAACCTTCAGATTGTAATGTATAAATGAGTTCCTTCAGAAATCCAGGTATAAGCAAGACCACCACAATCTGAGAATTCACATCAAAATTAGAAGGTTTATTTCATGTTAAATATAACTTGTTCAGAACAAGGAGAACACATGTTGAAAGTACTCTTTCAGCATTACACCAGCATTTAACAACATTACTCACAGTGGACCAGAATAAAATATTACATTCTTTTCCAGGGGACAAACTTACTGATCAAAACAGGAATTAGTATTACCTTGCCATAGCTTCCTTGTCCAAAATTACAAGCTGTACAATACAAGGACACAGGTTTTAATTCCAGGTGTTTGTTGTCAGGTTCTGAAGCTGTTGGCCCTCTTGCAATAGGACTGCTTCTCTGGAAAAATCTGTGTGTTTATGGCAACCCTCTCCTCAGTCTCACTGTCCCTGAAGATGCCTGCATTCCCGTGTGTCAGTGTTTTGCTACAGAAAATGACGTCTCATGAGCTTTGTCCTGTCCAGCATCACTTTCAATCACTCCTGTGCCTTCTTACAATAGTAGTAGTCAAGAAACTTTGAGTCAAGACTCCACAGGTAAGTGATTATTTGTTTTTACTTGTCCAAGCTTAGTTTGAGCAGCAATTTTCATGGTCAATATAAACAGTTGTTTCTGCTGCCAGAGTGCTTTGATTGCTCCTAAATAATGATCAGACCATGGAAACATCATGAAAGGGCTTATGGTTATACAAAGTAATCCTTGATCTCATAATTTCCCTCATGGCTTGACAGTATCAGAAACCAAGATGTTGTCAGCAGCAATAATACCATTAGTGTGTGCCTTCTTTGAAACTGATAGGCCGACTCTTTGATGAGGGACAGTCTCTTCTGTGCCTGACATAGAACTTTGCATGATGGAGGATAACCTCCTATGACTGTTGTGATCGAAATGCTACTAGCACCTGGCTAATCACAAAATAGGGTGTACAAGGAGCATCCAGTTGCATCCATGGGAATGGACTTGTGTTCCCACCCTGTTAAAAGGCTGACACCTATCAGAAGCTATCAGAGGCAGCAGAAACATGCTGACCACTTGTGGTGTTCTTTCCTACTGAGACTTGGACATCTCAGGCTCTGATGGAAAGATGACAGCTGGTGAAGGGTTGTGATGTTAGGACAAATCACTTGACCCACAGTCTGGTTGCATTTGTCTCTGAGAGTTCTTAATGACAATGATCATAGGAAGTGGGTCATGAGCTCAGTGTGCTTCCTAATTGAATCCCTGTAAAAGCATTTTAATTCCTGCTGGCTATGTTGTGTTGCTAAGTAGAAGGAATTAGAAGGTTCTGCCTATATGCCAGGTAAAAGAATGGTATGAATGGAGATCCAGTATTGGAAGGCATAATGCTGGAAAAGTCTAAATACCGAGAGCTGGTATGAATACCTAGCGCTGACCTAGATCTTAAAATTATAATAATTGCTGACAACAGTGGCTGAATATAATCTGTAGTTAAAATTATAGTCAAATATGTATATTACTGTGGTTTGGTTTTGTCTCTTTTCAAGTATCACAGTACATTAATGTGATTTGGTGTAACTGATGAATCCATTACTGCATGTTGCCAAAAAGCAATGGGCCAGAAACGCTGTGGTGGTGCTGAAATCAAATCAAACCCCATTTCTTCCTTCCCAGAACTTTCTGATCTAATGGCTCATCCTCTGAACCTGACTGGATGCTCATGGCAGCTGGAAATCCGAGGTTCCAGCACTTCAAGTACCATTCCTAATATCTGCTTTGATGGTGACACTTGTTAAGCAGGAGAATTAGGGAAAGTGCTGAACAGCTTCAGGAAGGTTAAATGTTGTGACTTTCATTTATCTTTTTTTCTGCTTCGAGTTAAGAGCCGTGTAAATATGGATCTCCTTCTTCAATGCAGTGTTGACTGTATGAATTCTGTGACTATATTCTGTGGGCTTTATTTGCATTTTGGTTTACATTATTATCTATTTTACTGATACAAATACTTTACTGCCTTGAGACAATATTTTTCCCACATGATGAGTGCCAGCTCTGGCTTTAATTTGATGTGGTTTTAGGAGAGTGAGGTGGCAAGTGAGGAGGCACCTGACACGTAGAGGTGATGTTGTGGAGAAGGAAAGAAATGTTAATTTAAAATAAAAGAAAATAGTAGTAGCGTAATAAAACATTAGTAAAACTTTAGATAGAGAGCTTCTAGCATTGCAGAACAATTTCCCAATTCTAAAGTATGGATGCATATAGCCAAAGATGCCATCAGGATATTATATTAGCAAGCCAAATACAAATGCCTTAATTTTCACCCTAATTTAAGAAGCTTCAAGATCTTTGAAGAGTTAGCACTGAGATATTTATGAAAACGTCACACTGAAAAGCAGCTTGGCAGCGTGGTGTCAGGTTACCACTGAAATAAAGTCCTTTTCTAGCAGGGCAGGGTGATCCTGATCCAAATTACAACTTCTAGCACAAGAAGGTAAATTCTTCAGTACGATAGTTAATATCCTAATTTCTGTATCCAATGAAACAATTTATAATCAGTGGGATTTTTAAAATCTAATTTTTAAATCTAATCCTGCACCAGAGTAGATGATACTGCATGTAACCAGGGTGTCTCACCATTATTGCTCAGGGGTAGAATGGTGTTGTGCCAGCAGCTGCTCCTTAAAGCTGGATATCACATCTGCAACTCCAGTGTTAAACCCTATCCCTGGGCTTTATTATAACACTCCTAATGCAACGATTCCTCAAGTTTTTTAAACTACATCAATTTTCAGGGACTGTCTTGCCATGATTGAAAAATCTTGTTTGCAGCATACAGCACATCTGTGGAATGATGTCCTCTTGCACTCTCAGGCAAGAGAACGGTGTCAGCTGAGATGGGGGAGTTCTTGAAAAGACAGAGGGTAACTTAGATGTAGATTAGTGAGGCAGCGTGAATCATAGTTACATCCAAGCTCATTTATGTCCAAGACTACTTGATCAGATAATTTACAGGAACTTGAAATGCAGAAGAATACCGAGCCACAGCTTACTGTGCTGCTTCTTGTCTGTGCATTTACAGTTAAGCTCTCTATAACATTTTAGTATTTTTTAAAAAACAAACTATACTAAACCACGAGTATATAATGTACACACGCATTATAGTTCAAAATAATTATTTTTTTAACTACCGAAGATGGAAATATTCTGTCTGCTTCCATTAGAGCAGAGCATGTTTGGGGCCTTGTAATAAACTGCATGGCAGTGTCTAAGCTGGATTTCAATGTTCAAAAGGTAGTGATGCAGAAAATAAGATATCGATGCTAAAAAACTCTGTGTCTTCTGATACACAGTATGAAAGAGATAAATCTGCAGCTTCTTTTAGTGGGTACTCGGCACCCCATTTAAAACATTTGTCTCAGTTTTGTACTTCTGTTGCTTTGCAGCATTTTGCAATGCCAGATATTTACAGAGCATTTGATGCTAGTAATTTACAGAGTAGTGTCAAATTTTGTCCTTGGATATAGGATATAATAGACACCAGAATTAACCAATTTCGTGGACTGTGAAAGAGAATTCTTAAATTTCTAGTATAAGTTGTGATTTGAAATAATGGGTTTTTGAGACGATTGCTCTGGTCAATAAAACCCAGGCTTCTATTTAGAATGAGAAAAAACATGAGTTATTCTTTGCTCATTTTCTGACCTGGAAACTTTGTGAAGGAGTACCAGAGAGGAAGGTCATTGCAGTAAATATTTCATAACTCCATATTGGTTTTTAGCTGAGTCATGAAGAGTTCCTGCTGGTTAACTTTGTTTCTTCTTATGATCATTATTCAATGCTTAATTACATTGAACACTATATTCCAAAATATCCAGAAGATTTGCTAGACAACACCAGCTGGATTGAGATGAATGGGTTTGCACTGGGTAGAAATGAGTCAGGAGCTGAACAATACTAGTCAAATTTGTCTCAGCTGCAAATTTTAAAGAAATACAAAATACCATAATTCATTAAAATACTGTGTATAACAAGAAATATGTGCCTTTTTGAAATGTATTCCCCTTTTTCCAATAATAAACTGAATATTTTCATTCAACTGCTTCTGACCTGAAATTAGTGCACCTTCATCTAGACTGTATTTCTCTTGTTTGTTCATTACAGGGACCTGTCCCCTTCTATGCTAGATGAGCTACTTTGAAAGCAATTATATTGATTTGTCATGAGTTGTTCCTGACAAATATGTCAACTCTTTGTTATCATCCAGTTTTCTTCAAGGTGGTTAAAGACAGCTTGATTTATTGCTTATTTACTAATTTTTCACTCTCTCTTTTCAAATATCCATATTTGGCTGACTGGACTGTAATTACCTGAACTACTTTATTTGCCCTTCTTCGCTGTTACGGACCTTACTCCATCCTTACTTCAATGGCATAATCCCAAAAATGCATTTAGGCTGCTAAATCCCAACAAAGCAATCAAAAGGTAAAGTAGGCAACTACATTATTTCCTTGGTCTGTGCCTGGTCCCTGGTGTGGGAATGTCCAGACCACAGCTATTTCAGAAAGAGCTTGCACTTCACAGCAGAGACAGGAAAAATGCAGAGAACTCAAGATGGACCCTCCTCAGGAATGCATTTGGGCCTGACTTACAGTTAGACAGAAACACACACTTAGGAAAAAATAATTTTATGATCACAGTATACAACTTTTGCAACCATAAGTAAACCTGAATAAGTGTTCCAGGTTTATTCCTCAATCTTGTTGGAAATCTGGCTGCAGCTCGTGTCCCCTCTCTTATTCACATCAATTTTTTTACCTCTTCTTTATATTTTACATGTGCAATCATGGCATGAAACCTTTGCCTTTTGTTACTGCACTGCAAGACATTGTACCTGCTGTGAATGCTGTATTTGACTTAGAAAAAAATATTTTTGTATGTATTTCTTAATTTGTAGGTAAGTACATACTTATATGTATTCTTTTATTCTGCAGCTGTCTTGTCTTGTGCACTTTAAAGTTTTAAATTGTGTGATGACAGTAAAAACCTATATAAAGAAATAATTTGTGATATTGCCTACTTTCTAGTGTGGTATAGGATTCCAGTTAAATCTATTTGATAAGTTAGATGCAAAGGAACTAAATCCAGTGTTAACTGGATTCTGTAAAAGGAATAATGTTCCTCCTGTCTAGGAATTTATTTGTTTCCCTGAAGAAAAATGATACTTAAAAGCATTATAATGTGAATAAGGAGATGATTGAAGGAGACATGACAACATTCTTGAGAGGGGGAGTGTGAAACAGGAAGAAGATGAATAGTGAAGTTTTCCCAGTACTGGTTTGGAAACAAGGTTAACCTTTAATGGATGACTTCTGCCTGGAAAGGAGGAGTGCATTGACGAGGTGTGCTGATGAGTCTAAGGTGGGAGACATCATCACTGCAAAGGATATTCAGAATGTCAGGTAAGAGAAAATGGATGGCTTTTGGAAGAGAAAACGGGAAAAGTGATGGAATACAATGGGGAAGGTTTTGCTACTGTACATAGCAGGATTTTTTCTTTTTCTCCAATAAGCTGTGAGTCCTCAGGTAGAAATAGTAGAGGAAGATAAATTCAGCTACTAACTGGAGGTGGATTGCAGCTATGAAAATAAATGGAGGCCTGCAATATTTCAGGTGAAGTATTTGCTACAGAGGGAGAGATAGAAGATTTTTACCTAAACTGACTGCTTATTTTCAAAGAGAGTAGAGATTTACTGGAGCTTAAGCAGAGGAAAAACTACTAGAACAATATGAGAGAAGAGAGTAAAAAAATCACTGTGTTTAGACTAGCAAAACAAAAGCCATTTAAAGAAAGAAAAAACAACATACTAGGTTTCTGTTTCTGTTCAGTTAATAATATAATGTTTGGAGAAATAGCCGAGTCTGAAGAACAGGCATCTGATCCGTTCCTTTATCCTGACCAGCAGCTTTCAGAGTCTGAGGGAACTGCTAACTGACTCTAGAGATGCAACTCCTCATTTTAACTCTTGCAGTTTGTGTTCCAGTTGCAAGTCTTAATATGGAGGAGTCTGAACTGACCAACTCTTGTATGGATTCTGTACAAAACTGAAAGCCACAAGATGGTGCTGACACTCCTTACTGTGGCTGAAGGCATTGTGAGTGATTTAGTAGACTATGCAGTGGCCTGGGTGTAACCAGACAAAATTTCCGTGGAGTTTGGTGTGTATTAACCTGCAAACAAGTAATGAAGTCACTGGATGACTTCAGGCTGCAGTCTGTGGTTAAACACTGATTTTTGGAAAAAGAGTCCTAAGGTATTCTTAGTATACTGGAGAGAAAGGGGGAATTAAAGGAATTAGAAAGGTGATGGTTATTTCTGAGGTGGTAACCCATTTTTGCTTGGCTTTCAGTTGCACAGGGATTGATGAAATGATGAAATTGAGAAGTAGAAGGAAAACACATCTTTATTATCTTTGATTAGAATAATCACTTGAATTTCTGTGCTTTTTAAATGCCAAGGACAAAATCTGCTGTGCCCACAGTGTTGCTGACTGCTTGTGTTTCTCTGCCTGTTTTCTTTTTATGCTTGCATCAATGGAAGGACAGTTTTGGGAGATTGGTTTGGTATTCTCTGTATAGCATCTTAAAAGCAGTGAAAGAGAGACAGTTCATGGCTGTCTAATACAGAGCTCTTGGTGGGGTTTATAAAGAGGGAAAACACTGTTAGCAAAAATGTTCCTTGGGAACTCTGTAGTCAGCTGAACCTAAGAAACAACAAAGTCCGGTTGACAACTACATAAATTTATCTCACTGCCCTGAGAACTGCCTGCCTTCTGTCCTGTCTGCCAGCAAAAGCATCATGTCTCTGTTCATTAATCATTGTGGCCATGAAGAGGGGAGACTTATCCTTCTCAGCTCCTTCATTAAGCCACCAGCAGAATCTTCCACTGTTATGAAAGGTAACAGTTCACTTCTTATCTCAAAAATGAGGGGAGTTGACATGGTTATGGAATGCCTTTTTTCCAGTGCTATGTAATCTTTTGCTCCTGAAATGCAAGTATATGCATTTTTACTCTTAAAAAATAGAGACCTAAATGTGTTTAAACCTGAAGTGGCTGAAATGCATACTGCATTCAATAAGTATGATAAATTAGGATCTTAAAAAGAATGTCCTTGCTGACTCTAGGAACAGAGAGTGCCATTAAATATATACTTCCAAATATCTAGACGTGTGTACTTAATCAGTTTCAAGGCTCTGGCTACCAGTAAAATTGCTTTTAGGATTCAAAGAAGTGCAATATTGTTTACTCAAAATTCTGGCTGACATTAAGTGCACAGAAAATTCTAAAATACTTCAACCTCAGAAGGCAAGACACAGCAACCCAAAAGCAGAATTCACTGTTCACTCTGAAAAGCAAAGCTTTGTGTTCTACACAGCTCTTACATAGAAATCAAGCAAATTTGGCAGTAACCACCTTGGCTCTTGCTCAGAAGACAAGGAATTGACCAACGGGTGCAGAGTGTAAACCGGTACTGGAAAAGGCAGGAAAGTGTCTGCAGCCGCTTCTTGCTGGCAACACAGGCAACCAACAAGACTTGTGTTTTGATCAACCCCAGAAAGAAAAACAGAGCAACCCAAAAGCAGAATTCACTGTTCACTTTGAAAAGCAAAGCTTTGTGTTCTGCATAGCTCTCACATGGAAGTCAAGCATATTAGGCATTAAGAGCGTTGCTCTTGTCTGCAGATATGAAAAATACGAAATACTGAAAATATAAGCCAGTAATGGAAAAGGCAGGAAAGTGACTTCAGTGCTGCCACCTTGTGTGTGGTACTGCAGCTCCACACATTGTCCTCCTAAAAAAACCCCAGTGAGCTGGGCCCCCAGTGTTGCTGCCTTGTGGAAACAGTGGGGTGCTGCAGAACTACCTCATTCCCATCCCAGTGCTGCTGCTTCCTTGTGGACAGAGTGCAGTAATGAAGATCTAGCTTGTCTGCTTGCTGTCTACACAGAAAACCAACTACATTTGTGTTTGCAGCAACTCCAGAAAGCAAGATACAGCAACCCAAAGCAGACTTCACTGTTCACTTTGAAAAGAAAACCTTTGTGTTGTACACAGGTCTTACATGGAAATCAAGCATATCATGCAGTAACCAGCTTGGCTCTTGCTCTGCTGTCATGGAAAACACCCACTTGGTGCAGAGTGTATACCAGCACTCAAAACCAGTCTGCAGCAGCTTCTTGCTTGCTGAGAACACAGACAACCAACAACACTTGTGTATGTAGCAATCCCAGAAAGCAAGACAAAGGAACCCAAAGCAGACTTCACAGTTCATTTTGAAAAGCAAAGCTTTGTGTTGTACACAGCTCTTACATGGATATCAAGCTTCTTAGGCAGTAACATGGTTTGCTCTTGCTCTGCTGACATGGAAAACACCAACTACTGTGTAATGTAAGCTAATAGTTTAAATGGTAGTAAAGTGTTTGCAGCAGCTTCTTTGCTTGCTGGCAACACAGACAATCAAGAAGGCTTGTGTTTTGAGCAAACTCAGAAAGCAAGACACAAGAACCAAAAGAGACATCTCTGTTCACTTTAAAAAGCAAAGCTTTGTGTTCTACTCAGTTCATACATGGAAATCAAGCGAATTAGGCAGTAACCAGCTTTGCTCTTGCTCTGCTGACATGGAAAACACCCACTTGGTGCAGAGTGTTAACCGGTATTGAAACCAGTCTACAGCAGCTTCTTGCTTGCTGAGAACACAGACAACCAATACCAATACATCCACGTTTCAGTTGATACCTTCTCTGGTGCAATTTATTCCTCAGCCCGCACAGATAGAGACAAGACCACAGATGCACAGAAACACCTTGTGCAGGCCTTCTCCACTTTGGGACCCCCCATATGATCAAAACTGATAATGGTCCGACTTATGCCTCCAAGGATTTCAGTAATTTCCTGCAAGAATGGAAGGTTGAACATCACAAGGGTATCCCTTACTCCCCCACTGGTCAGGCAGTAATAGAAAGAGCACATCACACTCTCAAGAAAACCCTAGAACAACAGAGAGGAGATGTCAAAATCAACAGTCCACACCAACAACTTTGGAAAGTTCATTTTTACAATGAACTTTCTTAACTGTTCATTTGAAAATCTCAACCCTCCTGTTGTCAGGCATTTCAACCAAAGTCAACGGTTAAAGTTTGAAGAGAGAGCACCAGTCCTGGTGAAAGACCCTGAGAGCAGGAAGGTCCAGGGGCCCTTTGATTTAGTCACTTGGGGTCGAGGATATGCCTGCATGTCCCCCACTTCAGGTTTGAAATGGGTCCTGCAAAAATGGGTCAAACCTTATGTTCCACCTAAAGGAAAAGACACTCCAAATGCAGATCCACTTTTACCTTCCCTACCCAATAATGTAGCCATTTCTTCCTCTCGAAGATGACACAAAAGAAATAGAGAACTTGAATCCTGTATTTTCCCTGATCCAGAGGGTTTAATAAGTTCTTCTGGTGAGTGTTCAATGTTCTTTTTCTACGTACATGTATATGTTGGTTTTAGACATCCTCCTATCATCCAAAATGAAATCAGAACTCCTGTGGTTTTTGTTCCTGCTAACGTTGTCAGCAGAGCATGAACAAGAGCATGATGACTTCAGAGCAATGCCTTGCCTCAGTTTATCCAGTGGAGGTCAAAGCATCTTCGATTCCATCCAAGAAATAAAGAATATGATTGAAGAAATTAGGCGAAAATCAGAAGATTGGCTGAAAAACATCTTTAGAGACTGGGGGTTGCCTCGGTGGATGTCATCAGTTAGAAAAGATATTTTAATAATTTTTCTCATTATCCTTTTTATTTCCCTAACCTTTAAAGTGCTAAAAGGAGTTCTAGCTAAAAGAGCCAAAAAATTGGCTCCTTCCAAATTCACGGTGGCTGCTGTTGAAAGATGGTGGGAAGAGCCACAGAGAGGAATTTGAAGAGTTAGTTCTTTCTCTCCTTTCATTTCAAATTAAACAAAAAAAAGGAGGAATTGTGGTGGTGGTTTTTGTTAAGTTGTTTGGAGTTCTGTATTTCAATGGTTCTTCCCTGTTTCCACCCGCTTGATGAGTCAGGTGCTGTCCAGGTATGTCTCCCTTTTTGTACGTCTCCTACCCCTGCTCTGTCCCTAGCAGCCTCAGTCAGCTGTTCATCTTTCCCCTGACCCAGCCCTATGTGATGGAAAAACCCCTGTCCATCTGTCCTGGGACCTGCTTGTTCCACACCCCCCCACCCCTCAGTTTTAAAAGTGGGCGCAGGCTTTGTTCTCTGCCCTTTGTTTACAGCCCTCTTGGGTAATAAAGGTCTCTGAGAAATCGTACAAAAAAGAGTCTTCTCTAGTCCTTGCTCCAAAGCCTAGGTACTGTAACACTTGCTGTTGTAGAAGAACAGCCTTGTTCCTCACCATTACCTGAACATGCTGGCAGATTTGGGAATGACTCTTGGCACAGCCAGGAATCAGAGCTAGCTGGGATTTTACTGGCCATGTCACTTGCAGTCTAGCATTGTCCATTTACCTTGTTCATCTTTACTTTCCCCATTCTTCTGGATCTCTTTTTGCTCTTTCTCATTAAAAACAGGGACTCCCCTTTCTCTTTCATCTATGATGTTAACTAACATGTAACCACCTCTTTTTCTTCTAAAGTTGCTTCTTTGGCAATTCAGTCTGCCAAGCTGTTTCCCAATATTTCTGGTGTAGCACCTCTCTGATGGCCCTTCGTAGGAGCCACTGCTATCTCGTCTGGTCCCTGCAACAGTTCCAAAATCTCCCTCTCCTGGCTTTCACGGGCTAAGGTTTTTCCTTTCGAATACAAGTACACTCTTTCTTGACAAATTTTTCCACAGGTGTGGACTATGCTATAAGTATAATCAGTGAAGATGGTTCCTTTCTTCCCTTTTAGTCTCTCTTGGCCTCTTTTTAACGCAAAGATCTCACAGGACTGGGCCTTCCAATTGGTCAGCAGTCTTCCCTTTTCCAAGACTTGCCTTGTTCTCCCATCTCTCTCTGCATAGCCAGAGGCTCTTTTTTCTTTTACCATCCTAGAGGACCAGTGTCTCTCCACTTAATGAAGGTAGATCTTGCAAATCCTTCCTTGTTTTTGTTTGCAAGTCTATCACTTCCAAGAAGCAAAGCAATGTTTTAAAAGTTATATAGGCTCCCCATACGAAAACTGGGCAGGATTTTAGACTCTTGCAAGAGCCAGCTCCAGGTTCTCTCTGTTCAAAAGTACCAGTTCATATCTTAATATTCTGCTATCAGTGATCCATTGGCCAGCCTTTTGGCTGAGAATGATTTTGATGTTATACAATGTGTACACTTTTATTTTGCCACCAAAGATCAATTTTGGCTCTCTTCTATGAGTATAGCCATAGCTGCCATTGAGTGCAAGTACATGGGCCATCCTCTCACAACAGGATCTATCAGGTTTGACAAGTATGCCACTGGTTTCTTCTTCCCACACCAATCTTGGGCCAGTACATTGTATGCCACTCCTTCTCCTGCACTGACAAATAACTGAAAAGATTTATTCAAATCAGATAGACCTAGAATAGGGGCAGAGGTTAGTCACTGTTTCAGTTCTTCTAGTCCTTTATCCTCTTCCAGAGTCCAATTTAAACATTCTGAATCTGCCAATTTATCATATAAAAATTTCACCAATTTAGTATATCCATCTATCCACAATTTACAGTAGCCAATTAACCCAAGCCGTTTTCATACATCTCTTTTTGGTTTTGGTGGAGGCAATGATATTATGCCCTGGATATGTTCTGCGCTTAATTTTTGGTGTCCATTTCCAATTATGTGACCTAAATATCTAACTTCCGATTTTACAAATTGCAACTTCCCTTTTGAAACCTTCAACACATTCTTTCCCAAGTAAGTCAATAAATCAATTGTCATTTTCCTCACATGCTCTTTTCCTTCTCCTGATATTAATAAATCATCTACATATTGTAAGATCTGTGTGTTATGTGATGACTCAAATTGCTTTAAGATTTCCTCTGGGCTTGTCAAAACAGATTTGGGGACTCAGTGAACCCTTGAGGTAGGAAAGTCCACTGGAGCTGTTGTTTCCTTCCCGAATCTGTATCTTCCCACTCAAATGCAAACTAGTCTCTGCTTTTCTCTGCTAGTGGACAGGCCCAGAAAGGATCTTTAAAATCAGTGATGCTAAACCGTCTGTGGTCAGGGGCTATCCTGTTTAACAAGGTATAAGGATTTGGCACAACAGGGTATCTCATTATTGTATGCTTATTTACTTCACTGAGGTTTTGGACTAGCTGGTAGGTCCCATCTGGCTTCTTTACAGGTAGTATTGGAGTATTATGGAGGGATATACATGTCTCTAGTATTCTTTTACCAGACCTCTTATGATACAGGAGCTAATACTCTCTTCCCTTCTGCTGAGATTGAATACTGTTTCACCTAGGTGGGTCGAATTCCCTGTTCCATTTCCACTTTTACAGGTGTGACATCTAACAACCCTCTCCCCCATTCTCCTGCCCACACTTCATGATCCATCTCACTTCAGTCTTCCTCTCATCAACATTACCATTGCCACCATACATCCTTCCTTGGCAATCACTCCCACCCTCAACTTGATTGAAGATCTCTTCCTCGCAAACTGCACTCCAACTTAGGCATATACAATAGGTCACAGTATTCCTCCTTTTAGTTGCTTCTAATAATTACTTGTTTAATCACTGGGACTTCAAAAGTTTCACCTTCGGCACACTTTACATCACATGTTTGGTTAATTCACATCCCTTAGGCAATTTGTTTATACTTATCTATCTGCTCCTGTGTTGACTAAAAACTCTGTGTCTTCCCCCTGGGGACTTACTTCTATATTTATCAAGGGCTATATCTTTAATTCATATGGTCTCACTAGGAGATAGAACCCCTGACACCACCATTCTTCAGTCTTACCCACCTGTGATTCCTTAAATATTTTCTCATCCCTCATCCACATTTGCAGTTACTTCTAAAATGTTCTTTCACCACAGTAGTAACACCTGCCTATTCAAACGCCTTTTTCACATTTCCCAAGATCTTACTCCTTCTCTATGTTCTTCTTCTGCCACATCAGTTCTAGTTGTTTCCTTTGTCACTGCTACCATGATCTTCACCTTAGTCTTAGCTTTCTCTTCTTCCCTCCTCAGATATACTCTCTGTGCCTCTTTTAATAATTCACTTAAACCTTCTTCCTACCAGTCCTCCATACACCCAAATTTCCTCCTAATGTCATACCACGACCTTGTCACAAATTGCACTTCAACTAACATTTGCTCTTCTGGTCCCTCTGTGTCTACGCTTGAGTACAACCAGAAGCTCCTTTTCAACCTTTCTAACCATGCCATTGGGGTTTCATCTTTCTCCTGTTGACAATAAAAGGCTAGCTTAGCATTACTGGTCCCAGGAACTGCTTCTTTGATACCCCTTATTATTAGAGTCTTGTAATCTTTATGTTTCTCTGTCCTAGTTCATCATTGGGGTTCCAGTCAGGTGGATTTAAGGCCATTTTCTGTTCACCAGGAGGACCAGGTCTGTTCTCCCTTTCCCATATTCTCGTTCCAGCAACTCAAATCAACTGTAACTCCTCAGGGGAGAATAGGATACCCAGTATTGAATTGAATTCCTCCCATATATGCTGGAACCTAAAACTTGATCCACTTGATTAGAGATACCGGCCAGGTCTTCTAATAAGCATTTGATCTCTTTCTTAAAAGTTCGGACCTCAGATGCTGTCAAAGGTGCATTGACAAAGACAATTCCTCTTTGTATCCCACCCACAGGAACTTCTCTCAAGGGGAACAATCTCTCTACTCCTCTGAAATTCACCCCACCCTTTGTGGTTTTAGATCTTGTGCAGCAGTATGGGCCCTCATTTGTCCCACATGAATTAGTAATTGGTGTTCCACACTCACAGAGTAGTTTTATGGTTTCACCAGAATGCTTACTGGTGGGGGGGTTGGATTAACCTTGCTTGAGTTAGGAGGTGTCAATGGTATCACTGGAAGAGCAGAAGGGAGAGGCTCAAGGGTAAGAGAGGATGTTACTGGGGAAACAGGAGGACTTGAGATGGGAGTTGGAGCTATTAGGAGAACAGGTGGGGGAAATGCAGGCAGAGGAGAAGGGGCTACAGCTATTGGAGGAGCAGGCAGGGAGAGTGTAGGTGGAGGAGGCAGCACTATAGGTGGCATTGGGCAGGCAGGAGGGGGTAAGTAGTTGAGTGGGTCCCACCCCTTGTGTCATTTCTTGTGCTCTTTCCTTATTCTTGGACAGCTTCTATATGGTGACATTTTCATCCTTATTCTCATTCTTCATCTCCTCCTGTAGCCAGCACTGTGCATATTTCACCTCTTCCTCATTAATACTCTCCCTGTTGTTCACATGTCTATTTAGGGCCACACAGAGCCATCTATCTCTGGCCTCATACTGAGGCAAATACACAGGCCCCTTTTGGATCACCTCCTCTGGCCATATCTCCATACAATATCTTATCATCCTTATTATATCAAGCCCTCTACAACTTTTTTCTTCCTCCCAACTCTCTAGGAGTTTACCAAGAGGACTATGAGGAGGTATATATTTTATTTTATTCTTACCCTTCTTTCCTTTTGAGGAGGCCTTGCCAGCACACTGACCCATGGCTACTACAAGGTCACCACACACCACCTTCTACTTTTTAGGCCTAATTAAAATTTAACCAAGCACCAATCTTAATAGAATAAAACAACAAGAAAGTAAAATAGAATAGTAAAGAAAAGAGAAAGGGTTAGCCAATTCAAGATTCAACTACAACTAAACTTAATATTGTAACCTACATATGGGAAAGAAAGACCATGCAAAAATAAACAAACCATAGTAAAAAATTGAAATGGCCACCGGAACCAGGAACTAAACTTACTGAGTCCCTTTCCAATCTTTTCCCTTTTTGATAATGTAATTGACCCAGTCTTTTTTGGGCCACATTATCTGTCCACCTTTTGGATGTCCACCTTTTGGTTACAGTGTAACCGACCCCCTCAGGAGACTAATGTATCTGTCCCATTCTTAGTGAGACAACCACTAGGTTACACCTCCCTTTCAATTTCTCGATTCCTTCTAAGTCTTAAAATGGTGGATGGATCCCTCCTCAAAATCCCTCCCTCCAACTTACACTACTTACACCAACTTGCACAAACTTACACCATTCTCACAGAAAGTGACTCAGAAAGTATTTCAACTAATTCCACTTACATCATTCTCACACAAAGACAAAAAGTAACTTTTCACAAAAGCAGCACTGACTCTTAGTAAAAACTACTCAAAGTAACTTTGGCTCAAAACAAAGTAACTACTCTTCAAAGACAATATTAAACTCCTAGCTCAAAACAACTCCTCAGAGGAAGAAAGTTGCTGACTGGTAAGTGGTCCGGGGACTCTTGGTGGGTCTGCCTCACTCCAAAACCTCACTGTACCAGCTCTCTGCAGCATTGATAACATCACAACCACATAACAACACAAAAGCAAAATTAATTCCCTACCCAGCAGGACCTACAAATCCCACTCACTCCTAGCAAGTGAGGGGACTACTCACAGTCAGTGGCTGGTCCTCTGACTAGTCTCTGTGCTGCGAGGCTCTCTTTTCCCCCATTAGTCAGTCTCCTGGCTCTGCACAAGAGACACTCGACTAAGGTCTTACTCCCTCTGGTTGTGTACCCTGACTTCCTGCTAAGGAGAGACCACTCCCTCAGCCAGTGGCCAGAGTGGGTCTCCGATTGAGAGTTGTCCTGCCCACCCCAGAGGTCTTACTTCCTCAGCCCCATCCAGACTCCTTCCAAATGGTCTGAGGAAGAATTGACTCCTCCCCAGGTGCCTCTAATCTGTGGAACACCTACCTTCTTCCCCTCAGTCATCTTCCACCCCATACACAGGCTTCTACTGCCCTGGGGGTTCTGGTACCTTCCACTGCTACCCTTTCCAGCCAGTCCTGGAAAGTAGGATCCCGGAGGTCTTGGTCCCGCTCCTCTTCTCTGATCAGGGCAACCATAGAAGCTCCCTCTCTTCCTCTGGGAGAACAGGAGCCTATGTGGGTAAGGGGCCATTCTCAAGAAGCACTCTTCCTCCTCTCTCCCCCTGAGGTCCCTTGGAGTACCTCGCACTCCTTGAACAGTGCCCCCACTCACTGACTCTTACAGTTTCCTATGAGCCCCCCTCCTTCTCGTGAGGTCTTTCGTGTCTGGTTTGTTGAGTCTCTAGTTGTTCTTCAGGTATAACCAGCAGTCCATCAGCAGTCTTGAAGAAATCCAACTCTGGATGGCTAAATCAGCCTGACACATATCACCTTTGTCGTCCTTCCCCAGGACCACTTCTGGAAGAGGCTTATCGCAGACGATCCCCCAGAAATTGTAACAAAGGAGCCAGTCACCTTAATTAGTTTAACTGGTTTTATTAAAGAAAAAACAACAACTGGAAACAGTGTCTTGAGATGAGCCCAAGGTCCCCAGCAACAAAGCAGACTTGAATCAAAGAGTCAACACATATGCTGGGTGCTCCTTAGGTCACAAGTACCTTTGGAGAACCTCACCCCTCCCTGGGGGAGTCCTTTTATAGTCTCCAAGTAGATCTAAATCATCTCTCTTCTAACTGGCTCTTATCTAGGGGTCCTGATTGGTCCAACTTGACAGTGCATTTCTGTCCAATTATTCTGCAACTCCATCAAGTGATTGGCTGTTGTGGTGCATCAGTCTAGTCCTTCATGATGTCACTCTTCTGGTCAAAGCTCCTTCTGGAAATTCCCTGTCCTTATATCCCCTCTCAGCTCCCCTGGTGGTGACTCATTACAGAGCATTAGACCCATACATTCACGCAACCCAAACTCCAAACATAAACTCAGCCCAAACAACCCCACCAAATAATAGCCCACAACTGTCCTATTCAGCTTAATTCACCTTTAACATAGGCATGGTCACAAATTCTCTATGGACTGTAAATTCACTGAAAATTTCATATTTTCATTAATTCAAGTTGCTCTGAGAAGCATTTTAAGCCTAATTATGGCCAATATTTTTTTCACAGAAGAATTCCATTGCAAAATATTAAAAGACATAAGAATGTCAAAAGGAAATATTCTTTTAGGATTCATAGCTTTTGGGTGGTTTTTGGTTTTTTGGGGGTTTTTTGGGTGTTTTGGGGTTTTTTTGGGGGGGGGGGTGTTTGGGTTTTTTTTACAGCTTGGCTACTTTTTAGGGTAAAAAAAAAAAAAAGGAAGAAAGAAAAAAGAGAGTGCGAGGGAAGAGAACCCCAGAGAACCCAAGAAGTATCATGTACAATAGACTGACAAAAAATGTTAAACCCAAAAATATGTTGAGGGGGTTTTAGGCTTTGTTTTTTAGCCCTTTTAGATAAAAGACCAAAATAGTATTATTCCAGTTGAACAGAGTCTTATTTTTCAGTTTAGTAAACAGTCAGAAACATCCATTTCCCTACTTTGTACTAGGGAGAAATAAGCATATGTGAGGGAGGCAAGGAGAAATTGAAGGGGATCAAATAAACAAAGTAAAGGGAGTAAATATAGGACTGATCAAAGACGACAAGCCAGATGAGAAATGTAAATGTTTTTGAATTTTATCTGCTGACATCAGGGTTGTAAGTTAATACATAGTTCTGAGGGTTAAGTGTTGGGGTTTGGGAGTTGTGGGTTGGTAGCTCTATGGACACTGAGGGGGAGAAGTGGCATGTTCATTGGAGAATGGCATGTAAGCAATGCCAACCTCCCAGGTCCCAGTTGGTGAAGAAGATCGACCAATCACACGACGCACTGGAGAAATGATTAGTCAGGAGTGTTCCACGATAAAGACCAATATGAGCCCCAGAAACTGACCAGTCAGGCAGCAGATCTGAAATGGACCAACCATGGACTGACAGTGTAAAAGGTTGGTCTTGGGACTTTGCGGTGCTCTCCTGCAGAACTCAGTGTCCAAAGAATCATGTGGTATGCCACACTGTTGGGGTTTTTATTCATTTTGTTTTTGTCTGGCTTGTTGCGTGGGGCTTGAGCTTAGCTCAGGCCCCCACTCTCAGTGGTTATAACCAAATAAATGAGTTGGCTTTTTACTTTGAAAAAAGTCTCTGCCTCGTTTACTACATCAGGATACCTCATAATCATTTCCTTTCAGACCTTTCTGATAACTCTGCTCTTTCATTAATTCCTTTTCACTGAGGTAACAGGGAATTACTTTGTTTAATAATTCTCTAAGTATCCCAGAAGGCTAAATATTCTAATAAGGCAGTTTTATTTCACAAATAGTATTGCATTCACCAGCATAACTAAATTATAATGTTTTCTGCAGAAGGTCATGTCCCTAGCAATGGGGTATGCAACATCCTAATCCACTGCCAATTTTGGCAAAATGAGCTTGTCCTTTCCCAAAGCTAAGTATCAATCGGTGGATAATCATCAGAGAGATGGTTTACTTTGAGAGTGTTTAATATCCCAAGAAAAAGAGAGAAGAACCCTGACCACTGACTTCCACTGGAGCAAAATTCTCCACGCTTGGGGTTTTGCAATAGTTTATATCATTCTTTGATTGTAGGTGCAGCCTCGGGAAAGGAAATTATTCTCCAATCGTCTTCCCTCTAATCAAAAGCTTCCGTTCTTTGTGACGAAAGTATCATAAATGCAGACTCTGAACCAAGCTGTCAAGGATGTCTTCCGCTTAAAAGACAGAACTCACTGATGCAGCATCAGAAAAATCTTGCAAATCACTTAATCAGCTGTTCTTTTACCAACATTACTTAACTAATTAAAAGTATAATGTAGAAGTGGCCTTTAATTTGCTGGCATTCTGGAGATGTTTTTTACAAATCAAATTGTCTGCTTAGTGCAGTTTACAGCAGGTTACTGCAGCAGACACTGGCTCACACCCTGACCAAGTGCACTGCCACATAACATCCTGAAACAAGTATTAGAGGTCCCACAAAAAACCTTCCATTTCTATTTCTGTGGATCCCAGTGGTTTAGATAAAAATTAATATGTGCTTTTCTCTCAGCTGTAGGGCCTTCTATTCATTTGCAGAATGAAAAGTTCTCCAAGTTTTTGATATAGGTCAGACTCAACTCTTCGCAGTATATCAACCAAGATGCAGGTATTAAGCTTTCCTTTAAAACATTCTCATTTCTCAAGCCAAGAGCTCTGGCTCAACACTGTAATTATAAACTGCAAGTTCCAAAATTAGCAAGTGGTAAAGGTGAAAGAGGATAGAAGCACAACACACCCACGATTCATTATTTGTTGAGTGAGGTCCAACATTGGATGGGAAACTAACAAGCACTTTGTGCATTGAGCTGACTCAGCAAAATTATGGGAAGGGCAATTTTCATTGGATGCACAGTAAGCAGAGCTGTGGTTCAGAACCAGCTAAGCCTTTGTGTTGCCCAGGAGATCTGAACTGTTTTCTAAAAATCACAAACATTTAAAATCTTGAAGGGTCCAAGACATACCTGTCCTATCAGAGCTGGGGCTCAGTGTGGCCTGACATTGGACTGAACTTAGGCTTTAGGCTATGCCAGTGTCTTTGTGAAAGGAAGATAAGCAACTTTCTCATGTTAGCCTGAGAAAGCTAAAGGAGGGATTCAAACAAACTTCAGGAAGTGAGAAACCATCCACAGGTGGTGTTTTTCCAACATGTTTGCTGGAAAGAAGCATTTACTAAAGGGTGTAGACGCTGAATAACCAATCATGTTCTTTGTACTGAACTACTCTATAAAGTAGAATTTAGAAGAATAAAGTTTACTCTCATCTTTACCATCATGGAGAGTCATGTTGTTATTGCTGTGCCATCCAAAAACCATAACAACACAGAGCTCAGCACAGAGAACAGGAAGCAGCCCACAAAAGAGCTATTGCATGGGGAGCAGTAGGACACAGTCCTGCATTTATGGAGGATTGACTGTTCTCTGTGGTTTTTAATCAAGCTTTGTCTCAGAGCACCATGGTCAAATATCCCAAGGTGCTCATTACCACAACTTTTAAAATTAGATTGTTTGAAACTGGTTTTCAATCTCTTTGCAAATATTCTGTGATTCATGGGCAAATTTTCTATATGTTGCTTAATTCCACTGCCTACCTACTCGTTGTATGCTTTTGAAACCACCAATTTCCACAAAGAACAAACAGTCCCTGCTCAGGTCGTGCAGTTTTGCTTCTTCTGTCTTTAACTACAGACAGAAAAAGCAAAATTTCAGTTATCACTTTTTCAGAGGTCATGGTTCGGGAATGGGATGAAGAGGAGAACTGGAGGCACAAAAGATAAAGTCTCTCAGGTTTTTGTCTTCAGCTTTGAACTTAAATTATGTTGAACATTATGCTTTTAGTTTCAGTATCAAGAAACCTTAATTAGAAGAACACTTAAAATTATATTATGAAGATATACAATGATGGCTGTGTGTAATTTCTTAACAGTCACAGTTTTAATTTATATTCTTCACAAACTTTGCAATGGAAACATGAAACAATTCCAAAGGGTTCCTCTGCACTGTGTTTATCATGGGCCAGCCTCCCTCTCTCATAAGCAGACTGTGTCTGGAAACTGGAATTACTCATTTAACACAGCTTTGTTTAAAATCCGTCCCTTGGACCCATCCCCCCTGAACTTTCCAGCAGGGAGAACGAGGGTGTTCTGGCCCTGTTTCACTTAAAAATATGCCTAATTTCAACAGTCAGAAAAATACTTAGGCATGTGCCGTGCTTTACCTTTTATTTTCTTTTTAAAGTGGCCTGTTTAACTTTGTTAGCTCTTAACTAATTTTTTTTAGAAAGCAGAGGGATTTACAAGTGGTTTTATATCCCTTAGAGCTCTTTTAAAACAGAAATTATATTTTTACTTGTGTAAATCAGTCCTGAAAGTGAAAAAATCGCAACCACAACAAACAACATAAATACACCATTTTTTCTGAGAACAAAGATTTGCAGGAGGTCACAACTTTGCCTAGCGCAGCTGGCACAGGAGGAGAAAAAAAACATGGACAAGATTTCTAGCCTGCAAACCCTTCCTCAATTCCAATACATAAGTTCTGTAGAGCACAAGGAGTTTTTCAGTTGAGTTTTATTGCACCAAGCATTGAGGCAGATCCTGTAATACCTTTGGAGTCCCAGGGTATTTCATGGACTTGGAGATTTTGTGTGTGCAGAAGCTTCAGTCCTTCTCTCCCACATTACTGAAGCAGGTCCTGCAGTTCCATTTTTTTCTGTTTCAGGATTTTTATCCCCTTCCTTTCACTAACAAGACAGCTCTTACGCCTTCCCTTGAACATTTTATAATCATTTTACGAAGCTGTACTTTGGGCCAGACTCATAACTAATTCCTCCTTGCTCCCCTTGAAAAAATTAGTCATAAATGGGACATACAAGTACCTGGTTTCCCTGAGAGAACACAAATTTTATGTAGCTGCTGCTAATTTCACATCCTAAAATGCAACCTTCATCAGATCCAGCTGAAGTTAATCAAGGTGCAAACAGACAGTAAGAAATAACCTTCTTTTGACAGGAACAACCTGGACTATATTTGTTCCTGAATAAAGCAAAGGTGGCTATTGATTGAGTCCAGCTCACTGGGATGATTCAAATTAAGCACCAGACATAGCTATTGATGTTCAGATCTGTTACAGAAACTTTTCTGAGATCTTGCATGCCAAGCTGTTTGTATCACTGCTAATATGCATTCATGGCAGCTTCTCTGTTTGTCAGAAGAGAGAAATAGCTCAGAGCTCAAAGACACAAATAAAAGCTGTCAAGTTTGAAAGACACAGATAGAAGCTGTCAATTGTTTGTTTGTCTACAAATGGGCAAACAGGGACAACACAAGCCTGGGATAAGGGTTAGAGAGAAGAGGCTGGGAGAAAAAGGCAATGAGAGGAAACTGGAAAGAGAATTGTTCAGAGGAAAAGGCATTTGTAACCCTAAAGGAGATATTCTTCAGAGCTGAAATAAATGCTGGATTTCTAAAAATCAGCAGGCCTTTACTGTCTGCATTTATTTATTAAATCCAGTGAGAAAAGGCACAGTCCATTTCCCTCTAAGATCTGGGCTCACATCTATGCTGAACAGTAAAGAAAAAACCCAGAGATTCCTACTCTAGATCCTGAGCTGCTAAATAATTAGAACATCCTTATTAGCAAGGATACCCTCAAGAAGCTTACCAAAAGCTGAAGAAAAACCTAACTTATATTTCTGTAAAAATGTTTGTTTAAATAGATATTTATTGTGGTGGCCAACAGCTAGCCTGAAGGCCTCACAATTATCATTTATCTGTTTTATAACTGAAAGGTAACTAATTATATAAGTACTGTGATTATATAACTTGATCAGTGTGGACTGTTGGAGAGCAGGCCTAGGCCATTGAGGATGCATGCAGCCATTGGCTGGTTCTGCCAACAGGGATTGACCACGGAGACCTTCAGATCTATATAAGGAGGAGAGGACTCAATGAAAGTTGGCCGTTGTGAATGAACTCAGTGTGTTTTGTCACTTGTCTATCTCGCAAACAACAACAGATATTATTATTCAGGATTTTTTTTTCAGTGTGGGTTAGATACATAACCAAGCACGCTGTATATGGTATATTCTGTTGATATTTACTTGCAGTTGTTCCATGATCTGCTGTTCAAAATGCTCCACATTTCAAAAAGGCTACAGGATCTAAATCTCTGAAACTGGCCTTTGCAAGAAAATTTTGAAATATTGAATACTTTCAAATATATAACCTACATTTTCCACTTTTTATTTTTGAATTCATAGACTATAAATAACAAGGAACTCTTGCTACTTTTACCTGTTTCTGTCAAAGATTCTGTGGAGGGGAGTTGACACATAAAGTTACATCATAGGTGAAGGAAGGAACATGCAATCTCTTTTCTGAGGACAGAGATCTTTTCAGGGAGTTTCCCTTCTCAGGAATATAAGAGCTACATTCATTCTAGAAATTATTGACATACCCATTCAAGAGGCAAGTATCAACTGGAAACAATTACCTTTGGAAGAGGAAGTTTTCAATTTTAGGATGAGTGAACACCATCTGTAATTTTGTGCCTTCAGGCTGCCTTAACTCAAAAGCTCAGTAAGTTAAAGCCAGGAAAAGGGAATGGGAGGGGTAAAGAAAAAACAAACCAAGACCAAAAAACCCCCAAAACTTTAATTATTTCCAGCAAAACAAGTCTTTTAGCCTTTTGTTTGCACACAGATATTATGCTTGTGCAATAGTTGTAAGTAGTGCTCTTTTTTTTAGCATTTTCTGAGTTTGTTTGAAGTGTCAGTGCTGCAACATTGTGAGGGTGAAGTCCAAATGTTATCATTTTGAAGTCCAGGGCAGATGAGAGATGATCCTCAACACTGTTTATAAACGGAGGGCAAACACAGACCAAGCATAACAGCCTGGCTTCTCTTTCATTTTAGAAACATTAAAAAATATGACAGATATTGGTTCATTCGGAAGAGAGTTCTAGAAATTCCGTTTAAAAAAATCATTTAACAATAGAAAAACTCCTGAATATTCGCACAGATTTTCCCCACACACAAAGGAAATGTTTCTTTTTGATCTTCATACAAAGCATTTCAGCAACTGGTGAGCTGCAAAACATATCCCTTCCTTTAGAACAAATAACTAAAATAAGCTCTTATCTGAATGTCTTGAGTTGAAAAATGTAACTAAAAATGCGTATTCTATTTTCATATTTTGAAGCTGGTTGGGAGATATTGTTCCTTATCTGTTTTAACTCTAGGGGTGGAAAGAGGGCAGATGCCTTATGTTAATGGGACACCTGATAACACCAGATATGGCAGTGTCTCCTTATCTCTTCCTCCATGCACCCTGCTCTGAGGGATATCACCTGTGAATGGGCCATTTAAGGCCACTCACATGATTGCTAACATTACCTCATTCCATTGTGAGATGCTCCACCCAGTAGGAGAAGCCAAAGCCTTTCTACTGGGATAAAACCAGCAATCCCAAACACCAAGATAGCCTGTTTCCACTGGATTCCCAGAGGATGTCTGGACTCTTTCTTGAGGATCATCTTTACTTCAACAGAGCCACAACTGTCACTGTGGGAGGACTTCGGGCTGCTTCCAACACCCTGAGGAACAGGGTGTCAGGTTTGCATTCTGACTCTGTCAGTGGTCCTTTGTACTATTGCATTTATCTTATTTTATTTTTATTTTATTTTTATCTTTCTTGTTGTTTATTTTCTCTCTATTAAATTGGAGTCTCACTGGTTTTGCTTTCAAACCAGCACACTGATTCTTATCCTAACTCCCAGGCAATCCCCAATCTTGCACCTCTTCATTTAAATCCACACAGGCCAAGGGATGCCAGTGGGAAAGAGACCAAGCACAAGAATGGGACTTCATGAATTCTGATCTGTGATTGAAGCTGTTATTTTGCTTAAGTTTTCAAAATACTTGGTCATGATGCATAAAACAAACCCAGCATTTAAAGTACAAGAGCCTTCCACACTGGGCAGATCTCCTAAGGCTGACATAAGAATACATTATCTCTCAAACCCAGCCTCTGTTTCAAGCCTCTTTTCCTCCCCTATTTCAATTCACTATTAGTATATATTTTAATGTAGTATTTAATTTTTAATTGTGGACAATTGGTTAAAATTAATTCTGTTATTTTACTGTAATATGAGTTGATGCTGATATATAAAATGTGAGGAACAAAAAATACCATGAAAAAATAAATGCCAAGGTAAAATGCATGAGGCAAAATAAACATCCATAGAAGACAGATTTAACCTTTATCTCCATGGCTGTAATAGCAACATTGGCCATAAATCTCACCTATGAGATTATGAATAAACAAAATCCTTTGTTGATGGTTTAAGGTAATTAATTTGGAGTAAGTGAACTGATGAGGTGAATGAAGCACCTCTAAAACTAAGCTACAAATCAATGACAGAATAACCATTTGAAATGCTACTCCTCTCTGTACAGTAAAGAGCAGCTGGCCCTGCTAAGGATCACAATAGATTGGTGTAATCTAATTGGTTTGATTGGTTCTTTCTTTGTCTGAACAGCAGCCTCCTCCACGCCAGGTTTGCTCATCTTAATAAAAGAAAAAGGGGGAGATGTGGCAGTGTGTAAATTTAGGTTTGTTAAGTTTGCTGTATCATCCCTTTGTTCTCTCTCCCATGTGTGCGCACCTGCCGCAAGTTATTTAACCATTCGTTACTTGTCACTCATGCTGCCCGCGTTTTTTGTACTCCTCCCTGCTTTCCTGGTTGGTAAAAGTTAAATTTCCTGCGTGTGTAATGGTCCCTGGAATCCCCCTCACTGGTTACTGTACCCTTACCCCTCCCTCTCACCCATCTGAATAAAACCACATGCGGGGCCGCCCCTCGGGGCAGATTGCTGGAGCAGATGAGGCGCAGTCCCACCACACCTGCAAGCACAATAAACCTCCTCACTGCCACCGTCCTGCCTCTGCCTGTCACTTTAATACCGCTGCTGAAGGATCTCTTCGAAACAAAGCACCCCCAGGAACCAGTATCGGCTCACGGCGCATGAACTGGTCCTCGTCTCTTGTCACGGTGCCCGGGCTGGCTGTGCGTGGAGGCGCTGAGGTCTTGAAACACAGCACCCGTGACAGTAAAGAACTGTTATTCCTATTCCTATACCTCTGCCTGAAAGCCCCTTTAATTTTCTAAATTAGAATAATTTGGAGGGAGGACATTTGAATTCTCTATCTCTAGGGAGGTTCTGCCCCCTTCCTAGCAGATACCTGTCTTTCAAACCAAGACAGGCCCTCAAGCAAACAGGCTCTTGAAGAGTTAACACCCTGAATTAAAACCAGCAGCAGAACAGAGGCAACCAGCAAAGCCAGGGAAAGAAAGATACAAGTTATTTATCTAAATTAGCTCTGGAAGGAGTTAGTAAAACCTAAAAGCAGAAACATTTTATGTTGTCTGAAAGTAACAGGCAAAGCCAGGTCTAAACCATGGGAGATCTAGAATACGGGGTATTTTCTTCAGAAAAAATGAGAATCAGCATCTACAATCAATATTAAAAAAATCTGTCACTGCCACCCTTCAAAAAACCCCAAATACTACCAACACTACAACCCCCCAAAAAAGATCTTTTCTTTGAAGACAGACAAAAACAGGTTGTTATTGCCTTTAAAAAGTGAGTCACACCATAGGGCCAGTCCTAGATTGCAGCAGACCTCTGAAGAACGGGCATCCCTCCCAGAAGAGCTCTGAGAGGAGATGGCTACTAATGGTAAATAACTTTTTTGTACCCACAACCACGGTACACTATAAAAGTGGTAGATGAGCAAAATCACTGAGAGAGGACTCCATACAAAGCCACTGTGCTGTAAGAGCAAAGCACAGACACATTTTGGCAAGTCGAGTGTTCTGGTTTGCTAAGTAGGCCACATTAAAAAATATTATTTTACATATTTACAAAGGGCAAGCAGATATAAGCTAATAAGGCCCAAATTCTGAAAAAAAGCAAGACTGACCACATCAATTTGGAATCTGGCCAAAGCCCTAAATGTCATGTTACTCTCACGAGTCTGTAACCATCTGACCTTTAAGAATGCTGGGGCAGTACAAGCAAGTATATTGAGCTCTGCCTAACAGATCTGGCCCATTGATTACATTTATTTTCTCACAACGACTGCAAAATTCAATAACTACTCCATGCAATTTAATAAGAGAGGGAGAAAAAAAATCAGCATTCAAATGATGAGAGCATCAAGTCACAACTTTCCAGACAGAAATTCAGCGAGACATGGGCTGGCCAAATCTTGGCTGTGCATGAGGTCACACCAGAAAGATTTGTGATGGAGTTTTCGGTCCAATAATTCTTACGGAAAGCTCACAGGTTCCTGTGAATATTCCTGTGAATTCCAGCCTGTTTTTTAGCCAATGGGATGAAGTACTTAAATTTACCTCATCCTGGGAATGTGGGACAGTAACAAGTTCAATGTTCGCCTCACACTACTTACAACTAAGTAGCAGGATAGTGCGGCCAAGTGTTGGCACTGTTTTTCCTATTTAGACCGTGCTAGGAATTTGAAGATGCCTGGAGGGAAATCTGCTCCTCCACCATGTTCCTGTTTTGGACAGGAGCAGGAGACCACCAAGAAAAGAGATGGGGTGCTGCAGAAACAAGGTTTGCGACTTGAAAGCTTGGCTCCCTCTCACTTTACTAGTGCCTCTCTCCTCACACAAATCAGGCTTCATTCCCATTCCCATTTTGTGTCCCACTGCAAGCTCTCCAATCACACAAAGCTTCAAAACAGGCTTCCAAATCCAAGTGTGTTATAAATCAAGATAAGGCTGTGGAGTAAATTTTAATTTACATAACATTTCAGGCAATTGACATAAACATTTGTAAGCTGTATGGAGGAACGTCATGGTGGTTGAAGGCATGTATGGTCAATGGTCAATCAACATGGTCAATCTTCCAGACAGATTTAGTGGCATCTGCTGCTACTTGTTCAGTGTAGGAGAAAAGCACAGAACAGTGCATGCAGGCCGAATGTTTTGTCAAAGGGAAGAGAAAGGGATTCCACAGGGATTTGGTGGATTGTATTTATTTCCAAACCAACCTATTTAATTAGGGTGAGAAGGAAAAGGGCAGGAAGAATAAACAACATAGGCAACGGCAAAAAAATTACAATAAAATATGCTCACTCCCTTAAGCAATGGCCCCCAGGATCAGCCACACAACACAAATATTCCAAGCCACAGCAGAAGGGGAAGAGTATATTAAAATAAAAATCAGCTACACACTGCCTTTGACAACAGACTTAAAAGAAGAACCAAAGAGGATCACACCTCACCCCTCTGACCCATGAGCAGCACCCCCATGGCCCACAGAAGTAGTGCAGTGCAGCAGCACAGCCTCTCTCTGGCACAGTGCTAAATACTATAAGGCAGGAGTCAAAGTCCAGTAAAATAAAACACCCATCTGGGTTGATCGAGATGAGAGTTTATCTGGGCCCTGTGTTAGTCTTGGCATCCTTGCCAATGCAACCAAGACAGAGAACTCCTCAATTCATGCTGAGCTCACAGCGGTACAAACTTATTTTAGCATAAGCACCTGCCGTACAGAGCAGAGAATCACTTCAAGAGGAGTAGGAAGACAATTCAGCAGGATTTGTTTATGAAAGCAGAAGGAAGGGCAGACTTCCTACAGGGAAAAAAAAAAAACCAGCATGTCTGTATGGGCTCTGAGATCCTCTCCCACTATGCGGCTCCAGGTTCTCTGCTGATGACAGTCCTATGAGAAAAGAAGGGCACATCTCTTCTCTTACAGCTGGTGAAGGGTCTGTAAGAGCATGTGTCGAGCAAATGAACAGGAGTCAAGAGCACGACTGGGTCTGTGGAAAGAAGAGAGAGAGATATTTTAAATACTTAATTTAAGAATGGCTTTGTGTCTGCCTTTGACTGAGCAAATAAACACTATTTCCAATGCATTGGGTGTGTATGCCCCAAAACCTACAAATTTTGCCCTCAGTTATCTCTTCCAAAACCATTCCATCACTGCTGCCCAGATCACTGCTTCCCATTCAGAAATGCTGAGGAAAACTCTCTCCTGAGAGTCCAAGTCAGGAAGACAGTGGCCAAGAATTAGAATATTTATTTCCCTAACTATAAACAATCTGCTACTGACTTATCTCTGCAGCTCAGCATCTCATTTTGGGTAGAATGATGGAGGTAAAAACCCCCTTTCCTCTCTTCTGGAAATGGTTTTTTTCCAAAAGGTTTCACTGTTTAGAGCCCCAAAACACAGGAGATGATCCTGCAAGCACTGAAATCTTTTCTCATCAAGTTTTCTGCTATCTATAACCTGATGGTGACTTTGGTCTTGGGACTTTTAAAGTCTTTAAAAGGGGCAGCATAACCTCCTGTTACTCTTGTCTGAGGTCAAGTAACACCTGACTGGCTTTGCTGGGCTGATGCCTTTTAGGTTTTGCCTTTCTCCCTATGTTCTCTGTATTCCTCACACATGTATTTGCAGCTCTGTAGTCTAATGTGTTAGTGACTAGTTTTCCCAGTACTTTTCCACGGCCTTTCCTTAAGCAGAAAGATAAAACAAATTCCAGAGCTCCAAGCCCTGGGAGGTACAAGGCTCTGTACTATCTTCGCTCTTCCTGGGAACCAAGGCCAAGAACAACTCTTCAAGATACATTTTCATGGACATAGTACCACTAGTGCTGAAGGGGGGCTCCAGAGAAGGGGCTTAACCTGGGGGAGGAATTGCATCACCACTTGTCTCCTAATTGGTGCTTTTTATCAATTATGCCAATTTCCTAAAACCTATGAAATGTACTCAACCCTGGGAGGGCTAGGCTTTTGTAGACATCTTTCCATAAGTGCTTCTGGAGGCCTTCAAATAAAGATCCCCTTTTATATTACCTCCTTACTAAAATGATCCAGTTTCATTTCCAGGTTGGGAAAAAGGTAACAGGGCCATCTTTCAGGATGCCTTACAAACAGCCCACAGAATATGCAGAACATCACCTGAAAGGGCCTGAAAGACAGAGGCTGCAGTAGCTAAGTCAGATTTACACAGAATAATCTGCTTCCTGAAATTAAACAATGGAAATAGACTCACAGCAGGGTTAACATGAGGCTAAGTTTCTGTAATGCTTCCCTTGCCTCCCAGTAATGTGTATCTGTTTCTGCAGGCTAATTGCTGGCTCAGCATCACTCAAACTTTAACCAGTCTCAATCCATCCATTAGAGAACTTCCTCCAAAGAATTTTTATCCAACGTTTTCCACTGTTCTGAGAATAGAAATCACTGATTTTACCTCTCTCCCACCTCACCACAACAAAATAACTCTTAATGATGAACAGCTGTGAAGCCTAGTCAATTTGGGAAAGAAGCGTGAGCTGAAATGAGGAGTGGAATATCTAGGAAGGAGCAAGGAGTTCACCTCCAGGTGTACAGCACATGACCAATAGTTGCAGCTGTTGTTTGGTACATATCTCCATGGCTGCTGCGGTTTAATAGAAACACATCTTGGAGAAGATTTAACTCTTTTTATTTCCCCCAGGAGCTGTTCAATGCCTCAAACTAAACACACAGTGTCACAGAATTACAGCTTGGAGTTTATCTTCAGAGTGGCTGGCAGACATATTTCAGCCCTCATCTCTGGAAGACCAAGCCCTGTTTGCAATGAGGGAGCAGCTTCCACCCAGGAAGTTGCCCATTTTTAGAAAAAGAGAACCTGGAGCACTGATGTGGATCACAGACAAGATCCTCAGCCTCTTCTCTTAACACTAAGGCTCCTCTAGCAATAAAATCCTCATTATTTGCTGTGGAGTTACTTGCCTGCTGCAGTATGCTACAGCCTGCTGAAAGAGACCAGTGATGTGATGCAATTCAACAGCAAAGAGCAACAGTAAAAAAAAATTCAAAAAACTAACCAAACACAAACCCTATCACCTTCAGCAAGTCACAAGTGGGCAGGCAGACATGCACATACTTTCAGTATTTCTATCTAAAACATTATGAAAATGCACACATACATTCACAGCACCCTCCTATATCAAAAAAACCCAAGTAAGGCTTGACAGCAAGCAGAGTAAGATGGATGCTGTTTACAGTTTGTATCCATAATTCTGTAATTATTATTGAATAGAAACACTGCCTACAACAACAAATTGTCACAAAAGGAAGGAGGTATGTGCCTATTCCAGAAGTGATTTACAGTGGAAGACAGCAGAGCTCTGGCCTAGGCAGCTACAAGAACTTTACAACTCTAGAAGCCCAAAAGAGCTAACCACAAAACAAAAGGAGAAAAAAAAACCAGAAAATACCACAAAAATGCATACCAGTTTTCTGCAAGTGAAGGAATCATAGGTTTGATAGAGTGGAATTGGATTTGTTGCAGAAACAGAGACCAGATGAGTTCTGAATATTACCAGGTTAACCAGGTAGAGGTTTAACTTTAAAATTGCAATTTTACTCTGCCTGAACTCCAAGAAGAGACAAGGGATGGAGGCTAATTGAGAAGCTGTGTGTTGGTTTTGGCTGGGATAATTTTCTTCACAGGTGGGGCTGTGTTTTTGATTTGTACTGGAAACAGTGCTGATAACACAGGGATGTTTCAGTTACTGCTGAGCAGGGCTCACCCAGCATCAAGGCATTTTGTTTCCACAAGTAGACCAGGGGTGCACAAGAAGCCAGAGGGGACACAGCCAGGACAGCTGACCCCAACTGTCCAAAAAGATATTCCATAGTACACAGCATCATGATTATCAGATAAAACAGAAGGAAAAAGCTTGCTATGATGGAGCTTTCCTGGAGATGTTGGAAGTGGTGAATTAATTCCTTGTTTTACTTTGCTTACAAATAGCTTTTGCTTTACCTATTAACTTATCTTACATATCAACCCCCAAGTTTGCTCACTTTCAGACTTTCCCTTCTTCCCATCTGGGGTGGCTGTGTGAAGTTTAGGCGACAGCTAGGGTTAAACCGAAAAAGGCTGTTTTACCTGAACTGTGGGGTTCTTGAACAATTTACATTTACCCACAGACAGATTTAAGAGCTGTTGTCCTTGTTCCCTTAAGGGAAAGCACTGTAAGAAATGAGTATGTTCATACAACACAGAGAGATTGCTTGTATCTAGTGTCAACTTTATTATGCAGCACAGAAGTTTCCTCATAAAATCACACATTGCAACAAATTTGCAAAGCAGAAACCTTCAGCTCCAAGCATTTCACAGCACCAGAGACAGGAGAGGCTTGGCATTAGCACTGGTATATACCACAGGAAGGCAGGAATATCTGCCTTCCACTGAGACTCCCAGCTCTCACTCAGCTTTTACAGAACCTATGAACAGTCTCATACTTCCACCAAAAGACTCTCTCCTCTTGTTCTTGTAGTGAAATGCTGGCTTTGGATTCGATGGGGGTTTTCTTGATGAATTCATGAAGATCAAAATTTTACTTTTTATTTTGTCATACAACATCATTTACAGCTTAAAACCATTTATTGGGAAAAGCCTACATGCACACGTAGTGGTAGAGGGGAGACAAGTGTCTTTTCTGCATAAAATTTGTTAGAACACTTAGAATTAAGATGCTACTCTGGGCACTGTTACCTGATATAAACAATTAGGACAGTCAAAGGCCCTGAACCAAAGTCTTTCTTCTGTATTCTCAGCTTCCATTTAAATTTAAATTCCATTTTGAGGGCTGGGGCTTGATCAACAAGCAAGAGCAAGGCAGCAGTGTAGGAAACAGTAGAAATTCAGTGATATGTCTGGGTAATTTCACATGGCAAGTTCTGGTACTTCTGGCTTAAACCTGTAATGATTGAGTTGGAGGTGTATTTGTTCAGTTGGTAAAGCACATGGTCACTAACTTGTAAGTGCCTTAACCTGACCAACACAAAGAGAGAAAGCAGCAGGCAAAGAGTTCCACAAGAAGGGCCTTCAGTTAGCATTTGCATATGTGCAAATAAGATACTTTATTTCCCAAAACTGACGTTAGCATGGTTGGTGTTTATGGACACAAACCACTGCTACATATCAGTTTTGAGAGCTTCAGCCACACCAGTTCTTGGAAAAAATCTTTTCCCCTATCACAACTGGCCAGCTTCCAAGCCCAGCAGAACCAAGACAGACTATCAATATTTGACTGCATTCCTACTGTCCATGGTTCATGCTGACCACAACTATGTGATGTCTCCACCTTTCACCAGCAGCTAATAATCCTAATCCTGCTGATAACCCATACCATGAAATTCAGGAAGGCTTAAGCCTCATTCTGGTACCTGCTAAAAAGCTGCTCTCAACCTACATGGCACATGGTTCATGCTGAGCCAGCCACAAAGCTCCAAATGGATTTCAGGTCTCTCCTGTTTTGCCTAAAGTGACATTTTTGGAATATTTTGCCTCTGACTGTTAAACAGCAGTATGCAATCCTATTGCGAATCTCTTTGGTGTTTTTTTCCCCTAAATCTCATCAATGCTGAAGTTGACACTGACTTAATTGAGTAGAGATACAGTTTCCATAGCCGTTTAATACATTAAAAAAGCTAAAGCTGGTGGGGACAGGGGTTGGTTCTATACCTACAATGGAAGTAACAACATTAAGTACAGGCAGTCAGTAAAAGCAGCCTCTTCAGTACTTATGCTCCTCATTTAATTCTCAGAAAAACCACTAACTTTGTTGCTGTCACAGTAGGAAGTTCCATTTAAAAACAAGTTTGGTCTTTGTGTTTTGCAGTTTTTATCTGCTGGTGTTCAGTGTCACATAGCATGACAACTCTGGCAGAGCTCTGCTGACCCTTTTAACTCTGAAGTATAACTTGGAGGGCATACTTAGATCCAGTGTATCCACAGTTTACTCAAGCAGCTGCCAGAAACCCAGCAGGTTTCCTTAAGCTCAAAACAGTTCTTCTGTGAGAGGCATTAGCAGTCTCGCCTTTAGAGCCACTTCCTTGCAAAGCCAACTTCCTACTTTTCCCTCTTCAGGATTTTTTTTAACTCTGAATCTCACATACTGAAGTAAACAAGATAAAATAGAGGGCCATTAAGCTATTAATTCTCAATTTCAGAACAGACATTTAGTGGCCTTTTGCAACAGCTTACATGTAGCTATTAACCCTCAAAACAGTTTCACAAGCTCCCACAGAGAAGACTGCATGGCAAATACAATACTCACTTTGTAACAAAAGCTGAGAGAACTGGGACCAGGGATTTAGGGAAATAATCCTGCTGGACCATATGGTTCAAGGTCATAAGAATACCATAGAGGCTTGGAACAGTTTTGATCTTCTCTTCACTCTGAGAAATGGACAAGAAATGAGACATCAGACAATTGGGATTTGATCTAACTCACTGTAATTCACAGACAAGTAATTCTCTGCTGAATGAATTGCTCTCACACACTGCAGCAATGAAAGCTGGTCACTAAACTAAGTACATGACATAGATGGCCAATTCCATAGTCTCCCAGCACCTGAAATAATGTATCAGGACAGTTGACAAGTAGTACTAATTAAGAAAGGGAAGTAGTGAAACTGCAAATGAAACAGCCAAATCATCTCAGAGGCTCTGTGTCAAAGTGTTTTCCTGAGGAATTTCACCAGACTTCAGTCCATAAAGAATTTTTTATACCAGCTCTCTGACAGGCTCCCTCCAAAACCTGATGCAGTGTTCCCAGAACTGGTCTCACAGATATGTACATGATAAAGCAAATAGTCATCCTCTTGTTTACATGATGCGTAAGTTATTCTTACTCCTAACGTGATGCTACCCTACATGTCCCAATTCTTAAATTGTTTTCACTTATTTCTCTACTAGCATTTCAACAAAACACCTCATTCTGCAAACACAACATAGACCTGTGTTCCTGCTGTATGACCCTGGAGTTCACTATACTGAGACTATCTGTTGCTCACATGCTTCCAGCTACACAGGACTGAAAACGGAGATTGCACATTCTCCACATGTAGGGGACGGGTGATGAATTAGGCATCACAGATAGCAATTAGCAGTTTGATCCTCCAGGATCCTGAAAGAATTCTTCAAGAGCACGGGTTTGTGTCTCACGAATATTGCTATTTTCCATACGAATAAGAGGTAGGTGGCAGTCCTCAAAACAGTCATTCTACAGAACCAAATGCCACCCTGGATCCCACTGAGCTTTCTTGGTAGTGGGACGCTCAGTGTTGGTCCAGCATACAATGAATAGAGGGAGAGTCTAAACTGATTTTTAGGAAACTAATTCATATGCATGCATGTCAACAAGGGTCTGGACCCCAAGCTGGATATTACCAGAAGGACATTCACAAACCTGTTCAATAGCAGGCTGCTATAACAGATTACATATTTTCTGTAGTTTAGAATTGTCTTAGTCCAAGTTTATATTCTCAGCTTCCAGGTCTTGAGGCAGCAAGAAATGCTAACCCTTGTAGCACAAGCAGGCAAAGGTGTTTAAGGTTTTGCAGACAGAACCTCTCCACAGTCACATTAAAAATAAAGCTAATAATTCTATGAAAATCACAGGCTTCCTACTGAGATGGGGAACATATATGGCTAAGAAAATTTTAGAAGCATATAAGAATTTAGAATTTTAGAAGCATATGAGGCTTAAGCAGGTGAAGGGGAAACAAATATATACGGTCTGCATAATGATTTTTGCAAAAGAACAGCTGTAACAGCATATAGAACGTAACTTGTTACACAGAAAGAACTGGTAGCAGTGCACATAGGAATTTATTTGCTAGGTAAAAGCTAGTAAGATAAGATGTTGTTGGGGGTTAGATTTGCTTTTCTTTCACTTACAGAATTTTTTCCCATAAGTTTCCAAGAAGCCTCAATGACTACTTAATCAGAACAAAAGGGAGTACTTGAAGGACATGGCAACACAAGGCTACACCTATTGTTTTTTAAGTGTCTGGGAGTGTCCCTCAGAGGGGAGAGATGAAGCTTTGGGAAAGGTAAAAGGACAGAGCTGGGGGAGGGGAACTCACTCTTGCTCTCAGCGCTGAAGAGGACGGTCAAGCTGCCCCTGGCTGCAGGAAGAGATCACGGCCATCATTCTGCCTCTGTCTCGTCCTGGGAATTCTATCATCATCTGTTCGTGTTACCCAGGAATCCTGAGCTCGTTTTNTGCTAAATTAGGATAACTTGGAGGGAGGGGATTCAAATTCTTCATCTCGAGGGAGGTCCTGCCCCCTTCCTAGCAGATACCTGCCTTTCAAACCAAGACAGATGTATATTGTGAAAATTAGGTAAAGTGAGACTTAGGTATTGTGAAAAATCAATAAAGCAGAAAGCTATGGCTTGAATCCAGCAAAATCAGGCTCCTAATTTTTGCAAGAATACAGTGACCTAAAAAATAGCCAAACCTTCACTGCACCTGCCCAGAAGTGAAGATCAACCAGCAGACATCTGAGGCCTTCCTCCCAAGACCCCAGCTCATGACAACCAGGAGGCGTGGCAGCTAATGAGAATACAAAGCAAGAGAAGGCAGGGAATGGGCAGGTGGGGAGGTGTAGGATCAATGTGTATTTAAACCTGGACCTTGTCTTGACCAGACATGCATATTTGGTGGAAATATCCCCTGTATCCCAGCTGGAATAAAACACACCTGCTTTACAATTTCTAATTGTAAAGTCCTTATTCCACAACACACTACTGACCCTCCATCCTCTCACAATAAGTTTATTCCTTGCAACTTATTACTTAAAACTAGCATTTGGCAAAGAGTCTCTAAAGCATGAAGTTGAATGCCATTGATCTAGCATGAGCAGCTGATATACATTTTTGAGACATGCTCTCAAGAAATGCCCTAAAGGACTCCAATAACACTGACATGGCTTTTATAGACACCTTAGTCCAGCAGCAGCATCATTACCCTACTTGACCCTCCCTACCTTCAGGGAATGACTGAGAATGCAGAGCACATTAAGCAGGAGATGCACAAAAAGGTGACACTTCCTTCATCCTAAAGCAACCTTATAATTTGCAGTTTCTGCTGTACCTGCAGATTTCCATTGTCCCTGGGCATCAGGCATGCACAGGCATGCAGCAGCTTCCATGGCAGTGTAATTACCCCAAATCCTGCCAGTCTGGCCTTCAACAGCCTAAGCAGACCATGACTTAACTCTTTCCTGCTGCCTCACCTTAAGAAGTCCCATGTGGACCAAGAGGTTTGTGATGAATGCATCTGAATTAAATGTGGCAGAACTGAAGGCTTTTTTCATCAAGGCATCTAAAAAGAGATAAGCACATTAGTTTAAGCAATACAGAAAAAGGACATTAATAGATTTTAAGATTAAAATGGATCATACAGAAACTTAGCTGTCAAACGAGTTTTGTGATATAATATCTGTTAAGATTTCATTTGTCTCTGTAGCTATAAAGCTCTGAAACACTAAAACAGGTAAAACCCCTTAAGTATAAAGGAGAGAAAAGCAAATTTAAAAAAAAATCCAGCAAAACACACAAACCCCATACAAGAATTCCCACACTGCCAAGCTTCTGATGCAATACATCCCAGTCCTATGCATCACCAGATGCTCTGCTCAGTGCATTTGAGCATGCGTGTTATGTTTACACATGCATATAAACATAAGCAGATGAACTACAGCACCAAGAGGTAGAGCCTTACTTCTTAAAGGCCAGCAACAATTCACCTTTCATTTGAAGCCACAAGGAATGAGAGAGCACAATGGGAGTTTGTTCAGCTGTTTTCTGGGCTCCCTCAGGACCAATACTGTGCCACAAATAATGGGGAAACCAGTGGTTTGACCTCTCATGTGTACAAGGTGGGCAAGGCAACTCATATTTGACCTCTGACAACTCTGTTTTCTTAGAATGGGCACAATTCACTAGAGTGGCTGTAGAACAGTGCTGGACATAAACTAGGGCCCTCACTGTCAGCTGATGGCTGCTTTTATGGAAGGAAACTAATTGTCAGGTTCTATCTTTTCTAAGGAACCAGGAATAAATATGTATACAAACACACTTGGGACAACAGTAATGTCCTCTGTTCCATTTTTCACTGGAGACAACTCATAACAAGCATGAGCCAAGGTGCACTTGGCTCAGTGAGGTGCAAACTGACTTTTTCACTGACTGGACCCATAACCAACTGCAGAGAACTACTGTGTTATTGTTTGCAAAAAACAGTTTCACCATGCTTATGAATTCCAAACAAAAAAAAAAAATCCAAACTAGGGAAATGCACAGTAGACCACCTTAAGGGGTCTTCAAAATAATTGATCCAAGTCTTTTATACAATAATGATAGGTAGCTCATGTGTGGGAAAACTGAACTACTGGGGGATTTGGAAAAGATGAGAGGCAGTGGTCAGATGCCAAGGATTGTTTTGAAATTCCTATTTCCAAGCAAAACTATGAAGGGATATACTGTTAGTCCACACATCAATCAGACCTAACCTGAACTACTACTCCAATATAGTGTGAGAAGTTGTCCCTTGTTTGAACACTGGTTTCTGTCTTTTGCCCCATGTTGGAAATATCTGCTTCCTGAAGAAATTAAAGATAAGACATATCAGCTAGGATGTGTCTCTTTACAATCTCATAACATTATGCTAGGCAGGCTACTTCCTGCAAAACACTTTTTAAATAAACAGCCATGAAAAGATAACTGACATTAAAACACAGGACTACTACTGGCTATGGACAGCCCAACATCAAGGAGATGCAGTAAAGGCAGGCAGCACTGGCCCACTACAACACCAGCTACAACAGAGAGAGGCTTTGGCAGCACAAAATATGCCAGGTTCAGAAAGAATTTTCCACTCCACATAACTGCAGGGCACAGGTTGGCACTTTGTTATCTGCCAGGGACAAAAAGATCCAATGACCTGGCCTACACGGCCTTATTCCACCTTGCAGTGGTGTGCGTGGCACTGAATCAGGTCACAGCACAAAGGAAGAAAGGCCCAGTCACCTGTTGTTTCATGCACTGCTGTTTTCACTGGGGCTTCATCTTTGAAGACTGAGGATATCCTTAGGAGGGTTCCAACTACTTTCTCTACATCAGACGTATCTGTCTGAAAGAGAAAAAATAGAGATCAGTTAACTGCTAGACAGCTACACAACATGAGTCTCTGGTAGGGCTGTGGCAAGAACTAGTCTTCAGCTGACTGATATCAGCTTTGCCTTGGCTATATCACAAGTAACAAGCAACACAATCAAAATTTTGTAGAAGCTCTGATGACAGTTTAAGTATTAGCTGCGTTATCCGTTTCCATAATGTTCTTTGCAATCACTGGAGAAAAGATACAAATCTCGGTCAGGTGTTTAATTTCCTCTGGAAATTAAACAATTTTGAGAGAAAAATCAAGCCCAGACAAGCACCAGCTCACCTACCTGCTGAGCTATCAGGACAGAGCACTTTGGTCCTAATCGCAGCAGCTTTTCTGGTGATGGGAAAGCAAGGAACGTGGCAACATCCACAGGAGGAGATGGCACTGGAGTTGAAGCCTGAAACAGGTGCAATCCATCTCAGATTTTCTTGGAAATAAATAAATTGGTTCAACAAAAACAGATGGGACAGCTCAGGGCACAGCTATACCAGGCCAGAATCTGTTCTGTTTGAAAACAGCCTGAGGCTGACCTAAGCCCAGAACTGGCATGGCCAGGATACGCTAGCATGAGGGCATGGCACTGCATGTACAAGGTTCCCATCACTTTCTGAACATGGAAGACTTTTGCTACCCATGTGCTGCTACACTCACTGTTCAGCCCATCCCTCTATGCATATGTACAACATGCACAAACATTATCAAAACACATTTTTTAAATTAATCCATTTTATTTCCTGAATGTTATCCCTCTGTTACAATAGTGCCAGCCCATGCAGGAATGTGACTGCCAGCACTTCAAGTTCAGACTCCAGAATCTCATTTCTCCTTTACTCTTCTCCCCCTGATGAAAAAAGAATCCATCTGGCAGGAAGTTTACCTGTGAATCAAATATCTTCTTAGGAGTCATTGACCCCTGTTCTTCTGCTCCTCTCTCCTTCAGCTGTTGTTCCTCCTCCTCCTCCTCTTCATCTTCCTCCTCCTCCTCATCCCCTTCATCATCACTAAGGTTTGAATGTTACACATTCCATTAATTACACACCTGAAATTCCTGTACACTGGCACTCAAAACTTTTCAAGAACAGAAGAGCAGCCTCTCCTCAAAGTTCTACTGCAAGAAGGACATCTCACCTACAACACACCAAGATGACACTCAGATATCAGTCATCCAGCTGAGAACAGCAAGAAAAGATCAACAAACACAATCAGTTACTAATGTTAGGGTAAGTCCATCAATGAAAACAAGACAAGTTTAAGACACATGCTTGGCTGTGCTCCATACTCAGATCAACATCCACCAGCAATCAGAGTTCTTATTTTAAAATGAGATAGGTCAATGAAAGTTGATGAAGATTGTCAGAAAACTTCTGATTTAAACTCTGATACCATGCCTACCTCAAAGATCCCAGCACTGATGCCATATTGAAGCCTTCAAGGATCTCATGGAGTTGCTCACACACCTCTTCTCCCAGACAGTTACCTAGGTTGATAGAGGAAAGGGGGTGGACTTGGCAGGTGCACACAAGTTTGTTCTTAAGGACTCAGCTATATATTCTTGTCTATCTCTTGTTTCTGAAATTAAACAGTTACATGCCATTTCTGCACAACACCTTAGAGGCAGCAACACAAACTGCACTTATCACATAGAATCAAGCAGTAGTTAAACACATTTCAGCAGCACTACACAAAAGAAGTCTGGAGACTAAAACCTCCTAATGCTTCAGAGTCTGTTTGAGAGACTTCTTTTATTTCTCTAAAGAGCTCTTGTACTTAGTGATTCTAAAACAAGGACGCATAGCACCAGTGAAACACAGTGACGCAAGGTATGAACAGCAAAAAAAAAAAAACAAACACCCAAACAAAAGTCAAAATTCTCATTCTTTTCTACAGAGGTGCACATAAAGCTTTTTGTTTGCAAGCATAAAGTATTGAGATAGCACTGAATAAACAGTGTTTTACTGAAAACAGGTATAGGTATCAGCTTAATCTTTCCACCTTATCAGGATTCCAAAAATGCTTACCAATTAACTGAGTTCATGGTTTAAGAACACTTTCTAAGCATCTAACCATTTCCTGTCCCAAGGTCATGCAAGTTCAGCTACTGAGTATTGTTTTTTATATGCTGACAATTGCAAGGATGGAATATACGTTCTGTCAATATTCTTCTTACTGGTTTCTCACTGGAATCACACTAGACATATTTTGATCTAGTAAACTTACATACCATTGAGATCCAGCTTCTCCAACTCTGTCTTATCTTCAATAGCTTCAGCAACAGTCAGAGCAGCATCTCGTTTGATCTCACAGAAAGACAAATTCAGTTCCTAAAAATGCAGAAGAACTTTTTGTCTGCAGAGTTCCTATTAACGTCTCTAATATCCATAAATTTCATGTCCTCACAAGTGTCCTGAAAAGACCCTCATTTCAAGAGGCTCCCAGAAAAAAAAAAAAATTAGGTGTTACTTACTGAAAATAAAGCCTAACACACTCCTACCTCATATACTTGAAAGGAGAATTTTGAAACACACTGGTGATTAATAGCAGCACTAGTAAAGGTGTTGATTTAAAAATACCTACAGACCACTGCTCACCTAAAAGGTAGCATACATTTCAGTCCTTAGCAGTCAGCTGACTGAAGATCTTCACTTATCAAGAATCACAAGGGCACTCCAAAACTCACACTCCAGTAAGTCTAACAGAAGAGGAGCACCTACTGTACTAAAGAGATTGCACATTTCCTTTGACACCTCAGTCGCAAGTTAAGGCCTTCAAAAAACAAGCTGTAAGTGGTACTACTTCTGACAGACCCAGCCAACAGAGAAACCATGTGGACTAGTAAGAGTAATTCATCAGCCAGACACCATCCCCCACCATTCCATATTGCACTCAATCAATCCCTTCCTGACAAGAGACGGAATATTAACAGCAGAAGGGAAGCAGTCCTTGAAGAGAATGAATCGGCTGCAATTGCTTCATACTACCTTCCTTCTGCCCTGTTCTTTTGGAATTTTCCTAGCCTTCTGATTGTTTACCTTCTTGGAGTCAGTTTCTCACAATTCTAACAGTCTCTTAATGTAAATACAGCTCTGTTTACCTAATGGTTGTTTCTTGTTTACATTCCTTTCTAGAGGAAGAGAAAAACTGATTGACTGTCTGTTTGACCAGTGTGGTTGGAGGGGTCATGATCCCATCCTCTAATCCACAACTGGTGCCAAAAATGTATAAATATGAAAGAAAGTAAAGTTCTACCCCTTCTTTCCCATTGGGATACCTCTAAGCCCACATGATTCTTTTGTGTCCGATTGTGACACCTTCCCTTAACCATCTCTGCTCTGGAAAAAATTAACTTCTGTCTGTTCACCTCAATACCCCATTACTTCAGTTTGCTTGGGAGACTCTGACAACCAGCAGATGACAAGCAAGGGATTGCACACCACAAAGAACCTACCTTCTGTTCCAGGTTCATACACACAAATAAGTATTAGACTAATTTTTGTCTTTGCAAGATTAGGAATCACATGTTCAGCATCTATCTCAGGGCAGTTATGACTCATGCCATGTGTTTCTAGAGATCCTAGTTTGCTTATATTATTAATTTGACTTCAGCCTATCCAGAGTGTTGTCAGATTCAAGTCCTGTGCAAATACTGATGTAGGAGGCTGTGGTATTACCAAAAAATTTAAAACACTTGCACCTTGATTGATGTCCTAACAAAGAAAAAGCATTAACTGTAGCTGTGAAATAGCTATGTAGCTATGAAATTCTGAAGAGACAAGCTGTCAACAAAGTTCCCTTCATGTCAGTCCCCACTTTTGAAGCTCTGGGAAATTTTAACGACAGGTACTTTCATTATCAGATTTCTTGAGTAGCACTTGCTGAGTTGAGCCAACAACAAAAACATCAAGCAAAGACTAAGCAGATCACTGGTACATCTCAACACAGCACAGCCCTTGCTAGATGGTGGGACGCCACTGATCTATAGCACCACTTGTTGCTTGTCAGTTGTGAGCAGAGAGTCTGAATGGAACTGAATCCAATCTAAAGAAATCAGTAGCGGTAGGAGAATGAACAGAAAAACACGAAATTGAAAACTTGGCATTTTTCAAAGGAGCCGAACAGCAAAGAAAACAATACCTTTAATTTATTAAGCCCTTCTTTAACAGCATCAGCAATAGCAACAGCACCCTTAGAACGCACTAGGCAGTCGCCAAAGTTGATCACTTCAATCTGCCGAAGTGCCTTCAGAGTCTGCAGAGCAAGATAGCACAGATTTGAAAAGTGGACATGCAAGTGAGTGAACATCCTATTACTTCTGAACTGTCATCTTTCCCATTGCAGCATGACATGGTTCCACCAACCCAAAGGGGCTAATGCCAGCCAGACTTGAGACAAAACCCAAAACAACCATTTGAAACAACTCACCTCTGCCATGGCCACAGCTCCTTTTTCTGTGAAGGTGTTGTCATTCAAGTTTATAACCTTAAGAAGTGGGTTGACAGCAAAGGCCTGTGCCAGTGCTGTAATGCCAGGATGGTTAATTCCATTCTGTGGCATATGGACCTCTTCTAGAGTCCCAATGATCTGGGAAAGGATGTAGACAAAAAAAGCTGATACCTCAGCTCAAGAGTATACTGCTCCACTCTTAGGATTGACTTTAAATTGTTTTGAGTTCTTCTATACTGCATTATTTACCAGCAGTTCTGTCACTAATCTAAGTGAAATCACAGACACATGGTAAGTGTCAGATAAATACAAAGGCCTGATTCAAAGACACACAAGTATCATCGTCCTATATGCCTATACTAAGTAACTTAAAACAAGAGTTCTTCACCCGTGGTTCAACAACGCTGAAATAAACCACACAACATCACTTTCATTTCCTAATTAAAATCTACATTTTCCCCTGACCAAACAAGGAAACATGTAAGAAAGCTAGTACAGATATCACTTATGGACTAAACAGCATGTCACACAGTACAGTAATTAACTCCATTTTGTTAGTGCCATTCAATTTTGATTCTCCATGAATCACACTGTTATACAACTCCTAAGTATTAAAAAAATCTTATTTTTGCCATATTACTAATTAATCAGAATCACATCTAGGTGGTTCTTCACAAAAAATGTCAACCTGTAACTTGTAATCTCCTTGTCAATATATCTGACAATATGCATTATAATTCAGAAGTCACTTCTAGCAGCAATTGAGGTATGAAAAGGGAATTAGGTGGCCCCAGCAACAGTGAATTCTCTTCCTCCCACAAAAGTGCAAGTGGGCAAGTGACAGCTAGAGAAAGCCAGGCAACACTTCAAGCTCTGATGATCCTAGCAAAAACACTGGGCTGCTTTGGCCACATGACTGAGCAAAGCAGCACTCAAGAGAACAAGCTGGAGTATCTATCCTAGTGCCAGTCAACGACCATTAGCACAGAGAGGAAAAGGAATAGGACTATTAAATTACTTAGGAGATGACTATTTCTCCCTAAGGTAATTACTTTACATAGCTACTAGTTATGTGTTTGGAAATTTAGGTCACAAACACTTTGTCATCAATTCTAATTCCACTTGTTGAAGAGATGAAGACTCCAGTTTCACCAGCAAGAAACATCATGACTTTAGTGAATAGACCACCAGCTCCAGCCTCCAAGCTGAGGCCAACTCTGTGTGCATCATCTTTAACACTAGCACTGAATCAAACCTTGCTCCAATTTGCTGTCAAAGCAGCTCTAGTTTGATACTCACCCCGAAGGCTTCAGCCAGGGCAGTGGCACCATCATTCTCCAGACGATTTCTGCCAGCCACAAATATTTTTAAAGCAAGACGCTTACCCTGGACAATTGATTTTCTGTGACACTCTTTCAGAGCAGCTGCCAATATCTAAAGATAAAACAAGCAGCTTAAACTCCCCCAGCATATCACTCTACAGTGATATCTTACTGTATTTTGTAGATCCACTTTCAGAGAAATACTTTGGGCATCACTGAAATGTACCTGTTTCTACAACAGGGTATACAATAAGACTGTCTACCTGCAACACTTGCACACTGTGGTCTCAGGCAAGAACCAATAATTTTGCAACACTAAAATTCACTGAGCCGCCAAGAACATTTTGTTTACAATCAGGCAAACATATATGGGGAGGAAGTTGACCATAAGCTACCAATACACACTTGAAGCAAAGGAATTTCATTGGACTGCCTTGGGAAAAAGCTCTCACAGCAGGTCAGATCCTTCTCTGCTTAGCCCTGTGAGATGCATCCAAGCAGTGTCCAATACCAGGCTCCTACATGGATTTACTGGGGTGAGTCCAGAAAAGGGTGCCAAGGACAACTGAAGAACCAGAGAATTTTACTCACTAGGATAATATTGACCCCTGAGATTATTAAGGCTAGAGAAGAAAAGGCTCTGGGGGAGATATTATCCATGTGAAAAAACAGCCAGAACAACAAGATGAGGGGAGAAGGTGGTATAAAGAAGGCAGAGTCACACAAGTGTACACAAAGTGCAGAGAAAACACCATTTTAACACAAACTTCCTTTTTTTACTGTGAAGGTGGTGCAATACGGGGATAGACTATTCATAGAGCTTGTGAAGTCTCCATATTCAAAACCTGACTAGACTAAGCTTGAAGAACCTGGTGTAGTTGTAGCTGCCTTAAGCAGTAATCATCAAAGATTGTTTCCAACTTCATTCCCAGAGAGGAGATAACCCTTACCTTGCCACCACCAATGCCCATGCCACAGTTATTGAGCTTGAGTTCCTGCAGAGTGTAGCATGCAGGGCTCTTCAGCAGAGCCTCAAAGCCACGCACACCATCTGGCCCAAAGGCATTGTCACTCAGGTCCAACTCCACCAGCTGGGCTCCCGCAGCAATGAGTGCATCCCCTAAAGAGATCTGTAAGGAAACAGATGGCAGTGGGTGGGAGGGAAATGGATTAACCTTTAGTGACAGCATCACTGCAGTGGCTAGGTATGACAGTGATGCTGCAAAAAATTTCCACTTAGAAGACATTCTCAAAGCTGCATGGGGAAATAATTAAGTTAAAGATAATCATAAAGCAGTTACCAAGACACCATCCCATCCCTTTAGATCAAATACTTTTCGAAGTGAATTTCCTGCTCTACACTGCTGAAAGAAATACTGTTTTCATCAATGCTGAGCTTTTGTTCTGTCTTCACGGGACTTAAAGAGACGAGGACCTCTGTAATGGTCTTAGAAGACATAGCCATATAATTTATTTAAAAAGCTTAGCTCTCACTCCTTCTATTGGGTCATGAAGATGTTTTTCCCAGTGAAAAACTCCTTTAACAGCATGGACTTGTATTTAACCTTTAATCGACTCCTCTCCATCTCATACAGGAAGAGCAAAAGAGAACCACCCACCTATTCTGAGACATTTAGTGCTAACAGCATAAAGATCAGCTCTGTACCAAAATACAAATTCCCACAAAAAGCATGACAGGTGAGAAAAGAGGTTATATTTGTCAGAAGTTTCAGATCTAGTTTTTACTTACCAAAGCAGGAGGGATCTCAGATCTTAGCCTGCCTGTGAACATGTCGCTCCAATGACATCTCTAAAAGAGGAAGCATAGAGACAAAACCACTAAAATACTTAGGTCAACCCAGCTGTAATAAACATTTACACATACAAGCTGCTTTACATCACTGAGGACCGCTTAATTTTGTTTCCCTTCCCTTGGGCTGTCATTTGATTGTGCTAAAGAGCTGCAAGAACCAGTGTTACAATCACTTCACTTGCAAGGACAAAGTAACTGAAATTCACACCATAAACATTATAAAAGAATTCTTACTTGTGTTCAAGCTGCATTTTTTTTTCTGCTGAGAAAGTTACCACAGAAAAAGGCAACAGGAAACAAAAGAATACATTAGCAATGTAGATTTTACTAAGGTATAAAGCTCAACTATCTGAACTTACTTGAAAAGCCACACTTGGGTGATTAATGCATATCAATGTCTTGTACTACTCTCCTTCAAGGGAGAGTATACTGTCTCTAGTAGTACAGCATCCCCTTAACATTAGGCTAGAGCAATAGTAGGAAAACACAGCTTGGGCAAAGATTAACATCTGGTTGCATTTCCTCCATTATTTCCTCCCTACTCAGACATTCTCTGAAGACACTCTCCAGAAGATCCAACTCAGCTTTTCAGAGAACTTCATTTGAACTTAGTGTTTTGTTGCTATGGCTCTTCATTTACAGATACTCCTTTCAATAGATGCTCTTCTTCACATAACTTCCTAGCTTTAAGATTAGAAGCCTTCTAAACAGAAAGAATGCAGAAGGTGTTCCCATTATTGCAGTCTCCAAGTTATGCTGTATTTTCATAAGGTTGCTCTTCCTTCCTGGATGAGCCACCAAGCAAGCTTCAGGGGTAACTCAAGGCAGGTTTCTGCATAAAGAGCCTAGACAGGCCTTCAGTATTTCCACATTATTTCTTCCCCTTGACTACTCCCCAGTAGAATCTCACCTTGAGCTCACTTTTCTTCTCCAAGGCTTTGGCAATAACCTTTGCTGCCTCCACACCCACTGTGTTGCCTTCCAAGCGCAAGGCTTCCAGGCCATCAAATTCCTCAATTTGCTTGATCACTTCTTCAGCTGCAAGAAGTAGATAATCTGCTTTTAACCACTGTCTTGCTTATCACAGTATCCCTCTGAGATCCAGTAATACTTGTTCAACCTCTAGCAAAACCAGCTAGAACAATACCTCAAGCAGCAATGGGAACAGTGCTGAAGTGTCAGGTCACCAGAAAGAACACTCTCCATTCCCTGCCTTCTTAATTTTTTCTTGTTCGATTCTGATAGCCATCCTCCTATTCGCAAAAGTAAGTTTATTTACTTCCCAACTAAAATTCCTCTGCCATTCAGCACATGGTTTAAAGGCTACAGTGCATGACCCTAGTGACATGCAGAGACTAAGTTAAAAGTTGATGGGAATTGGTGTCACATCAACAGGAAAAAGTTCCCACTGACTAGCAGAAGTTATGTCACAGTGGAATGATTTAACTCTACAATAATACTAAACAAGGCAAAGAAGCAAGCTGCAGTCTCTCATGCCAATGGGCACTTGCTATTGTTCCCAAGCTCCAAGGTCTTTCTGCATAGTTCAGTGCCTTTGAACTACAAAACTGATGCCTTGTGAGGCTACCTGGAACAGAGGCAAGGTGTTAAAGGAATAGAGTAGGTATTTATTAAAAAGGTCTTCAAAGGATACACCTTGGGGCAGTACAAGAGCCCAGCCGTGACTCTACCCAAGATGGATGCCTGGTCATGAGATTTCACACTTTTATAAGTTTTCGTCCATTTACATATTAAGGTTAATTAACTGTCCAACTACAGCTTCAGGTTGTGAAGTTCCATCCTCCTAGACTGCTCTACTCAGTTCACTGTTGTTTATACTTTTTGGGCCTGAAGCTGCAACAGTGTCCAGTGTCGGTGGTTCTCAGGTTGGAAAGGATTGTTTTGTGTAACTACTCTGTGAGGAGGAGTTGCTAACACTTTATATGAAGTTCAGAGTTATATACCAATGTAGTACAGAACCTGGAAAATATGAAAACAAAACTTAAGGCATCAAAAGCAATCTATAAAAAAAGATCTTCGGCATTAACAAAAAAAAAAAAAA
>VXBR01010361.1:63234-114769 GCA_013400215.1 Cisticola juncidis
TTTTTAATTGCATATTCATTTCCAGCCAAAGGTTTATGTTTTTAGCCGACCTTATTTACAGGGAACTCCCTCAGCAGTGCAGGGTGGAGTAAGTAAAGTCTGGCTGGCGCAGATAATTGCTCTGCCATCAGCGATAGCTCTGGTCCCCATCCAGCGAATAGAAATGGGTGGGCACAAGGGTCACTGCTTCACGTATGTGATAATCCCAGGGAGAGTCTCACAATTCACTTCCTCGCCGCGTTCGTATGCATGCAATCCCTCTGCAGAGGCAGCATTGCTTTCTCTTCGGGCTATATTCTTTTTTATATCAGCAAAGACAACCAGGAAGAAAAAAATGTTGCATTAAAATTAGAATGGACAGTCGACTGCTGAAGCGCTTTATTTTTTAGATTTTTATTTTTAAGCCTAATTAATCTTAAAGAATCTCAACACTAGCCACAAGGGAAAGACTTGTGAATTCTTGCAATGGAAAGCGGTAGCCTCTAGGGCCCAGAGGATACGCAGGGAGGCATTTTCTCTTGCTGGTGCAGCTGAGAGCGAGCGAGAGAGAGCGAGACCTGGAAATGAAAGTAAAGAGATCTGGAGACACGTGGAGGGAGCTGCAGGGCCAGCCGATCCAGAAGCAGAATGTTGCCTTCTGTAACTAAATAGCATTTACTATCATTATTACTTTTTGTAATAATACATTAATAATATCTCTAGTAATACAATATCATTTATCAAGGAAAGTTTATACATAGTGTGGGGGGGGAAAACCCGAGGAGAGGTGAGTTCTTTATTATTATTTTGGGGGGATTATTTTTGTCTTAAATCAATTCTCTGTGTGTTTGTATATGTAGAAAGAGGCGGACCTGAGAAACAAGAAATTTTGGATGTTGCTTCATTACAAAGTAAAGTTTTCAGATAGTAAATAGATGCATAGATGCATCGTGCATAGATGAAAGGTTTTGTAATTGGAAATTTTTTTAAAAGTGGCGAAAAATAATACAAGTGAGATTTTGAAGCTAAACCCTCTGCCGCCAAAAATGTGGGCAACAAAAACAAGCAAACAAGTGTGGTTCTGGTCAGTATTTAGGCTGCAGTTTCCCCCCTGGTTTGGTTCAAAGTCCATGAAACAGCAGAGAATTGCTTTGGAACTGCATTTCAGATGGACCTTCTGTAGGGTCTTCTAAAGTTTATCAAATAAGAAGACCGTGCTTTGGTTTTGTTTGGGTTTTGTATTGGTTTTAATTCTTTAATGTTTTAGACAATTTCCGGGTGGCAGAGGACGTTATGTGTTAGGGTGTTTTTTTCTTTTTTACTCTTAAAGCCATCTTCCAGGTTCTTGGATATGCGTGATTTTTATTTAAGCGGATGGGGGGGGNTTTGGGTTGTTTTCGTTTTCCCGGGGAAGCCTGGATGTCTCCTGCCGCGGGAAACCCCTCCTAGCAGGACCGCGGTGTTGTGAGTGCCGGCGTTTGGCTGAGTGGTGGGCGTGCGGGAGGCGCCGGCGGCTCCTCTCCGCTTCAGCGGCCGAGATGGCGCCTCTCCCAGCAGCGGCCTCTACGCAAGGCCGGGGATCGGCGGCCTAGTGCTGGCTGGGAGGAGGCAAGGGAGGGTTCCCGCACCATCCGTGTGAGAAGCAGCTGCGGGATTTAGTTTTTCAAATGAGGCATGGGAATGCGAGCTGGGTGGGCAGGAAAACAAGAGCAAGTGGTTTAGGGCTAGGCAGCATCACCTCTCTTTCCTCCTTGGCTGCGCTGCAGTGGGGCAGGGGGAAGGATGGCCTGTGGTACATGAAAGTATTATGTGTGGAACACAAGGCTGGGGGGAGTGGAAAATGAGGTTATGGGGGCTGATGTGGTCAATTGAAGCTTTTAGCTCCCACCACCATCCCCCTCTCAGGGAAATTTAGAGTCACTGCTTTTATTTTCACTGGGGGGTGAACTGGTTGTTGCTGCCTTGTTCTGCATTCCCTGGGTGCAGTGAATATTGCTGGGTGCAGCTGGTGGCACCCCAATGACCCCTGCAGAGCAGTAGTGGCACTAGTGGGGTGCTGGGATGTGAGACCGTGGCTATGAAAGTACCTTGGGGCAGCTGGTGTGGGGAGGGATAGAGGAGTGAGCCCTGGTGGGCGCAACACAGTGCTAGGGAATCCAAGAGCAGTTTGCTGTGAGAAGCAGTGAAACCCTGGTAGTGGGGCATAAAAGCAGCTGCAGAAGTGAGCAAGAGGCCAAGTTCGTGGTGGACTCTGCAGTTTGTCTTTTGCTTGATATGTGCACAGCTATTCTGCTGCAACCACTAAGGTGGCCAAAGTGCTGGCAGTAAGAGACTCCCTTGTTTCAGACCAGTGTATCCTGGAGCCTTTTTCCTGGGGAGCTCCGGTCTCTCTCACCGGAGCTCAGTTCTACAACCTACCACTTACATCTCAGTGTACTTATTTCTAGCTGAAATGTTACAGTCAATGCCTGGAAGTCAGTCAAGTGTCAGCTCATTGCCATCTCAGAAACAGTGTGAAAAACTTTGCCCAAATTCAGCTCTGGCAGGGTTATGAATAACAGCCGTGTCCTTGATAAGATAAATTCAAGTCTTTCCATTCATCTCATGTTTCTACCATCTACCCATCTAGAGGATATCTATCCCATTTGTGATTCAGTCACCCAGTTCACTGACTCATGCTTCCTTCTGAAGGCAAGAAAACATTTTGCCTGTCTGTAGCATTTCATTCCTGTCTGGCAAATGGTTTGTAATTTATTGACGAACTGTGAATAAAGTTCTCACCAGATGCTGGACCAGAGAGGATAAATGTCTCTGGACTGAAAGGGTAAGAGCTTTATAGTGGAGATATAAATACTCAGTATTTGAATTTTGCTGGTGATTTGAGTGGACAAGTCTGGACAGAGAGATTAGGTGAGGGGGGAGAAAAGGGACACTTAGACACAGTGCTTCATAAAATGTTTCTGCTGTGTTCCTAAAAATATTTGAAAGATCAAGAAAACAGAAGCTAAACAAGCTTTGCAATTAAAATGGTGAAAAGGCTGGAACGATGAGGGGAGACAGAAGTGACCAAGTTTGCTGGTGAGGTGGTGGGGGAGGAGATGTGAGGAGCAAAAAGAGGCATATTGGCAGCTTCCTTCAGTGGTCAGGGCAGGCAGGACAGAGGAGGGGTCTGCCACACATGAAGGAGATTGCTGGTGTGGAGTAACATCAAAGGGGAAAGAAGGTAGTTGTTCCTGGGAGATGTGCAAGAAGTTGTTGGGCAGCAGCACATAGTATGCGCTTAGAAGGTGTGCCATGAGGGGATGAGTTTTAATGTGCAGTCATGACATAAGCCTGGAGGTATGACAGATGTTTAGCAGAGAAAGCTGGTCCCCCACTTGCAAGGAGGGAGGAATGTGGGGCAGTACCAGGGAGCAACAGTCTGGAGGGGAGGTCATGACTGTGGTTTATGTCTAAAGAAAGCAGTGGAGGGTGTTGGGTTGAAGAACATCCCTCTGGACGATGAGGGTAGAGCTGCAGAGCTTAAACAGCATGGAGGGCACAGAAGGTTGCCTTTTATGAAAGTTTTTTAGGATCAAGCGGTAGCTGTGTATTGTGAGACTTACAGAGATGCACTACAGTGGTCAGCCATCCACATGAAGCAAGGGTGGGGATATTCATGTTGGATGCAGTGGCAATAGTGATAAGGAGAGAAAAAATGGAAGGGAAGCTTCGGGCTGCAAGAAGAGTTGGTAACTCTAGTAAGGAGACATTGTGTAGCCATTTTGAGTGGTCCTTTGGCTGCACTCCGGGTTTGGGTCAGTAATGTTTGAATGCCCTTCTCTCTGTGCAAGGAACAGTAATCAGTTCTCTCTAACATAGACTCACATCTTGCTGTGTAAGATGATTTAGCAGGAGGATCAGGGTAGCTGTGAGAACAGGTACTGATCTCTTCATCACTTCTTACAGAGTGTTTTAAATGTTGAGCTCAGAAACAGAAGTAGATGTGTGTAGCAGAAGCTTTTCAAGGTGGTAGTCTGTTTTGTAGATATACACAGTTGTAAAGGTGTGCCATGCCATTTTTGGAATGAGGCCATTGGCTTGGTGATGACCAGCCAGTGTTCAGCTGCTCTCCCCACAGTCGCAAATAATCTCCCTTTTCATCAGATCTGTGGGTTGCTGCTTCACTTCCCTGACTTTTGTTCCCTCCAGCATGACTCAGGGAGCAGCAAGAGCAGGGGTGCACCTCCAGGCAGGACAAGTGAGTAGCTGAAGGTGATGGCAGTTATCAGCAGTGCCCTCACTCACAGAATACAGTCCCAGCACACCTGAACAGTGTAGGCAGACGTAGATGCCAATAGCAGTAGCCCGTCAATAGTCCCAAATAAGATAAGGTGGTGAATGTGGTCCAGGTCCACCCAGTGAGTGCAGTGGTAGGAGATGGTGCCAGAGACAGGACTGGAGACAAGCTGCCAGCAGTGGAGTTCTAAGGTTTGTCCCAGAGATAGAACTGAGATAGAACTGATAGAACTGAGAACAGAGATAGAACGTTCACCTACAGGATAGCTCAGACAAGGCAGGACCTGGGCCTCGGCTGAAATGGAGTTCCTAGACTGCGGGCAGAGAGGCATAGGTGAGGGTCCAAGGTGAGGCTGTTTGGAGTACTTCAAGCCTTTTAGTATGTTCAATGACCAGACAGCTAGGAATTCTTCTTTCCTCCCTGTGCTCTCCCCATGAGCCTTTGGGAAGGTCCACTTGACTTTTGCCTCCTCTTCTTCCCCACAGTTTCTCTCTTGTTGTTTCCTGTGGGGGACTCTTTCATCCCTCTTATCTCTGATGGTGCTCACAGTTTCCTACAGTGCTCTGGGGTGGCTCTGTCATCTTTCATGTTGTTCCTGTTGCGTTTGTGGAAATCATTCTTACTGCTCCTCTTCTTCTCTGCTCTCTCGTACTTCCTCTGTCTTTGCAGAACTTCACACAAAAAAATTAAATTAATTACCTCTCTCTCCTAGCCTACCTCTCAAGCCTGTCTGTATCATTAGTGGTCATATTAACCTCACAAACTCCTTGTTAAATTTCCTTCTTCCTGATTGCTTATTATCCAGGCTATTTATGAATCAATGCAGACCTTCTGTTGGTGTTGAACTGAAGTATATCAGCTCTTCTCCCTCACTTCTTTTAAAAGCCTTTGTAGACATGCTGATCATCCCACACTTTGTCTGTTGGCTTTCCCTTTCTTGCTGCACTGCCCATCCTGTTCCAAGTTCAGCTGCTTAAAATCTCCTACCTGCTGCTTGAACCAGATTTCTCCCAAATTTACTGTCTGATGACTTAGAAACTGCACAATGTCACTTTCAAGCTCTTGGTTCTTTCTGCTGCCACTTTCTCTCACTCCAGTTTTTCCCCCTTCCCTCAAGTCTTCTTCTTGGTAAAGGGCAGATATCAGTTCTACATTTTGTGTGGCACAGGGCACAGTCAATAAGGGCTTACTGAGTTCTCAGGATTGATTTTTATGTACCTTAAAGGCTCCTTCACCCTGTTCAGACTGACTGTGTTATTGATAATGCAAGATATCTTATAATAATAGGGATGGTCTTAATGTATAAGGGAGCTGGATGATAATGCTCTCCAAGTTGTTGCAGTGTAGAGGTGGAGAAATTACTTTAGTATCTTTTCAGAGGCAGTCCTGGGTTGGGAAGGTACAGAGTCTTCATCTCCATCTCATTTCAGTGTTTCTGTACTTTCTGCCTTTCTCCCCAAGTTCTTATTCCTCAAAAGCTGAGCATTATTTGTGGTCACAACTGGTTAAAGTGAAATTTGCTGTCTCAGCAGCTCAACCAGCAACTCAGTTTTTCCACAGAGTACCATTCTTTCTTCCCTTCATTATTATTTTCTTGTGTACCTTGGAGAAAAGTCACTGGGGAGCCATTTCAAAATTTGCTTCCAAACTGCAGAGGATGAAGTGCAGATAAGTCTTGAGCCTTCTCTTAAGAAGTGCTTAAGAAGTGCTGCCCACTGCAGTTGAAAACACTGCAGGATAGGGCTCTGTTCCCTCTCCAGAGAAGTATTCCCCAGTCTGTACTGCTCTTGCCTGCTGATTTTCAGCATGAAATCCCTCTTGCATGGATTCAATACTGTCCTTTTATGTGGACTACAGCAAGCAATTCCATCTCCTTCCTCTGCATCTCCCATTGTGCTGTACCTCCATAAACCTTATGTAGATAAGGTATGTTTCATATGCTGTGCAGTAAACCAGTTTAAATCTGTCCCAGATAAACAGTGGTCAGAACTGCTTATCATGCAAGGGTCTCAGCACAAATTCCTGAAATGACTGCCAGTGCAGGCAGAGATGATGTTGAGTTTCTTCCCTTTCCGAGAAGGCAGTCAGGGTAACAGTCGGTTCCCATTGCTTTACTTACTGGCAGCCTAAGCAGAGAGCTCAAATTAAAGTAGTTTCTTTTTGCCCATGTATCCTGTCAGTGGCATGTGAGAAAAAGCAGATACTTAGCTGCTTGTTCTGCTGTATCTGCAGTGTGGATAAATGGTGGGCTTCACTGATCAGGGCATCTGGTCTGGAACATTTTGCTAGTAGTAAATTCAGGCACAAATAAAATACTGTGCTGTTTGGTTGCCAGCAAGACCTAAAATGACTCACTTTGTATTGTTTCTTTTTATTTTTCCTGCACAGCAACTATAATGGAGAGGCAAAAGAGAAAACAAGAAATAGAAAAAGGACTTCAGTTCATTCAGTAAGTGGACAACCTCAGTGTTCCTTGTGGATTTGAAGGTGGTCATCTTTCTGTCAAGGATTGCAGGAACTAAGTTTTTCCTATTCACTGCTTTGGGTTTGCTGCATGGGAAAGAGATACTGTCCTGAGGATTTTGACTGATTTTTCAGAGTATTACTTGTCCTGTTAGCTCCCTAAACTTGAAATTCTGTCATTTTAATATCGTTTGGTTTTGCCCCCCACTGCAGTTCCAGAATGAACTTTACAGTCAGCATAATGCTAATAGTACTTGGACCTTGTACATCATTTTCAGCATGAAGATCTCAAAGTACTCTCTCAACAAGGTTATCCCACCTTTGTTAGGAAGGGAGATAGTGTTCTGTAGGTTGAGAAACAAGGTACATAACTTGTTAGGCACCCCATATGGTGCCTATAGGAAAAGTAGATTACCTGGATTCTTTTACAGTTGCCAGCCTGGTAGATGTCTCAGATCACTCTTCTATGAATATCATGTGGCCTTGTGGAGCTTGAAGTGGTTGCTTATGTAGTAGATACAAATCCTAGTACTTCCTTATAAGATACCATAATGTTTCTCCCTCCAATGTTTGAGTTAACAGAGGCCTCAAACTCAGGTCCTGGTTCCATGGTGAGTAAGGAAGTAGTAAGATTGTCATCAGATTGTTTTGGGGTCTCTTAAGGTTTGCTTTGAGTCCTGCAATTATTATGCCTGAAATCTGTGCCTCTACAACAGGAAACTCCACAGATCTTCTATGTTACGTATTTGTATCCTCTAAAATGGCCATGATACTTTCATCCCATCAGCCTAAACAGGGCTAATAACCCAGTTTTGAAGAGGTAATTGTGAGATTTATATTAGTAGCACTTACAAAAATGCACAAGATTCTGGAAAAGAAAGTAATTTAGAAATTTGAGGTGTAGTTCATGCGTATGGGGTGTATCTTGCACTCTGAACCAGAAGCAGTGCCATATGTTGTTTTTTTGGATGCAAAAGAGGGAGTCCAAGTTTGTAAGCAGCATGAGGCTTTCTTAGAGAGCCATGACATTTCCTGTAGTTAGTTTTAAGGAGTGATTAGATAAATTCTAAAAGACATTTATTCCATAACAAAGTAAGATTATGTATGCACTGTTGGTGAGAAAAGCTATGAAAGGTGCTAAGGATTCCTCTAGAGACTATTGATTTGTCCTTGAAGAGAAAAAATAAATATATGTGGACCAAGCCTGGATGAATTGGGTGATCCAATATGAAGAACAGAACCTTTCTCAGTGCTGCTGTGTGTTAGGTGTTATCCTCACAAGCACTGCCAGTGTTTGTGGCTCAGCTCTGGCCAAGAAAGTTGGAGTTAAATGGTCTCCTGAACCTGCATTGTGTTCTCCCTTCCTTTTGTGTGGTAAGCCAAAGGCATATGGCTAAATTAAGGCAGAGAAAAGTGATTGCATTTATCTGTGTACGTCTCTGGTCTCACAAAGGATTTGAGGAGGTCTTGGACGCCACTCTGGTGCATCTCATTAGAGCCAGATGCACATAAAATACACTTGAATTCTTCATGGCAATCTCTCATGGGACTTAATGGAAGATGGTTTTTTTTGGTGACTGTCAAAAGGCACATTACAGAGGATTGTGTATGCACAGAAAATAAATGAGAATAAGACTCCTCTCATCTCAAGTTCCACTTAGATGTGACCATCACTTGACAGCACTGTAACTGTCACTCAGCATAATGCTCCTTAACTGTGTGTTCTCTTTGCCTCAGCTGCCGTTGCAGTGATAAAACGTTCATAACTTAATAAGTAACTTAATAAGATCACCAACACAGGACCAGAAAAATGATCTCTTCATCAAATAAAAGCCTTGTTTGCATGGATGCCTGCTTCATGAGTATTTTCTCTTCTTTTTCTTCAGGTCCACATTACCCCTAAGCCAAGAAGATTATGAGGTAATGGAGATTTTGTTTGTTGAAGCTGGGAGCCCTTTGGTTAGGAAGATTTGTTCTGTTGCACAGCCATTAGTTTACATGCCAAAAGCGAAGAACATGGGATGATCTGTCACGATTTGCCTGTGACTTAAAGTTTTAAGGTTTTGATGATGACAACTTTCAGGGAAAGGAGAAGACACTTGAGTGTTCAAGAAGAGTGGGGATTTGACTATATGATTCTCTACCCAAAAATCTGATGTTTTACAGGAGAGTAGCAATGCAGGAGTATCTTAGTGGGCAAACAGTTTGCTAAAATGTATGGAAAGGAATGGGAAATTGGGAAGTCTCTCCTGTTACTGAACATCCACTTGTGTATATTTACTCTCTCTCTGCTGCCCAGGCCTTTTTGCAGAAGCTGGTAAGAAACTTGTTTGCAGAGGGCAATGATTTGTTCCGAGAGAAGGATTTCAAGCTTTCCCTGGTACAGTATGTAGAAGGGCTGAACATAGCAGATTACGCAGCCGCCGACGAGGTGACTATCCCAAAGGAACTCCTCTGCAAGCTCCATGTCAACCGAGCTGCCTGCTATTTTGCCATGGTGAGTGCTTTCACAAGACATCTCCAGGAGCCAGGGTTGCAGTGCTGTGCAGTTGGAAAAGATATCAAGAGGCGTTTCAGCTGGTTTTGTCCATTCCCCGTTCAAACACTGGAGGAGACAACAACACACAGAAAAGTCTGCAATCTCCTCACAATAGCACTGTGTCTTGCAAGACCACAGGAAGGATGTGATGGGAGGGGGCCAGGCCTAAAGTACTGACAACACAGTTCTGGTCTTCAGTGGTGAGGAGTTAGTACCATCCAGTGTCTTCCAGTATTGAGCAAATATTTTTCTGGAATACTTTTTATTGCTCTGGAGGCTCTTGCTTCCTCCTTTGAGACACTGGAAGATAGTAGGAAGGCTTTGGGTCTTGAAGGAACTTGTAGCATACACATGGAAAAGGATTCTGAAATACCCAGGCTCTGAAAGGCTGCATGCTTCCATTTTACTAAGGCAGCAACCCAACTTTTATGGCACAACCCCAGAGCAGGCCCATCCTGTTTGTAGGGACACCGAGTCCCCTGAAAATTAGCAAGCAGTCACATAAATAAAGACTTGCAAGTATAACATGCTCAGGGTAGAGGAGGAGACAAGATAAGGTTGCTCAAGCAGCCTTAGTTCTGTCATTCCTTGACTTTGAAATGTTTTGAGTTTTTCAAGATTTAACAAAATGTTCTGTTAGTGTAAGTGTGTTTGCACGCTGGTCTGTGCATGAGGTAACATATGTACTTCCACCTGCCGCTTGCATTCCTGTTTTCTGCTGAGATATAGAACATTTGCATTCACAGAGAAGGACAAGTTTGTCTGCTGTGCCTCAGCTGACTCCAGATGGTCTGTTCCATGCAGGGGTTGTATGAGAAAGCGCTGGAAGACAGTGAGAAAGCTCTAAGTCTCGACAAGGAGAACATCCGAGCATTATTCCGGAAAGCCTGTTCCTTAAATGAACTTGGAAGACACAAAGAAGCATATGAGTGCAACAGCCGATGCTTGCTGTCCCTCCCACATGTGAGTTTTTGACATACAACTCATCTTGGTTTTTGTGGCTCACAATCTTCCTCTCCTCAACATGCTTAGTGTGAGGCCAGAGGATAGTGGGAGAGAACTCTTGGCTGTTCCCAAATCCATGCTTATGTCCAGAAATTCTGTCTCTCTAACTCAAAGATGTTTGTCCTCACATGTTTCTTCAGGCCAAATAACCTCATACAGATATTGCCAGCCAGGGAGACACCCGTTAGTGACAGCAGGTTCATGGTCTGTTTGTGAGGAGCAAACCCATACTCTAACAAAAGTTGAACTAAAGCCATGAGAATGTTTTAATTGGCTGCTTTTGTAGCTCTAATGGAAGTGTCTAGAAGGATGGGATAAATGGGAACTGGAGCCCTGAAAGGAAAACATGTATGGTTTTCCTGTGCTGGATACAAATGTCTTGCATTTCACTCACTGATTGCTAAGGCAAAGTGATGAAGCTTTTTGTTTCTTGAGGAACATTAAAGGTGTCCTTGACATCGTGTAGCATAGTTATTTTTGTGTTCAGGGGTGTGTAAATTTTTGCATGCGAAGAGGACTATCTGCATATAGTAGGAACTAAATATTTTTCTGATAGTGCTTTTGAGCATCCTCATAGGCCAGATATTGATCAGGAAGGCAAACTGTGATTACATGGATTCAGATGAGCACTGTGCTGATCTTGGTTCTGATCCATGACAGTAATGTTATTACAAGAAAGATGCATCCACTTCAGCAGAAGAAATTGACTTTCCTTTATTATTAGTGTTATAGAAGCAGTCTTTGAAAGCTTTGTTAGCAGATAGTCATTCATTTTGTATAGCTTGTAAGTTTTAGCTTCTTTGACTCGGCAGAACAGGGTGACCAAAACTTTAATTAAAGATACCATGTCTGGGGAGTCCCAAGGAACTGTTTTATAAACAAACCCTTTGATTAACAAAAGTATCTAATGTAGGTGTTCTTGTAAAGCTATATGTGGCTATATTTTACATTGCAGTTCAGCCACTTAATTTCATTTATATTTTAACTATATGGTTATGTGTAGCTCCCATTATTATCATTACTTCATCAAACTTCTAAGTGCCTGGAAAGTTCAGCCTATTGAATGATCTGTGCTTCCTATTCTAAACAACTCAGCCTTGTAAATTAACATACCCCATTGTCCTATTACCTGCTTAACAGAAATCATAAGCCTTCTCTGCATCAAAGACAAGTCATGATATCCATAATTTCACTCCTGTTTCCATTACCCTCTGGAGCACATAGGTATTTCCATATTTGCATTGCTGTAATTGCTGAGAACTTTGCTGTGGTCAAAACAGAACCTGTTTTAAAACTTCTGGTAATAAAGGATCTACAACTCATTTGGTTTGCCATCTATCAGAGTTAACTTATTTCTGGGTGCAGATACTCAGTGCTGCTAGTTTGCAGAAATTCTCAGTATGGTGAAGTTAATACTTCTCTGTGGTACGTTTGTGTTTGGTATGTCATGGGGTGTTTTAAAAGAGGAAATTGACAAGCTAGATTTTGTTTTCACTCAGTTCAGTGAAGATGGTGCCAAGACTAATGTTGAGGGTGTGGGGGAGTGAGTACAATAAAAAAATGGCACTCCAGATTGAAGGAAAAAGTTACTGATAATGGTGGGCTGCAAGAACTAGAGGTTTCTCAGCTGTTGAAACAGAAAGGATTCAACCTTCAGGGAGAAGGAGATTGGAAAGACCAGCATGGCAAGGAGAGAGAAGAGGGCAAGCTTCAAGATGGGACATGAGGAGGGAAATGTTGGAAGATTCAGGAGGGCTATCACAACAAAACTGTTATGATAAACTGTTAAAGTACTCTAATATTTTTGCAAACAGGGAGAGAGAGGAAAACAGAAGGAAACAGTTGCTGGTGGTATGTGAGTGTAGAAGACTGTGCCAGGTTGTTAGTCTGGGTAGAAAGCCCGTGGTGTGTGAGTGGGTATGGACACTGGGCAGAGAGGATGGTTAAATGCCATACAGTGAGGTCTCAGAGTTACAGTTCTATGAGATTTTCCTCGGGGTTGCTGTTCCCCGAGGTAATAAGGTTTTCTCCCAAGGTTGCTGTTCCCTCCGAGTTCCCTCGAGGTTGCTGTTCTCTGAGGTAATACGGTTTTTCGTTTTTTCTTTGCTCTAAGTGTTTCATACCGAAGGCAAAGATGACAAGCTGAGTCTGCCAGTGCATGTTTCTAAGATTGTTTATTCTTCATTATCTCTCAGTTCTTTTTCAGCTCTGCCAGGCCTTCCTGGCAGGGTACATTATCTTAGTTCTTTCTCTGCTCTGCGAGGCATCCCCAGCAGAGCAAGACACGCGGCGGACTGGGCGGATCAGAGAGCCCCGCACCTCATGTACGGTACCCTTGACCCAACCACCGTCCACAATGTACTTTTTATTTACAAAATTTTACTAATGCCTACTACCTATGCTAACATTTCTACTCTAAACCAATCTCTAAAATCCAACTCAGCAAAAGATGGGGGACGAGAGCAAGAACAAGGAGCGCAGGGGCCACTCCCCAGTTCCTCCATCTTGTCTCTTCAGTCTCATATACTAAAAATCCCAGATTCTACATTCACATTCTATGATAAACTAAATACTACTTATTTAAAATTCTCTCAGCTTGTGAGTCTTCATACAATGTGGGCATTCACTCCCATGGACAGGGATCAGAGGCAATGTCCTCGTGGGCTCTGTGTGAGGCTGGTTGACCCCCTTGTACAGATCCCAGACCCCCTGTCTGGTCTCCAAACCCTCCAGGGTGGCCAGAGGGATGTTCTAGACTCCAACAGTGAGGAAACCTGAAGGATCTGCTTGACTGGAGCTGGAGACAGTCAAAATGCCTTCTAGCTAGAAGGTTGAAAACTGAGACTTGGTTTCAGTTTTAAAAAAAATCAAAACAGGCTAGTGGGTACTGTCTGTCTATCAACTGATTATTAACTGTGCAGCTGGAAGAGAGGGAAGACATGCAGGCTCCTTCCCAGGCATGGAGACCTTGCAGAAGCCATATCAGCAGCCAGTCTTGGGAGCTCCTTCAGCCAACTTGCGAGCAGCACTCCTGAACCCTGTTTTCGCAGAGCAGGTGGTTTGTTGAAAGCAGATATTTGATTCTGATTTTCTGCGGCATTGAATGAGTGTAGAGCAAAAACTACTGGTGCAACTGCAGCATCTTGGCAGGACTGAGTGACAAGAATTCTGAAGTCTGTCTGGATTCTTCTGGGACTGTTCTGGAAATTATCTACTGCTATCTGAAGTTGAGGCTTCTTGGTGCAGCACAATGTGCATAACTGCATCCCTCTTTATTTCATTCCGTGTGCCACAAAGGCATAACTGAAAGTGTCTCATCAATGGTTTTGTCCCCAGGATGAAAGCATCACCCAACTGGGACAAGAGCTTGCCCAGAAGCTGGGACTGAAGGTTCGAAAAGCATACAAAAGACCTCAGGTATGACTTCTTTTGTCTTAGAGGCTATCATTTGCTTGTACATATTTACTTTTGTGGAAGTGATAGGTGCTGCTCGGCAGTTACAGACATGTGTACATAACCCTGCAAACTCTAGCAGGCTGCCGGCAACCCTCCTTGTCCTGGACCCTCTGACTCACTTTGCTTTGATCCGTTTCTAACCCCATTACTGCTCTGTGTCTATTGCCAGGATGTTTTCTGAGTTCCTAGCTGATGCTGCAGGAGAAATTTCTGATGCAGTAGATATCTACTGTGCTACAGGAGAGGAACATGTGCATTGCATGTTTTTTGCAGGAGAGAGGCCTGATCCCAAAGCAGGTTTTGCATCACAAACCTCTCCCTGTTATGCAATGAGAAAGATGGCATCCTCTGCTGCCTTGGAGGCATGGCTGGTTTTGTAGTGCAGTGGATCATGAGGGGTTCCTGTGCCATTTCTAGTCATACACTTATTTGTGGTGGGGGAAAGGCTTGGCCTTGGGAGAACAACAGGTACACACTTGGTAAGAAGCTAATTGACACCAGTGGCTGGATCCGTAACTTGGCTCTACAAGGAAGTGCTGTAGGTGTTTAAATGTGTATCCTGGGATGGAGCTAGAGGGCGTTAGGCCACTGCTAGCCATAAAGCTGCCTTGGTCATGAATTTTGTTCTCAGGAGCAGAGAACATGAGCTAGTCGTGGAGGCGGACGTTTGTGTTTGCATTCTCGGTCCCAAGCATGGGGTTGTGTTAAATAAACAGCGTGTTCCATCTGCAGAGGGACACCTTTGTAGCATGAGGTAGGCATCTGGTTTGCAGAGGGCTGTTAGGGTAAATCTGCTGTAACATGTTAATCCTCTCCACAAGAAACCTCATGTGTGATTTGCCCTCCCTAAGTAAACTCCTTGATCTTGTAGCAGCTTTCCACACTCCCAAATTAATTTTGTCTTCAAAGGAAGGGAAGTTTATGTAGAAATACTTTTTTTATCTGTTCATTGTGTTGGCCTTGCCAACTTTTTTGCTGCTGTTATGTTATCCAGCTGAAATAGACTTAAACCATCTCTATGTTAGAAATATAAAAATTAAACACTTCAGAATGCTTTTCATTATTTGAAATTCTGTGATTGGTATTTTGTTAATGCTTTGTGATCTCTTGTTGAGTTCCAGCTTTCACTCCAATGCAGTAATGCCTTCCCAAAGTAGTGATTTCTTAATGAAAAGCAAACCCATCTGTTTCTCAAGGAAATTTTTTGCCTCCTGGTTGTGAGTCAGATTGTCGGAGATGTACAGAACACTTAAATGTCCCTTTTCAGTGTTGACAAACATGTACTCCTGTGTTATCACAGTGGGGTAACCTTTCGGGGTGGCTTTTATTTTTTTGGATAGTGCTTGGAAGGAAACCATATTGTAACCCAGCTTTACCTAGTTTATAAGCATTCATGGGCTGAATTCTGCTCTAAGACCTCTCTCTTCCTTGCAGCAGGAATTGGAAACATTCTCACTACTCAGTAATGGCACGTCAATCAATTCATCAAACCAGGTGAGAGTTTGCATCGTGTTGTTGCTGTTCATGGATTGTGCTACTAGGGTGCATAAAGTTTTATTTACATGCAAATTTATAACTGTCTTTTAGGTTTTAACTGTTTTAATTAGTGTTTTCTGCTTTTAAGGGATATTGCCAAGAAATTAATTTATTTGAAAATATTTCTACTGACATAATTTTTATGTCGGTAAAACATCTTTGGTTAGATCACCAAAGATGGTTATTTTTCTTAGTTATTGTTAATGTTTGCTTTCTCTTACGTTTTAAATAAATTTTTATTTTCAAGTTTTGCATATCTCACAACAATGCTAAGTAAAAGTCAGAAAGTGCAACTGCTGAAGAAGCATATAAAATTAAATCGTGTGATGTACTGAGCAAGGTACATATACAGTTTCTGTACTGTTTGTATAATTCTGAGAGATCCAGCTGAGCAGGGCAGCATACAAATACTAAGGTAAAAATATAAGAAATTGCTGATTTCCATGTTCTACCACTGGGCAAAAAACTGGCCCAACAAACAAGCACTTGCTGTTTTTACAGCCTATTTGGTACTTCACAATGCTCCTTAAAGCACATAAACAATAACACTGTAAACTTTGTAATTTTGTACAACAAAATGGGATACTAAAGGACTAGTTTACCTCTCACTGTTTAATGATTTGGCTTCATATCTTTCTAGGAAGGCCAGTCAGCTTTCTTTAATGGTTGTGCCTAGTTTTTAATTTGAAAATCTGTTCCTTTTAAAGAATTGAAGATAGTGCAAAACCCACCGTAGTAGATGCAATATGAAAAGACAAATTGTTTACTTGTGCCTTTTTAAGCTTAAGCTAAAGGCACATGTACTTACCTCTATTTATGTTTCTGTAAAATATGGAATCAATTTATTCCTTGCCTTCAGCTCCAAGTTGTCTTGGTGGAAACATTTTCCTGTTTTGAATTTGCTGTAGAAATTTGCAGTTGTTAGATTGCGAGATATGTGAACTAAGAAAATGAACATTGCGTAAGATCAGGCTAATCAGATCTCCCATGCAGTGGGCTGATTGGTGTGTCCTGGGACTTGGGACACAGTGTTCTTATCTACACGTGGTGGAATACCCTATTCTGTGTATGGAGTTGCTCACATGGTTGGATATTGTTCAGGCATGGTTTTCGTTTGCAGCAAAAGGGTTTGTCAGCTGCTGAAGGTAAACATGAATAGGTTCCTTGGATTGATGGCCTCCTAAAGTTCATTTACTGTTCCAGCACAGAAAGAAGTCATAAAGGAAAAGAAGGAGTTATATACATTTAGGAGTAGTAAAGAGACCCACGTGTGAAGTGTGGATGTCTTTTTAAAGATTGATTTCTCACAATATTTTTCCTCTCCTTTTTTCTACATCCTCTTTGCAGACTACTTCTAATGGATTTGGCTCGATAGATGACATCGAAACAGGTAAAAATACCTCTCTCCTCAGAATTTTGTGGCTTCAGTATGGTATGTGACCAGGCTGGCAGGTTTGAGAGGTTGATCACCTGCATTTGTGTCTCTTCTGCATGCTCCTGACTTCGGTAACTAGCAGAAGGAGAAAGTGGTGCAAAGCAGAAGTGTTTTTCTTGCCAAAACAGCTTTTTTTCCAGGCCCAGTGAGAGACACATCTGGGAGTTAAAAGGATCTGCTGAGGTACACAGCTCTCTCCAGTTATGCTTTCTTAAAGCTGCTCTTTGGCAAAGCTCCTTGAACTCTGCTCCAAGGCAAAACAGTCCAGATCAAGTGAAGTTAAGGTTGTTTGATGCTCTATGTGCATATGGTCCTCCAAGACACTGAGGTGGAGGAATTGAAGACACAGGAGCTGGGAGGGACCCAGGGAGAGACAAGTTCAGGATTAGACACCTAGGAGGAGAAGAAGGAAGATTAACAGGATTGCTTTCCTCATGCTGAGAAACAAGTGGCTTTAACTCTGTCCCTGTAGAAAGGCTTGCTACCTTGTGTACCAGAGCACTGAACTTCTGCCTCTGAACACATCAGTCTTTGTTCCTTTGTAAGGTAGCTCTGGGTGTATGAAGGTAAGTGTGAGGACATACCACCACAAGAAGCAATTGCTGTTTTTATAAAAAGAAACTAATTTCATTATTAGGGTGCTTTGGAAAGCATGTTAGTTCTCTGTTGAATGCCAATTTAGTATCTGCTTGCTACATGAGATCATGAGATCATGAGACCCAGTTCTGTGAATTAAGGAGAGTTTTTCACATTATCTTGCTGTGCTAAAATTAACTGGACTCCTGCTACAGGCTAACAAATGACCACATCCAGTAAGCTCTTTATCTAATCTGGATTTGGTGTAAGAGCAGCATGCCACCTTTGCCGTGGATCCAGAGACAGAGCCTTTACTGCTGGGAAAACTTTGCAAAAGATTACTAGGAAATCTTGCTAGGAAATCTTTGCAAGAGCACTGGAATTATGTGTTATCCAGTTGTCCTGAGAATGGTGTACCACCAGGATGGCTGTGGGTACTGGGTACCTTGAGAGTGTGCCTTGGTTTGGAAAGACAGGTGTCTTCCAGGGAAAGCTGGAGCTTCCCTTGGAATGGAAAATATAAACCCCTTCCCTCCAAATTATTAATACTTTTGCAAATAGCAGCTTTCAGGCAAAGATATGGGAATAGGAATAATAAATACAAATAGGAATAACCAAAAATACAAATGTAGTAGTACAAAAACACACAAACAAACAAAAAAATCCTAGAAACCCTGACAATCAGAATACGACTTGACACCCTGTTGGTCAGAGTGTTGGAAGCAGTCCAAATCCTCCTGGTGTAACAGATGTAGTTCTGTTGGAGTAGAGATGATCCTGTAGAAGTGTCTGGTGGTGGCAAGATGGGTCCAGCCCTCCTCTGGGAAATCCAGTGGAAAACCAGGCTGCCCTGGTGTTTCTAACTCTCAGTTTTTATCTAGGTAGGAATGGTTGGCTCCTCCCACAGGATGAAGCATCTCACAATGGGATGATGTAATTGTATCAGTCATGTGATGAGCCTTAATGGCCCATTAACAGAAGATATCTCTGGGAGGGAGGATGGGTCATGGAAGAGAAAATGAGAAAAGGAACATTGCTCCATCTGGTTTTAACAGCTGGCCCATTAGCAGAAGGCACCCACACCCTCCCCCCTGGAGTTATGAGGAATGGGTTATACAAAAAATAAGGAAAAAAACTTCACCAGCAGGTTTCAACAGATGGAAAGTAGAATATACATTTTTGGTTACATACTGCAACCCAAGACAGAGTTTCAGATTCAAAGTTTTTTTTAGCAAGGATTTTTGTGGTTGTTTTGTTTTGTTTTAAGATGCAGACTCTTGAAGTCCTTTCCTCCATGTTTTGGTTGAAGTCATCTGATTAACTCAGCCCAGTCCTGCAGAGAGATCATGGCTCAGATCTGGCTCAGTATGGCCATTGGCCGGCTAATGCAGCATGGAACCACTGCTGCTTCGGAGAGTCGACCTAGAAACAGTGCTTTTAAAAGATCTTGTACTTTCCCCTTGGGGACAGGCAGGTGTATGGCCAGAGAAGCTACCACCTGGGAGGGCTTGGTATGGGAGACTTGGTTCATGGGGATGTATGGACAAGCCCCTCATTGACCTTATGTCATGGGTTGGCACTGGACAAAATGCCAATGCACCCATGAGTGTATATTCTACCTAATGAACTACTGTGAGATGTGGTCAAGAACAGAGCAGAACAGGCCTAATACTTGAGAGCAAAGACAATTTATTAAACTACATGACAATCAACAATAGAAAAGAAAAGAAATACCCAACCACCCAAAAGCAGAAAAGAAAACCTCCCTGAACACTGCTTCTCCCCCCAATTTCCATTCCATACATGCTCACGCAGTTGACCCCAGCTCATTACCCTCGTCCATTTGCTTAATCCCTCAACAACCCTGGGTTCCCAATCCAAATCACCATCCCTTAAAAACAAGCAATCCTCATTCCATCCAGGATGAGAGGAGTCTTTCTTGCACCACAGAGCCCCCACAGAAAACACAGGTCCATCATCCCGTGTTCCCAATGTTACCCATGGCATCCGCCCGGAGTCTGCCAGGGTGACACCCTCCCTTCCATGTCCAGCACTCTCACTGCCGTCCATGGACCAAAACTGCAATAGGACTCTTTTAAGGATGTTTGGCCAAGTACCAAAAACCAGACACCTTCTCATTTTGGGACTCAGGTCCCCCCCATTTACCCCTGGGGTCGAGGATTCCAAGAACAGGCCAGAACGTCTCTGGTTTTGAGCCAAAAACATCCACTCAAACACAGTCTTATTTATAATCAGGAGGGTCCAGGGTCCGTCTATGGCTATCATTATGCNAAGAGAGACGGGACCGGGGGAGGGGGACAGAAGGCACCTCCAAAGTTCTCCCTCCACCCCTCCATTCTAGATGGAAGCTGGACCAGCTCCCTCTGTTCCCCACCCCTCTCCCACGTTGCTCAGCCAGGCCCACCTTGCTCCCCTCCCCCACCCGGCCTAGCCAGGCCTGGCAGAGGAGGGGAGAAGAAGCTCCCTCTCCGAGAAGCGAACCCAGGAAAAAGAGGAAGTTCTTCTGGGAAACCCTGCTTTTAACCCCTTGTGTCCTCAGGGGCGTGTCCACACTCTTAGTGGCCAACAAAGGTGCCAATATTCAGACCTAAGGACTGATTGGTTTGACCACTACTTCCAAAAAAAAACCCTCACTTCCCTTCAAACTACGACACCTTATAATAATACATGGGGCTGAGTGTGATGGCAGGGGCAGAAATTGGCAGCTGTGAGCTACTCATCAAAGAAAGCTGTTTTATAAGATGGAGCAAGCGTTAGGAGAATGCAGAGGATGCATGAGCATTCTATAAGGAGAGTATGTGAGATGTGGGTATCACAGCTGGTGAGTGAGGTCAGCAGATCTGGTGTCCTGAGGAAAGCAGGAATGGGAAAGGAGAGATAGGAAAAAAAATTGGACAGAGTCAAGTGGGAGGAAGTGGCTGAAGGAATAACAGGGTTTGGATGGTCAGGGAGAGGGGAGTGGGCATCTTCTCTCTTCCACTTGCAAGTAGTAAAATCTGTTGGTCCTTGCTCTTTTCCTTGCCCTTCACATACACTGAGCTGTGGGGATCTAATGTTATTGTCTGCCTTTTGGTCATGCATTCAGTGTTTCTGGGTTTGAGGCCTCTTAGGGTGTGTGAGGGCCTCTTGAGGTGTGTGAGGGCCTCTTTTCTTCGCTTTTCAGTGTGAGTGGAAAATGCAGGGCCTCGTTGATTCCTTGGAGAAGATCTGAACTGCTGGATCCTTTGGGACCTTGTCACTGTGCACCCTTTTGCTTCCCACTGCATATGACCCCATGCCTTCTGGCGTGTTCTGAACTTCTTGTTGGCCTCTGTAGGAATCTTGAGAGTACTCCAGATTTAAACATCTGAAAAATGGGAAGGCACAAGCCATTCCTTTGTACTGCAGGGAACCTGGCCAACCTTCCAGCCATGAGAAAAGCTGGATGGCTGGCTTCCTGGCATCTGGGGCTTCTGCACCAAAGGGAGATTGAGATGAGATGAGATGAGATGAGATGAGATGAGATGAGATGAGATGAGATGAGATGAGATGAGATGAGATGAGATGAGATGAGATGAGATGAGATGAGATGAGATGAGATGAGATGAGATGAGATGAGATGAATCATTGCAAAGGGGGCAGTGAGGTTGGAGACGAGCCTGATTGGTGGGCAGCTACAAAACTAAGGACGTGCACAGCCTTTCTTTGAGTTGCTGCCTGTGGGAAATACATTCAGCTGGAGCACAAAAGTCCTGTATTGCATCCTATAAGGTACAACACGTGTTTGCCTTCAACGGCATGCTTGAGGATGTGGAGAGGGACCTGTGTCTGTTCCTTGGCACTTCCTGCTTCCCTGTCTTTTGTCATGGCTCAGCCTCCAGTGCCTTGCAAAAATGACCTTTGCTGTGGTCCATCCACATGAGCCATTCACAATGAATACTGGAGGAAAGTTTGCAGGGGTTGGTGATATGCTCCTGGTGGGGTTAGAGATAAGGCGGCATGCCTATGTTTGTCATCTCTGCTGTTGTTTTGTTCAGAACTTGGGAGTTTGCTGGAATTGATAATTTGCTGAGCTCTCTGAGAAGGCACCAGCACATTCCTGGGCCAGCAAACGAGCTGTTTGCAGCCAGTATCATGGCTACCTCGTCTAGTCCCTGCTGCCAAGGGACAGCCAAGTGCTAGTGGGGGCTGAGTGAACAGACCTGGTAGAGACAGGATCCAGCATTTCTTGCTGGATCAAGTTTTGTGTCTCTGAAGCTTGTCTACTTTATCAATACTGTCAGTCTTTCTAATAAAAGCTATTGTCTTTCCTTCCAAACTTTTCCTTGCTTTTATAGTGTTAGTCAGTTGCAGTTACAGTGCAGCCAATGGGATGTGGCTGGAGAAGGTGGCATCTTTGTCTTACTTCTTTTCTTTTATTCCAGGACATCTGAAAAGGGGCAGAATTAAGGTAGTTTGGGTGCTTGGTTTGAGAACTGCAAATGTGATGCTGCATTTTCCAAATTTCTAATATTTGAACTTTTTTTTTAACCTGTAATTTTTTGAGAATAAGATGCTCTTCTGTGAGGAACATGGGCTTGCAACCTTAGCTTCACTCAACAGAGGTTTATATTGCATGATAGGAACATCTTACTACTTCAGTAATGTATTCAAGAGGGGAAGAAACCTTAGGGAGAACCACCGCCTCTTTCCTGCCTCGACGTCACCTCACACGAGTTCCCAAGGGCATGTTTGTTGATCAGATATTGATCTGGTGGGAAATGGGTAGCAAGCTCCCACTTCTGGACATCAGGAAAGACTCAGAAGCAGGGCATTTACTTGGGTAAAGACAGCTGAATGAGTCTGATGGGGATTTTTGGCACACATTGTTAGCACAACCTGATCTGACCACTCAGTCTCTGACTCTCCTCCCAACAGGGCCTTGTGTTTTTTATCTTCTTTGATTCAGGCTACCTGAGGTTTTAGAGAGGGTGTGCAAGTCAGCAAGCTTTCAGCTGGGATATCAAAGTTCCAAGGAGTAGAGAAGGCAGTGATCTCTGCCAAATGCATTAGTGAGGAACATTAAAGAAAACAGCAGGTGGTGGGTTATATAGAAATTATATTATGTGCCCCTGCCTTTTAGTCTTGTCCACAGTGAATTTGCAGTAACTGCTCAGCCATAGGTTTTGTGTTGTTCCTGGTTGCTGTACGTGCTTGCCAAATCTTGACAGTCAGACTGGGCACTGGCCCTTAGAATGTATTTCAGATGTTGGCAAGCCATTGGAGAGGGGGGACAAAAATGAAAGGGCAAGTACTCTTCAGACTAGAGCCTCTCCTCTCAGAAAGTTGGCATACTTGGTTTTTGTGATTTGATGGAGTTATACAATGTTGGTTTTGTCATGCTGTTCTCTGTTTGCCTCCTGCAAGAGGCTCTCCTGGTGATTAGCTCGGTTTCTCTCTCATCACAGACTGCTCTATGGACTTGCAGTGCCTCCCAGCTCCTGTGGCCATCCCTGTGAAAGAGGGGCTGGCCCCTTTGACTTCTGACTCAGATGTAAAGGGCTTGCCCACCTCGCTTCCTGCTGCCACCCTGCTCCCGTCTCCAGACTGTGTACCCTTGCCAGTTCCTGAGAACGTGGAGGACTTCACAGATGGGGACATCATTGGGGAAGAACTAGACTCCCTCCTGGATTCCCTTGCTGAAGGGTCACCATACCCTCTAGTAAGAGTGGGCACTGTGTGAGGTCTGATGCTTCTTTGTTCCAAATAGGTCCTTGGTGGTCCTTAGAGCATGAGGATGAGCATGCTGCCTCTCATTCTCTTTCTGTAATTCTTTTCTCCTATCTTCCTCGGGCAAAACTCATTCATTCTTTCCTTTATTTCTGCTACTGTGAGTATGTAGAGTCCTCTTCCAAGCCTGTTTTGCTGTGTGCAGCTTCAGGGAGCTGCCTCTCAAAATACATCTAAGATAGCACTCCCCTGACATCTCCTCCCACTGGCCTCCCGTGTCAATGAAGGTGTAGCCAGTCTGAGAGTAGAAATGTGTGGTGAAGCAGGAATGATGCATGTATTTCATACAGTGGGCATGCTCTAATCTCCTTGTATTTTGTGCAGGTTGCACTCAGCCTAAGCTTGTTGAACAGGTCTGGGAGCTGCATAGACAATCTGTATTCATACTTACATTGGATTTTAATTGCCAGTGTTGCTTATGTGAGCCACCTTGGGTCTGGAGGCAGTATAGTGATTTTCATGTTGGTAAAACCCTGATGAGAGGTGTCATGGGTTGTGATCATTACTCTGATGTTTGCACTGTGTATACTCAGCTGCTTTGTTTCTGGACCTGAGCTGGTTTAATTGCCCAGTACAGGGCACTGTCTTGAGGACTGACGAACTCAGGTATCCCTGAGGAACACCTCCTCAGGGGTCCTGGTCCAGACTGTTTGTAGTACAGAAAAATAGGAAAGTCTGTGGGAAGTCTGCAGGTGGATTAAGCTGCTAGGTATCCTTTCGCTCCAGCTAGTATAACATACCCTTCACTGAGAGCCTGTTGCTCTCTATTGTCATGATTTGACTCCAGTGAGCAACTAAGTATCAGACCGCTACTCACTCACTTTCTTCCTGCCCCTTCCCCAGTGAGGAGGGTAATTGAAAAAAACCCAAACTTGTGGCTTAAGATAAGAACAGTTTAATAATTGAAACAAAACAAAATACAATATTAACAACAATAACAATAATAGAAAAGAAGAGAAGAGAGAGGGAGGAATAAAACTCAAGAAAAACAAGTGATGCACAATACAATTGCTCACCCCTTGCTGACCAATGCCCAGCCTTTCTTGAGCACCAGTCAGTGACCCTGACCAACTTCTCCCAGTTTATATCCTGGACATGATGTTCTGTAGTATGGAATATCCCCTTGGCTTGTTCAGATCAGCGGTCCTGTCTCTCCTATCTTCTTATGCACCCACTTGCTGGCAGACCAAAGGAAATGGAAAGTCCTTGATTTAGAATGAGCACGACTTAGCAAGAACCAAAAACATCAGTGTGTTATCAACATTATTCTCATGCTAAATCCAAAACACAGTGTTGTATCAGCTACTGACAAGAAAATTAACTCTGTGCTGGCCAAAACCAGGACATCTCTTTTCGGTCTTTGCTCCTCAGTACTAATTTGCTATTTATCCTCCTTCCTGCTCCCCTGAAGTCTCTGGTCCAGGGCACCATTCCTACCAACCTGCCAGCAGAGATGCCCCAGTTGATTCCTGTGTTTCCCGGGGGAACTCCGCTGCTGCCTCCAGTTGTGACAGCCAGCATCCCTGTCTCCACCCCTCTGCCACCTGCCTCCTTTGGCCTGGTGATGGATCCCACTAAGCAGCTCTCCTCCTCCTCTGTCTTGGATGCCTTTGAGGCCCCACCAGGAGGAGGTGGCAGCTCCACTCTAGATTCGCTGGATTCCCTGGATCTGCTTCCATACACAGATACACGGCCTGATGCCCTGAACTGCTATGGGACAAGCAGGGGGTCGCTGGATACCTTGGATTCCTTTGCCATCGGTAGGTGTGGGGTGATGTGGTTTTGTTTGCCTTAGCTGTGAATGCATGCCAAAATTATTTCCTTCAATGCTGAGAACATCTGTCTTGTAGCTTTCTCTGATGGTGTGGCAGAACAGGAATATAAATGTAGAAGAGAGCAGGGAATTGTCTTGGACAGAGTAACTGAAGATGTTTAGCTCAAAAGTAATGAGAAAAGCTGTAGGTATGTAATCCCAGATAACCAGTACCTGCACTGAGGGCAATCTAAAGAGGAGAAAGGACCACAAAGATGTATAATGATGGGTGATGAGATTTAAACTTGGCTTGGTGTCCAGAGCACCTCCTTTGGCACAATTTGTTGGACTATAGCATGATTCCTCCACCTTCCTCCTCAATGACTCTGACATTTTGCACAAAGTGAGCAGAATGATGATGACTGTTTTAGATAATACAGGACCCTGTTTGTGCTGGGCAGAAGGGTAGAGGCCAAGGTAGGTCTTTTCCATCTCTGGACTCAGGGCAATGAGTGTCCTCTTGAATGGGGCTCTGAACTTTCATGTCACAAGGAGAAAAGCTGTGGAGAATGGTGGGCAAAGACTAAGTCCCTTCCTGTTCAGGAGGGAAGTGGGCTTCTTCTTGATTAACTTGTTCCCAGTATTGCAGTATATTGGCAGCAAAAGTATTTTGAGGACAACAGAGATGGGCCAGTCAGCACTTGAACACTCACTCATAGCTTTGTGTTGCCACCTTAGGAATGCCAGTTCTAAGCAGCACAGAGTTGGGTTCAGTAGGATTTCTGGGACAAGAAGGCCTTTTCTGGAGTTTTTCCAAGTCTAGACAGATGCTTTGGGAAGAAAATATTAAAATATTATGAAATAAATAAAGCAAATTGATTTAATAAGCTGTTGTTTGTGCTTTTGTGCATAGAACTGCCTTTGAGAGTGAAATGATTGTTTTTGTTTTGTGGGGCTCTTTTCCCCTTTTTTTGCCCAGAAGAAACTAACTCTCAGGAACTGCGACACCTACCTGGCAGCCAAAAACCAGCCCCAGTGGTGAGTGAGTTACTGCCCCATGCTGATGTCCCAGGATGCTCTGGAGCCAAAGTAGTAGTGGTGGTGGTAGTGGTCGCTTGGGTGATGTAGGTAATTTGAGCCCTTCTTCTTACCCTGTCCTGGTGAATGTTGCGTCCCATGTGGCAAGGCAGGTAAGGATTCTCACAGAGTCAGTAGGAAGACATTTGTTTCATCTTTGTTTTTTATCTGTAACTCCATATTGTCAAGGTTAACCAAGGTTGTGGGGATATCAGGGGAACATGGAGGCTGGAAGCCTCCATGTACCTGGCAGCCACATAATGCTCAAAGATGGGGCAGAGTAAGCTAACTTTGACTTCAGCCTACTGAAGTTCTTTGCTGCTCTCTGCCCCTGTCAAGAGACTTCTCCAAGATGTTCTGCCTCTGTCCTATGTCTCCAGTCTTGGAGAAAAAGGGGAGGATTAGTAAGCTTGGAACAAAAGGTGTTCTTGAGTTCTGTCACCTGATGGTCCTGTTAACATCAATGTGAATATCCCTGAAGACTGACTGATAAGTAGTTTGGGTTTTCTCTTAGGTTAAGCATAAGGTTGATTTAAAAGTCTTTCATTGCAGAGTAGATTGTGATGGAAGGGATGGGAAGGAGTGAGGAGGGCATTTTGTTCTGTGGCTTGTGATAGAAAACTGAGGTCTCCTGCTAGTAGGAAAGAGGCCTGTCTTTGAAGTGAACACACCACAGTGTTCATTCTCTCTTAAAAAGTTGCATGCATCACTTCTGGAAATGTCATTTAGATGTGAACATTTTGATGAGAGAGGAAATGAGACAGGTTTTGAGAGACTGGAGTGGGGCGGGGGTTAGAGAAGATTCTTGCTCATGTGGTTGCAGAGCTGGATAGAGAGGTGTGTGTGTTTTCACTCAGGTTAGCCTTGGTGGAGTGAGTCAGCCAGCTGTGCCCAAGGCCACCGAGCACCTGCTGTCCCAGCCAGAACCAGTAATGCCCAACACGGCTCTGCTGGTGAAGAACCCCCTGGCGTCTACTCACGTTTTCAAACAAGCCTGTCATGTCTGCTACCCCAAAACAGGTGATGCATTTGCTTTGCCACTAGAGCACTGGCACAGACTAGGAATTTACTTTCCCCAGGTTGATGGGGTTATTCTCTCTGGCAGGGCCCAAGGCTGGTGATTACACCTATCGGGAAGGCTTGGAGCACAAGTGCAAGCGGGACATCCTGCTGGGCAGGTTGAAGAACTCAGAAGACAAGACCTGGAAGAGGATCCGTCCTCGTCCAACCAAAACCAACTTTGTAGGATCCTATTATCTGTGCAAAGGTGATCTGTGGCGGTTGGTCACTGGGAAGGGGCTGTGCCAGGGACTGTGCCAGGGGAGACTGTGAGGGAAATTCTGTTTGATGTTGCCTGCTGGCTGTAGGGTCTCCTGTTCCATCAGTAGCCTATGGACTGGATGGCTCAGTACAGTGAAGGGCAATGAGCTGCCATGTTGTGGAGAGTAGGCAGCTTCTAAAGTGGAGGAGCAGAAGAGTTCCCAAGGCTCAGTGAGCTGCTCCGCACAATCGAGCACTCAGAGCTGCTCTACTGACATGGGATTTACTGAGAACCTGGCTCCTGTACGTGTGCTCACATTAGTCCCACTCAACCCAATTGCCCCATGGCAGGGCTGTGGTTCTGCCAAGCTAAAATGGCTCCTTACTGCTGGACCTATGGGAGAACTTAATCTGTGTTTGCTTTAAAAGGAGTTAGTTAAGCCATGATCTGTCCCTGGCCAGGCACTGAATTAAAGCTGGCCTCTTGTTTTGAGATATGGGTTTCCCCCATAGCAGTGTTACTGGAGATTGCTGCCATTCAGTAGTTTGCATTAACTCCTGAATGATTTTATGGAAGTGAACTTGGGAGAGATGTCTTTTCCTTTTTCTTTTAGCTCTTGGTTTTCTTGCTCTCAGTTCCACGTGGAAGCATGGGCAGTGGGAGAAGATGAGAGAGAGTTGAGTTTCTGACCGGGCCACCCTGCCTGTGTGGTGGTGTGTGCTGTTTGTTGCTTTGTAGATATGCTTAACAAGCAGGACTGTAAGTACGGGGATAACTGCACCTTCGCGTACCACCAGGAAGAGATCGATGTGTGGACGGAGGAGAGGAAGGGGACCCTCAACCGTGACCTTCTCTTTGACCCACTAGGTGGGATCAAGCAGAGCAGCCTCACAATTGCCAAGCTCCTCAAGGAACATCAGGGCATCTTCACCTTTCTCTGTGAGGTACAGAACTGCTGGGAGGGGACAGGCATCCAGCATCTCTTCAGTATGTATCTGGACTGCTACTATGTAGATAGTTGCCACCACAAAAATATGGTGGGATGACTTGCACAATGGGAGTACTTGCAGTTGAGGTCTATAAACTCCTCAGGCGGGACAGATGAAGAAGGAGAGGCAGTGGGGAAGCCCTATGTGTTAGGGAGTGTTTTGACTGTCTAGAGTTTAACAGCAATGATGATGATGATAGGATTGACTTGTTATGGGTAAGAATTGGGGGAAGGCCAACAAAATGGGAGTCTGTTACAGACCACCCAACCAGGGTGAAGAGGCAGACAAAATATTCTGTAGGCAGATGGGATAAGTCTTGTTTGTTGGCCCTTTTTCTTGTGGGGGACTTCAACTTACCAGGTGTCTGCTGTAAGTACAACACGGCAGAGAGGAAACAGTCCAGGAGGTTCCTGGAGTGTGTGGAAGATAAATTCTGAGACAGCTGATGAGGGAGACAGCTAGGGAAGGCATCCACTGGATCTGGTGTTTGTGAAACAGAGGTGGGTGATAAAATGGTTGGAAGCCATGCTGGGCCCTGCAATCATGCAATGGTAGAGTATTCAGTTTTTGGAGAAATAAGGAGAGGGTTCAGCCGAACTGCCACCTTGCCACTTCACCTTCTGAAGGGCAAACTATAGACTCTTTAGGAGCCTGGTTGACAGAGTACTTTGGGAGGCAGTCCTAAGGGAAAAGGAATCCAGGAATGTTTCACATTCTTCAAGAGGAACTCCTAAAAGGGTAGGAGCAGGCCACCTGTAACTGTGTGTCCTAGCCAGTGCCCCACTCCCAGAAGGACAGTAAGCACTGTATGCAGATGTGTAGGAGAAAGGAGGAGTTTTCCTCCTTAGCTCTGCAGCTGAACCGGGTGCTCACAGCCTCATGGGATCATCTGTCTCTTCCTCCATCTTGACGCTGAAATAAACAGGCCTAATGCCTTTATTAATATTCAGCTCTTTATTAGAGAGATCAGCTGGGTGGGGAAGCCTGACAGAGTTTTCCCACGCTGCTGTAGCAATCCAGACGAAAAGGAAGGGTCCCACTTCAGCACTCAGCTGCAGGCAGTAGGTGCAGAGTCTTTGTTCCCATGGGAAGCTCTCTCTGGTCAACCCTAAGGAGGCAGAGTGGTGCAGGTCTGTTGTTGAAGTGCAGTGGCAGAGGTCAGCTCTTTACCCTCATGGAAAAACCTCGAGTATTTTTTTCTGAATCAATCACTCGAGCTGGTCCAGTCCCACACCAGTCAGATTCTCAATAGATCGTGGTGAGTCTTCAAACTGGGCCAGGGGTTGCATCCACTTCCTTCTCGGCCAGGGCACCATCCAGTTCCTCTCCGCTGCATCCAGCTCCCCTTCCTGGGGTGCTTTTCCTCTCAAAGAACCCTCCCAAGATTCACAGGGTCTGTTTTATTTGCATATGCATCCTTCCTGGTGCTTTGAGGGCATTCCTGCCGCATTCCTGCCAAAAAAGGTAATCACAGCAAAACAATAACAGGGCCATTTAGACAGTAGTCGCCCTTTTTCACATTCTAATGATGTAGGAGAATGCCACATTTGGCAGGGCAGCTTCCCCAAACTTGCACTGACACGTGCTTTTTTGTCATCTCCTGCAAGGCTACATCTCGCCTAGCCAGGAGAGGGGCCAGCAGCTCTCTAGGAGCAGCAGCATCACCCCACCTGTGGGGTTCCCTGCAAAAACCCTTTTTTTTAAGAGGCTGGTTGACAGCATGAATTTTGGTGGGGCGAGGGGGTTGCATTTTGAATCACCTAACTAGTAACTCTTTTAATATGCTAATTCAGGAATGTAGGTGCTCCACATTCTTCTCTGTGGGAATGGGGTGGCTGACTTGCTATGGGGCCTGGGACAGGGATGGCGAAACTCCTCCAACAGGGGGTTCACCCGTCCCTGGGAAACGCTGGGGTTTTAGTGCTCCCCATTTGCTCTCTTTCGGAGCCCGGCCGTTGTTCCCGCCAGCAGCGGCTGTGCCTGTCAGGGCCGCAAGGCGTGGCTGTGGCTGCCCAGTGGCTGGTGTTCTGGAGGCATAACCCCACCACATCCCAGGGCCACAGCAGCAACAGGGGCAGCCTTTGGAGCACTCACACCCACTAAGAATTCGTTCATAACAACATGTTGCTTTGAATTGTAATTTAGCCCAGTTACTTTAGAAATCTGAATTCCATAATGCAACAACAAGTTCCCACTTGATATATGTGCAGAGCTACTGAGTCGGTCAGTAGCTGAGAATTGAGAATTGCCTCATATCATCTTAATGCTTTGCAGCACAGAGTTCCCCATGTTGGCAGTGCATGTAAAAGGGACATGTTCTTTGCTGTGAAGTAGCTGTTCTTTTATTTCTCCCTTGTTTTTGTTCTGTTGGTTAACAGGAAAAGAGTATACGGCTCTGACCAAAATTTTTCCAATCACAATGGAAAATAATGTTGAAAATAAGCCAAAAAATGTTGTCTAGAATGCATGTCAGAGATTGACTTGCTTTATTTTAAAGCCCTACCACAAAGTTTTCATCACACTTCTTTCTAACTTTGAACATTAGAATAGGCTTGCTCTGGTTCTTCCTCCTCCTCTAAGCAAAGTTGCTCTGGTTCACTGCTCTCTAAGATTTTCCCAGTACGCTAATTCTTCTTTTTTCAGATTTGCTTTGACAGCAAACCCCGGATTATCAGCAAAGGGACCAAGGACACACCATCTGTCTGCTCCAACCTTTCTGCAAAACACAGTTTCCATGACAATAAGTGAGTGAACAGTTTTTTCTCCTGATGGGAACCATCTCTCATAAGTCCAGCCAGTTTAACTCCAGGGCTCTGGTCTTTTTCTTCCTTTCCTCCCTACAGGTTCCAATCATAGGACAGCTCAAATCCTGATAAATAGCACTATGGACTTCACCCTGCATGTTTGCTCATGGTGCTGAGGGATTTGAGGCATCAGCAAAGCCCTTTGGAGTCAGTCTGTTAAGTTCTCCGTTGACTTAATTTGTGTTTCAGTTTGGCCTTTACAGAAAGGTCAAAACAAAGATCCTCTAGCTCAGGATCCTGCCTCTGACTGTCTTGTAATGAATATTTAGGAAAACAAGCGTAACAAATATGTCAAATACAGTCATGTAATTCCTTCTGGTTCCTAGCAACCTGAGACGTGAGGAGATGCTGAACCAGAGGAGTTGCTGCATATTTTGAAATGTGTCTGATCTCTGAACTTAGGCAGAGCATCATCTATGTGCTGAGGGTGAAAATAGCTACCCAGGCTTGGTAGGGCGGGAGGGCAGGAGTTTGCTTTTCCTTGACGGAATCTGTCTCTGCTGGATTTGATTTGCTTGTGTCCTTTGCCTGCCCAGTTAAATGTCCGGATGTTATATGTAAAGAGGAGGAGGTGGGGAGAGTTTGATCCTCTGGTGCTTTGTATTTTTCTGCAGGTGTCTGGTCCACATTGTGCGTTCCACCTCCCTGAAATATTCCAAGATACGTCAGTTCCAGGAGCATTTCCAGTTTGACGTGTGCCGACATGAGGTGCGTTATGGCTGCCTGCGTGAGGACAGCTGCCACTTTGCTCATAGTTTCATTGAGCTCAAAGTCTGGCTGCTGCAGCAATATTCAGGTGAGTGTGACTTGGATGTTCTTGTGTTTACCTGAGTTTCTTCCAGTGTGTATCCAGGGCCAGTTGAAAGGGGAAGAAGGTGATTTGGGAGTACTGAGAAGGTGTCACTCGCTCGTGCATATTACTTACTCCCTCCTCAGGGAGTCAGTAATTATTACTGCCTCCTCAGGGACACAAAAAAGAGGGTCAAGGTGTTCTGTGAGGTGATTTAGCCCTTGTCCATTTACAGGAACAGGGCTATTATAATTTGCAGAATAGAAAGCCTTTCCCTTGGGATCAGGTGAATAAATCAAAATTATAATTAGGTAGAGCTGACTCCCAAGGTGTGTTTGGTGCTTAGATCTTGTACAAATAGTAGTTGGACCCCTGAGTGAACTTGTCTTGCAGTGAGAATGGCAGCATGCAGAGGTGACAAAGCAGTTCGTTGTATAAAGAAGGCTATGGATCTCCAGTTTCTTAAAACAAATTCACCACCAGCAGGAACTTGCAAAATACTTGGTATTTCCCAAAAAGCCTTTGATGACATGCCTCAGGAGAGGGTTTTACAGAGATTATACTCAGGGAAATCGTACAGTGACGCTGCCACATCTGGAACTTTCAGTCCTGTCTCTTTGTCTCTGTCTGATATATTGGAGGTTTTCTTTGTCTTCTGTCCTGTTGGCTGTGTAGATATTAGTCCACCCACAGTGCTACCTACATATTTTTGCACAACAGTGAAAGGAACAGGGCATACACCTTTATTAATATTCAATTCTTTATTAAAGTGATAAGCTTTTAAAGTCTTCAGCAGGATTGCAGAGTCCAATCAAAGCTTTCCATGCTGCTGCAGCCATCCAAAGGAGTAGGTGCTGTCCCAGTTCATCACTCAGCTGCCTGCAGGAGAGGCCAAGTCCTTGCCTCCACAGGAACAGCCAGGAGCTCTTTCTGCTCAACCATCAGGAAGCGGAGCAGTGGTACTCAGCTCTTTGCCCTCAGGAAAGCACTTTGAGAGTTCCCCATTTTCTGAGTCCGTCAGTTCCACTGGCCAGTTCCCATTCTATTCAGGCTCCTCACAGGTCATGGTGAAACTTCAAACCAGGCCAGGGGGTGCATCCATCCCCCGCTCAGCCAGGACACTATCCAATTCTCCTCTGACGAATCCAGCTTCCTGTCCTGGGGTGCAGTTTCCCCAAAAAACCCTCCCAGGATCCACCGGGGTGGCCCTATCTGCATATACTAATGCATATGCATTTGTCCTGGTCGCAGCAGAGGCCTCTAGCTGAAGAAGGTAGTTAACCGGGCAATCAAGGCCGGAGCTGCTCCTTTTCACTTTTTAATGAGGTAGGAAAGTGTTGCCAGGCAACTTTTCTTCAGGGCAGCTTGCCTCCCTACTCAAACTGGCTGGGGTGTGGGGGTTACCTCTAGCTGGGAGGAGGTCAGTTGCTTTTGAGGGACAGCAGCCTCCCCCAGTTATGTGGATTCTCTGCAAGACAGAAAACCCTCCATTTTTCTAAAAAGCAGGAAGACTGCACAAATTGGGAGGAGGGTGGGGTTGCATTCTGAGCTCAGAGCTCTTTTAATATGCTAATGGGTGCTCTGTGCTTTCCTCTGGGGGGATGGGGGGACTGTCTCCCTATGGAACTAGGATAGAGATAGCCCAGCCCCTCCCGACCAGGGAATTTGTTCATAACAACAGGGTCTCATTAAGTGCAACACCCAGCCTGGTAATGGGAGTACTTCAGAGAGGAAACATAGTATGGATGTTTCTCAACATTCTGTGATATCATAATTGATGTTCAGTGTAGTCCTTGGCCTTGTCTTCAGCTCATGAGGGGCAGCAGTGAACATGTAGCGCACTGTGGCAAATGCCATCTTTAATCTTTCTGTTTGACCTCATTTACTTGTGGCCTCAGGAAATGAAAAAAAATACAGCTCTGGAGTTTCTAAGATAACACATTGCCTGTGAGTCATGGGTCACCATTGCTGCCCTACATACTTGATACTACTCATTGTTCTCTGGGCAGTAATATTCAAGTACTTTGTTTTTTTCCCCATCCCATGGTTGGTTTGTTTTTGTTGTTTTGGTCTGGTTTTGTTATTTGAAAAGGTTTTTTGCTCCCTTCTTCCTTCCCTCTGTGTTCCTTCCTCTTCATCCTGCAGAAGAAATAAACTGATTTTTTTTCTTGCCTTCTTTACTTGAAGAAATTATTTCAAAGGGAAAGCTGAGGAGATGAAACAAGCCATGAATTACGCTGCAGAGTGTGCTTGCTTCCATGTTTTTCAGCAATACGACAGACATTATCTTGTGGGTTTTTTTCTGCAGGGCTATATACATGAGCCTGCTTTCCTTATGAGTTTGCCTCTCCGAAGTGTAGCCTTCATTATGGAAACTGAGATTATGGGTAGTTGTCTCCGTTCTATGGGAATGCTTTAGCTTTGGAGCAGGAAGTTTCATTTGGGAACTATATGCTCAGCAAAAATAGGAAGAAAGCAGCTTACATTTGAAACACTTCACAGCCGTTTGAACATTTACTGAGCTTTTGGCTTTGTTTATGGGAATAAAGGATTGTATTAGTGGAGTAAAGATTCCCAGTATCTGAATATTGGGCAGGCAGGACTGTTTTCTTGTTCACTGTGGCTTTTCACAGACATCTCTTGGTATCATCTTCCACCAGTGATAATAACAGACTCTTCATCTTCACTAATGATGTTGCAAAAGATGCTGAAATATTATAAGTCATCAACCCATGGGCCTTTTGGTTCCCAGCTCATTTCTTTGTGACGGTTCATGGTTTGAAAAGCTAGTAGATTGGAAACCATCCTTTCACATTTGAGAGGGTTTTTCTTTCACAGCCACCACATTTCTAGACTGTGTTGTTGAGATAGTTCAGAATTCTGGAACTAGAAGGTGGCAGTCACAATAACTACATTTGAAATTCAGTCTTCTGACAAGACCTGTGTATGCTTCTCTCTTTGGTTCTGCACCCTAAGGATCACAGGTGTGCAGAATAGAGAAGGTAGGAGCTGCTTCAGCCCTTTCCCTGCCAGGTCCAGTGCAGCATGTTAACTTTTTATTGTGGTTTTCCCAGCTCTAGAGCTTTTGTCCCCAAAATACAAATCATCATTGTACCTGACCCTAGAATACTTGGACATAGAAGAGGGAGTTGCAATTTTTCTAACTCTACACCACTTCTTCTAGGATTAATGGTTAAGAGGTAGAATATTCACCAACAGCTCTGACCTGTGAGCACTACCAGTTATGCAGTAGCTGCCATTTTGAAGAACTGAGCAAATGTTCTTGAAAAATGGTGACATTTTCTGAGTGCTTTTCGTCCTGTTTAAGACCAGTGCAAATGGCAGTAGTGTTGTCTGATGGGGACATGAACAGCTGAAATTACACACAGGAAAACTGAGGTCAGGATTGCTGTGACTTACCCAAGCTACACACAGCCTAAGATGAGATGAAAACTTAGGTGGCCCTTAAGGTGTGGAACATGCTGTCTCCCAGATCAATGATTGTATTTATGTAATACTCCTGGGGAACACCTCACTTCAGTAATAAAAGTTGTAGGCATCAGCAAAGCAATCAAAATAGCAGTGTCTGTGTCCTGGGAATGCTGCATCAAGGCCATCCTCAGCAACCCCTTTGTTGCAATCAGATGCCTGTGCAAGGTATTTGCTTCAGTTTGGTTTGACAGCTGTCTTGGGTCTTTAGAGTACTTAATAACTTGAATGCCCATCTAGCTGGCTGGTGCTAACAGAGGCTATTCCCTCACCACTTGAGCTGGTCAGGAGTTAATTCCTTAGATAAGATCTGACCAATCCTTTTTCTCCTTGTCTGATGTTGTATTTCTGATATCTGAGACCTTGCAGATCTTTCCTTGCTGGTTATTTACAGCTGTTCTTAGTTGGTTTTGCACTGGTGGTATTGCCTTGCTGCCTTGGTTGGGCTTGGTGTCTCTATGTGTTGAATTTCAGCTTTCCTCTTTGCCTGTTGATTGACGGAGAGCTGCCTCAACTTGAAGGTGTAACAGGCTAATTAATCCCAGCAGGTAATAGGTGAGAATTCTGGGGTCTTGGAGATGGTAGATGTCTCAGTGGGTATTTGTGATCATCCAAGCTAGAAGCAAAAACTCCATATACAGTAGATCAATAGTAACAAAGCATTGCCTTTAGGACCTTGGTAGAATGTATTGATAAGGGGTTGGGGGACAGCCTTGGTCAAGCTCTTGACTCTTGTGAAGAATTATTGGCTTGGAAGCAGTGTCTGGTCCTTTGCAGACTGCCTGAGCAGAAAGGCAAGTCTAGACAAGCCCAGGAGACCAAACTCTTCTCCTTTTGTTTGGCTTATGTAGAGAGGAGCTTCCTTAGCAAGGGATTAGACATGTTCTGTGGTAGGTTCTGTCACAACTCAGTCCTGACATTACCAGGACATTACCAGCTCCCTGTTGGGAGCTGTCAGCTACTCAGGGGTTACTAAGCCCAAACTAAAAAGTCCTGCAACCCCTCCCTCTCTTCTCTTGGCCAAAGGAGTATAACGCAGTTCTGTCTCCTTTTTGTTCCCAGGAATGACCCATGAAGATATCGTGCAGGAGTCTAAGAAGTACTGGCAGCAGATGGAGGCACATGCCAGCAAACCAGCCAACAGCATGGTAAATAAGGTCCATCTAGGGCTTGGAGCCAGATTTTGCTCCCAATGGTTCCAGTTCTTTCTCTTTTTTCCTCCCACTAATGTGCCTGATGGGCCTCAGGCAGACCAGGCTGGCCATTGAGAAGAGCTGAGAGCTTTCCTGGTTGCAATGCTGGTGTTGAGCTTTGTGCCTTGTTTTGCAGTGTTATTATCTGCTCTGTTCCCTGCTAGGGTGAAGCCTTTGGGTCACCGAGGGCAACACACATGAGAATTGTGTTTCCTGTGACACCTTGCTGGTGAAACTGTGAGATTTTGGGGCAATGGCCACACAGTGGGGACCAAATGTGTCCTACTGCCCTTTAGTGGCCAAGGGACAGTAGAGCAGTTTGAAGGACTTACAAGGAATGATTCATGGCCTATAGGACTGATCTAAACACAGGAGTGGGTGGAACTGTGTTGAGGCTGAGAGACCTTAGTGGTTCTTTACCAGGAGGAGGCTGGGAGCTTTGCCTTTCTTTTGCCACCAGTCTCTCAGTGTGCACCGTCCAGCACTGCCAAGAGCATACCATGGTAGTGTGAAAGGGGTTACAAGCAAAGGGCTCTTCTTTGTTTACTTTCCTCTGTCTTGTTGACTATGGGCAGTGCTGTCTTACCCTTTTTTTCTTTACCCCAGAGGGAATTTCTGTATTGTAGAAGCAGAGCCCATCCAGTGAGGACAATTTTCTGCCCAGTCCTGAGGTTGAACTAAAGCAGTTTTTGCCATTAGAACAGGAGAATTGTGAGGAAAGTGGTGTAAATCCTTTTTGTTCCCAGTTGACAGCTTTCTTTAACCTTGGCAAACCTGAGCTTGCCATCCATTGGCCTGTGCCTTACTGTCCAAGCAAGAGTGTTTCACTTTTGTGTGGGATCTGTCACCCAGGAGTTCCTCTGCAGAGACCAGTGCTGAGTACAGTCTGTGAGCACCCTATGGAGAAGGTGTTTTATAAGAGAGGAATCTGAGTCATGCACGTGATGTTTAGCCACTGTTTTTTGTCTTGGTTGTGGGCCAACAGATGTGTTCTAAAGGCTGTAGGGCACTGATGCTGGGGAAGCATCTGTGGGAAAGTCTGATGGGCATAGCTTAACCTAACAGAAAAGATGCAGGTGACTGCACTGACACTTGCAGTGGGCTCTGTGTCCACCCATGCACTGGTTATGCTGCGTGAGATGGATTCATCTTCAAGGGGATGCTCAGCAATAAACCTGCGCAGCTGTTGTCTGAAACCATTGGATGAGAGGAATGGGAAGCAGTGGTCCAGAATAACCTAGGTCTCTAGTTCCCAGAACTCTCTGACTTGCTTAGGGAATAAGTTCTAGCCTCTCAGGAAGCTGAGCAGGACAAGTTTCCACATACTGTATTATATGAGAAGTGATGATCTGAATGGTCCCTGCAAACAGAGCTGTCTATGATCTCTTTCTGCCTGGTGTGGGGACAGAGGCAGTGGCCTGCATCTCCACATGGGAGGAAACTAAATGTGAGTTTGCAGCAGTTTGTGACAGCAAACTGGATTTATATCAGGAATCCCTGCTCCACATGTGCCTTGCCCCAAGAGCACAGAGATTAGTTTTGTCCTGCCTGCTGTGAATGTACCTGCATTTTCAAGAAAGCTCTGTCTTGCCATTCTCTGTGCATAATGAGGGGATTTAAAAAAAGGTAAGTAGACAGCGTTTTTCTGTCGGAATCCAGGACATCCCTCTGGTTGCCCTGGAGGGTTTGGAGACCAGACAGGGGGGTCTGGGATCTGTACAAGGAGGTCAGCCAGCCTCACACAGAGCCCAGGAGGGCACTGCTTTTGATCCCTGACCATGGGAGTGAATGCCCACATTGTACAAAGAATCACAAGCCAAGAGAATTTGAAATAAGTAGTAGTTAGTTTATCACAGAGTGTGAATGTAGAATCTAGGATTTTTAGTATATGGGTTTGAAGAGGCAAGATGGAGGAATTGAGGAGTGGTCCTGTCCTCCTTGTTCTTGTTCTCGTATCCCATTTTCTACTGAGTTGGATCACAAGGATTGGTTTAAAGTAGAAATGACATGTTAACATAGGTAGTAAGTATGGGTAAAATTTTGTAAATAAAAAGTACGTTGTGGATGGTGGTTGGGTCAGGGAAACCATACATAAAGTCCAGGACCCTCTGATCCGCCCAGTCTGCCACTGCCGCCCTGTCCTGCTCTACTGGGGACGCCTTGCAGAGCTGAGAAAGAACTGAGAGATAATGAAAGAATAAACAACCTTGGAAACACGGACTGGCAGGTTCTGTTTGTCTTCTTTAGCTCTGGCACGGGACCTTTCAGGCAAGAAAAGTTCAAAAACCCTACATACCTCAGGGAACAGCAACCCTGACATGAATCTCAGGGAAAAGCAACCCTGAGAGTTTTACTGTAAGCCTTCCAGCTTCCAATTCATCTTTGTCTGGAGGTGCTGTGCTAGAAGAATAAGCTGTACAGCAGACATGGTCAGAGCATGTTCTCTGAAGCACATTCTGGCTGCTGGGGCTTGCAGGGGGCAGAGGATTAGCAAGTGAAATGCCAGAGCCTGCTACATCAGGGGATGGGCAGAGAGCTACAGTTTCTGGGCCCTGTGGGCAGTGCTAGGCTAATGACCAGTGGCAAAGTCTGGCTATGCCCCACAAAGGCCTGTCACTGAGCTGGACTGCCACCCTTGTAGGTGCAGAGGCAAAGCAGCAGCTGTGTTGGTACAGTGAGAAAATGCCTACCAGCATTTCTCACTGTAGCTGTCTGTAAGGATTGGCAGCCTGGCACTGGCACTGTGCAGGGAGACACTCAAGTCAGTCAGATGCATGTGTTTGCAGTATGTCACCATGGCTTTGGCAACAGCATGTCTTCAGCCAGAGGGCTCTGCTTTGGGATGAGACTCTGGCTTGCTGCCGAAGACCCTGCACGCAGGACTAGCAATCTGTTGAGAGATGTTTACTTTTCCTATTGTTTTCTCCTGTCTAAGCAGGCTAACATGACTCAGTTTTCTCAGCATCCTTCCGGATTTCAAAGGTGGCTGCTTGGCAAAGGCAACTTCCCAGAAGTGCTGTAAAAACATACCCTCCTTCCCACCATCCTGTGTGATCCACTCTCACTCCAGTACCCTCTGGTCAGTGGAAGCAAAGTTACTCTGGAGGATTTTGCTGCAGTTTTGTCACAGCTGCCACCTGGACAGCACCCGGGGGTGTCCAGTTGTGGGGAAAAGAGGCAGGCAGCATGCAGGGGCCCAGTAGCTGTGACAGTGAAGGTCAGGACGCTTAGCAAGAAATGAAAAATGAAGATACACTGCTTGCAAATCACCTTCCGGGAATCTTGCACTTGGACTCGCAAATTTGGCTTCACAGCAGCTGCTGTAGGAGTAAACCCAGTGGCAGATTGAAGAGGCAGTCATCAGAAGGGGCTGTTGTAGGGAGCTGGGTGTCCTCTAATCACATCCCTGCAAACTGAGGGGTTATAGCCCTCATTTTTTCTGGTTTTCAAGAGCTGTCTTGTTTTTATTCCACTAGCCAGCACCAGAACCTCCATGAAAGCTGACAACAGAATTATCAATTTAAGCATGGAGAGGGGGAAAAAGGTCTCCATTAAGGAGTACTTGCACCTAAGTACTGCTCACTCAGTTAGGTGGCTGAGTAACTTGGGCTCCTCCTAGAGTCCCTGAGGCATGTGGCTCCTCCAGAGAACATTTTAGTATTGCTGAGAGGAGTTCTTAGAGGTGGGAAACATGAGTGGCCATGCAGGGTCTGTTGCTTTCTGGAAAAGCGTGAAGTGGAGAACTGTCCTGCCAGAGACTTGTATTTATTTGGTCGCCATGGTACATACCTAACACTATATTGTCTGACTTCATAGCAAGGGGTGGTGCCATAGCCCACGGCACTTTTGCCTGGCTTCCTCTGCTAGAGACTCATGTGATATAATTTCCACACTGTTGGTTATCAGCAGCCTGCCAGGTATATGTCTTGCCTTTACAAATACAGTCATGTAACATTAACAGCAGACACTTTGATTTTTTGCTTGGCTCCTAATCCCCTGGGAGCATACACGCTCACTGGATTGACCAGCAGTGTGCATGACTCAGATGAAGACATGCACGGGGCTTCTTTTGGTTAAGAATTTGTGGGAAAAGCAGCCCAAATTACTGGAACTACCTGAGAGATATTTCTTAGTCTCTAATCGCTTGTCCCTTCTGGAGACACTCAGTGTTTAGTTTTGCTGGGTCAGTAGCTTTGAGCAAAGCTTCCTGGCTGTGCTGAGAGATATGTCAACAGCAGGATAGCATGAGACTGATAAAAGGGAATATGCCAGCAGTGCCGTTTTGTTACTATAAGCCTATAGGTTTGATGGTCAGTAGTGAGCTGTAGTGGAATTTCCTTTGGAGACCAAGTAAGGATTAAAGCTACTGTTCAAAGGCCACATATCTGAGAGGGAGGTACCTTACTGCCTTCCATGGTAGCCCAGATCTCAACTCTGCTCTTCACAGTGACAGAGGATCCTGTATATGTCAGCTCTGGTTCTCCAAAAGTCTAGGTCTGCAAGATGCAGAGTGGTAGTTGATAGCTGATATGATGTCTCTTGAGAAATGCTTTGATTCTGTGTTGTCTGTGCTTGCTGTTTTTCCTTCATCAAGGGTTGCAGCCAGGTTCCATGCTGCTGCTGATCAATTGCTGGCAGAAACCTGCTCTTCAGAGACACAGCTTGCATGTCTGGTTATTGTGAAATGCTCAGGGTTAAAATCAAGGTATGGCAGGTGGGACAGGCTGCTGATGTGGCTGAAAGTCAGAGAATTATTTTGCTGGTGCACGACCTTTGTGCTTCATGGCCAGCTCAGTGACTAGGGTGTTCTCTTGTACTCTCACATATTCCTCTGCCCAGGGCCACTGGGCATCCAGTCGGGTTTGTTTTTCAGTTTGGAAATGAACTAGAGACACCAGCCTCATCTTCCAGTGGTGATACAGAATGCAAACAGTTTTCCAGAGATTTGTTCAGAAAACATGAGGCAGCAGTGATATAAGATTGGCTTTTTGTTTTTTTTCCTTCTCCACAATCTGTTAGTCATAATCCCAAACCAGCCTTCTCAATTGGGGTGGGGGCAATAAGTGCAATGGCTGAGAAGATATGAAATATGTACATTGTACCTCTGTCTACAGAATGTGATTTAACTGCTTATGAAACCCAGTGCAGAGGAACTGTGAGAGGAGCTACCCAGAAAAGGCTTGTAAGGATATCAATAAGAGGACCCAGCTCTGACTTCATTGTGTCAAATGTTGGGTATGACACAAGGTTCTTGGTCCAAAAGGTTCTTGGTTTTGGATCCTGCATTGTGATATGAACCAGTTTCCTCCCAAGGGGTCTCTCTCAGCTGTGTGAGCAACTGCTGTCCAACAGGCAGAGTGGGACACTTCCCTGCAGGGAAGTGGGGATTAAGCTCTGGGACAGGTCTCACAGAGCTTGTCTGTACACAGATATACGCTGCAGGGATTTCACAGCCAGGCCTGGTCAGTGCTGGAAGCTGCCAGGCTGTCTGTGCTTTCGATCAGATGTCAAAGCCCAGGAAATCATGCTGTAGCAAGCAGTGGTTTTGTTCTTGTCTAGTATCTCATCAGCTAACACTGGCCACCAGCTAACACTGGCAAAGGAGAGCTGATTTAATCTGGCTTGTTGCTGGCACACAGGCATGTGGGGAGCTGCCAGCATCTCTGTGGCAGATTTGGGGGTGCATTTTGCCTCTGTTTGCCTGAGGCTGTGGTTCTTTTCCCCAGGCTTCTCCCCGGACTCCCACGTCAAGCACCTTTGACCTCCAGATGAAATTTGTGTGTGGCCAGTGCTGGAGGAACGGGCAGCTGGTGGAGCCAGATAAAGACCTCAAGTACTGTAGTGCCAAAGCCCCTCACTGGTGAGCAATTCAACCTTCTCTTTCCTCTACCCCTCTTCAAGGGCAGGAATTTTTCATCCTACCTTCTCCATTTGGCGTAATTTGGCATCTTTGGAAGTGGCTGTAAGGTTTCCTAGCAGCCTCTCACTGCTCGGGGTGTTTGTCACTATAGCAGGCATTGCAGATAGCTGTTTTCCAGCTTCCTTCTCTCTTTACTGTGTCCATTTGCTGCCAGCATCCTGCAGACTGTTACCCCTGGCACAGGCAGTCCAGGTCCCACAATTCCCTTTTCTCCCAGTTCCTATCATTTCTTCTTACCAAGGACACAGAGTTCTCCTCTGCACATGTTTATACTCTCAGCTGTTTACAGATGTTTGTCAGGTCACAATTAGCAGTGATTCAAGATATTCTGCTTCCTTTTAAATTAGTTTCCTTTAGCTCTTCCATTGCTTTGGTTGCTCCTCTGTGATGCATGTCATGTCTGTTTGCACCTCTTGACTGCTTAAGGCCCATGAGAATGTTTGGTGTGATAAAAGCATTGAATCATAGAACAGTTTGGATTGGGAGAGACCTTTAAAGGTCATCTAGTCTAGCCATCCTGCAATGAGTAGGGACATCTTCAACTAGATCAGGTTGCTCAGCCTGACCTTGAATGTTTCCAGGGATGGGACATCCACCACCTCTCTGAATTGTGCCACCTTCATCATAAAAAAATCCTTCCTTATATCTTGTATGAATCTACCCTCTTTTAGTGTCAAGACACTACCCCTTGTCACAACACTACAGGCCCTACTAAAAATATTTGTCCCCATCTCTCTTAAAAGCTCCCTAGAAGAGAAATACTGGCTTGCAAGTCACTGTTCATGGAAACTGTGGCCTGTCTCACCCAAGCAGCCCGCAGGGATAGGATGGAAGGGTTGATAGAACTTCTCTTCCCATAACACAAGCCACAAAGGCACAATCTTGCTTCCTGTTGTAAATATAGGACTTTTGTTGAAGAAGAGCTAGAAGCAGCAGTTTCTGGAGCAAGTGAGCAGGTGAGGATTGCTTCCTGGGATGGGAAAAATAACACCTCTTTGTGCTTGCTGAAGAGAGATGGGGTTTTTGCTCACAGTATCCTTGCTGGAGCTGCAGGAGAATAAATACTTCTGGGCACTGTTCATAAGGCAGTGCTTGTAATGACTTGCATTTCTATTGCACCTTTCAAGCAGAAAATATCCTCAAATGTTTTTCATGGATCTGGTTGCACAAGAATTGGCTGTGTCAGAGGATGGAATGCAGCTATTTAATAATCTGTGGTGATGCCATATGAGATTTGGGGGAGATTTTTGTGGCTTTAGGAAAAGAGTTACCCCAGGAAACAGGTAGTATGTACAGGGAGGAGTCCTCCTAAAACAGCCTTCTTGTGGCTTCTCCATCACACATGTGCATGCCTAGGAACAGCCAGATAGTGCAGGGACAAGCTGGATAGGAGGCTCATCTCTCAGTATTTAAGGGTCTCTGAGGTAAAGAACCTTGTTCTGCTCTTCCTTATATATCTCTTGATTTATTGTCTCTTCTTCAGTTGGACTAAGGAACGCCGTGTCTTGCTGGTGATGTCCAAAGCTAAGAAGAAGTGGGTGTCAGTCCGACCACTGCCTTCCATCCGTAACTTCCCACAGCAATATGATGTAAGCCTTGTGCCTGGCATGGCCAGGTGCCCCATCCCTTTCCCTTCCACCATGGTGCAGTGCCTTGAGGGCCTCTCTCTTGAAGCCCTGTCAGAATGGCAAACACATGATGGCTGAGATGGGAGTTAAGGACAAACTAAGGGGAGCAAAACACATCCAGCACAAAGATGGGGCAGAAGAAGGAGCAGAACCCATTTAAATCACTCTACACACAAATGCCAGTTTTCAGTGATGCTGCTAATGTGTAACAAGAACTGTTAATGCATCTCTGGCTGGCAAAGGGTTTGGGAATGAAATTTAAGACTCCCCTTAGATCAGGGTTTCTCAATGTGGGTGAGAGGCGAGACCCTTAGGAGAACTACTCCTACTCCTGCTTTGCTGTGACTGTGCTGCTTTAGACTGTGAAACTTGCTCACAATAGGTTTTGAAAGCAAAACTAAGAACTCAGCTAAAAAGCCACATGTTGTGCAAAAAATTATATCCAGATATAATATATATATCCAGCCTCCAACCCCAGCCCCAAATGTGGTGATAAAGAGTTTCTCTCTCCCTCTCCTTTCCTTTTTCTCTGAAAGGAGAAAACTCCTTCCCCCTACCCTATTGTAGGTCCTTCTTTTGTGCCAGGAGGAGAAGATGATCAGTAAATACGATATTTAGAAATCTTCTCATTTTCTCTGGCAATGTTACTGTTGGTAGCTGTGTATGCACCAGTGTGGTCTGAGCAATCCATAAGGCCACTCTTCACCCATTCAGAGATGGCTGGAGAATGAGTCACCTTTGGGTACCAGCAGCTTGATCAGCAGGAGACACTATTCGGTCAATCTAGGATGCTCCCTGCTGTTGCCCTGTACCTGCACCCAGTCACCTATGGAAATGGCAACAGCTGGTGAACTGCCTGGGTGTTTGTCATCAAGAGACTGAGGAAAAGAATCATGAGTTAATGATATATAGTGTCCTGTTTGTGACCTCTCCTGTGTAATTTAATGCCCCGGCTGGTTATCAAACCCACTTTGCCCTCTAGCAAGGACCGATTGTGCAGATGCTAAATTTTTCTCTCTGTCTTTTAACAGTTGTGTATCCATGCACAGAATGGCAGGAAATGCCAGTATGTGGGCAACTGCTCCTTTGCCCACAGCCCTGAGGAGAGAGACATGTGGACCTTCATGAAGGAAAATAAAAGTGAGTGGGAGAAATGTGGGCCAAATAGTTTGGGGAGAGGGAAGAGAACATTTGGGCATCTGGAGGGTCTGTTAAGACATATTCTTGACAACAGAGATGGAGCTGCACAAGGCTGCTGCCATGAGTTTAAGTGGGATTATGGGTCAGGTCTGTCTACAGCTGCTCTTTCCATAAATGTGCATGTATCTCTTGAGTCCCTTGCTGTGGAACTAGTGCACAATAGTTTTATGTTGTATATTGCTTCACTGCTGCCCTCTCTTTCTGTATCACTTTTGAATCCACCCTGTACTGTCCCTCCAGTTGCCTGTAATGTCCCAGGCGTGACTCTATATGGAGCCTTGACAAAACACCAGTCCTGGCCTGTAGCTGCTCCTATATCTTTCTTGTATGTCTTCTATCTTCCTTGGCTTCTAGCTTACCTAGCTTACCTAGAAGGATATTCTGTTCATATCCCTTGGTCCTGGGCTGTGGCACTCCCTGCTCATAGCATTGTATTCAGTGAGGTGGAGATCCTGAATGAGAACATCATTGGGTGGTGCCTTTGTGAAGGGACTTGTCTATAATTAATTCTGTGGACTTAGCTTTTGGGCGATAGTTGTGCGGTTGCCCATATCCTAGACAGCCAGCTCTGTGGCAGAAATCCTTGTTTATTCAGATCAATGGGAAGCTGGGAAAAAAGAGCTCCAGCTGCTCATCTACCTCTCTTGAAGCTGCCGAGTTTTTTTGGTTCATATGGTTCTGTGGAGAGGCCTTTTCTCTGCTGAGCCAAACTTACTTTTTCCAGTTCAAAGCATTTTATTGCTGGAGTCTTTAAAGCACATCAGAGCAGTCTAGGTGTGTTTCCTCAAGCACAAAGGTGCATTTTCAAAACACAGAGTTGTCTCAGTTTGGGAGAATTTTTATTCATTATCCCCAGTTGCCTAAAGTTCCTCAATTACCCATCTAGCAAGGAGTAAATTGCTAATAATCACATTTAGAGCATCATATCAATGTCTGCAAACACTTAGATTTCCATAGCCTCTCTCAGGAGCTGATTTTGCAGACGAAGATGTCTAGTTAAAGCTTCCACCTCAAATTTCCCTTCTCAGAAGTATGCTGAGTGGGTTTTAAATCAAAATCTATGAGAGACATTGACTGCCGTTCTCTGGGCAGGTATTGAACTTAGCTCAAGCTATCATTAGGTCTTCCTCCCCTCTGCAGTGCTTCCTGTAGCCAGCTTGTTTCAGGGTTCTCCTCCCTCTCTAGTGCTGAGGATAAAGTTTGGGCTTACAGGGAAAAGATGGATCTGAAACCAGCCCTGCTTAGCTTCCTGGCTGGATGAGATGTCTTCTGAGGTCCAGCAGAATCAGGCCTGTTGGAGAATCATTTTGTGGGATGAATTCCAAGGAGATCTTGTGGCACTTTACCACCTTTCTGAAAAGTTTGTGTGGCTGTTGTCACAGTTGTCCCTCAACTGACAGAAGACACCCCCCATGCCAGGTGGTGTGGTATGGTATGAATTTGGCTTCTCTCCCAGGGGTCTTATGTGAGGAGGTGACATGGTGCATAGGCCTTTAGTCTGGTGCTGCTGCACAGGTGAGGGGAGGGAATGGCTGTCCCAACATTTGTCCTTTTCTCATAGTTTGTGCACAGAGTGAGAGGTTGTCCAAGTGGCTTCATGTGTCACCTTTGTGCAGTACTAGATATGCAGCAGACCTATGACATGTGGCTAAAGAAACACAATCCTGGGAAGCCTGGAGAGGGAACACCACTCACCTCGCGAGAAGGGGAGAAACAGATCCAGATGCCCACTGACTATGCGGACATCATGGTAATAACCTGATCTCTTGTCCTTCATTCCTTCTCCTCCTCAGTGCTGCCAGCCTGCCTCTCTCCTGTGCTCAAGGTGTGGCTAGCAGGGACTGCATTGCTCTAGTGAAACAGAACTTGTAATAATGTAGGTTAAAGGAACAGCTTGGAGCAGCACAGCAGGGCCAGCACAGCTGAACACACAATCACAGAGACTGACCTGGGGTCAGCAAGGCTCTACAATGGCTTTTCTTAATCCTCGAGTCATTAGGAGTTTACCTTAGGTTCCCTTTTGTGTGAGCTCAGCCTCTTTCCAGGGTTCCTGCCTGCTCGTGGGCAAGCTGGCAAAACCATTGCAGGCCTGTCAGAAGAGGGAGAAGCTTGAAGAAGAGCTGTCACATAAGCCTTGGAAAACTAGAGGCAGATATGTCTCCTTATGCTAGGGGTGGTACTGGCATGAGGAGTGCTGCTGAAGAGTCCTGCATTGCCTATGAACCTGGGGACCTTGCAGTGAGACCCCATTGGGGCCATCAGCAGGGGCAGGGAGACCATGTCTGTGAACTGAGCTGCCCTGTTCCCTAAGCTTGTTCGAGCCATAGATAAACTCTAACAGAGCATCTCCTCTTTTCCCCTTTAGTGCCAGCACAGTCCCTAAAGATGATATGGCAGAGAAGTATCGTAGTCATAGACTGAGTGGAGCTTCCAGGATGCTCTAGAAGGACAGGGGGAGAGGTAGTGCTGGCACAGGGAAGGCCAATGGATATGAATGTTATTGCACTGACTGGCCCTTTTTCCCTGTCTACACTGGTTAGATGGGCTACCACTGCTGGCTCTGTGGGAAAAACAGCAACAGCAAGAAGCAATGGCAGCAGCACATCCAGTCAGAGAAACACAAGGAGAAGGTCTTCACATCAGACAGTGACTCCAGCTGCTGGAGCTACCGCTTCCCCATGGGCGAATTTCAGCTCTGTGAGAGGTACCATTGTCTCACCTCCCACCTGTGCCGCTGCTGCAGGGATGGGTTGACAGGCCCAGGGCCTCTGTCATCTCTCCTCATCCTCTCACAGAGTTCTTGGAGACTTCTGCATAGAGGAGGAATAGGATGAGATGACAGGTTTGGGTGACAGTGAGGCTGCTGTTGGATCCCAGAGGTGCCCACCCACAATACTGAGGGGTAAAAACACATTCCTGAGCATTTGTCTTTAGAAAAGGAGAGCTTCCTATCTGCACCTGTGCCCTTCATAGCCAGGATGCTGTCAGCACTCAGGCTGCTGAACAGTCTCCTTGGCCCAGTGCTTGGGGAAATTCCAGGTGCCTTATTAAATTCTTTGAATGTCTCACACCGTCTGAATCAGCACCTTAAGATACCTTCAGAAAGCTTGTGATGGTTAAAAATGCCACTTTTAGTTAGCAAGAATGTTCTTGCCTTTCTTGCTGGTTACCTGGCATTTCCTTTGCTGTGCATTGGTTTTTCCTCATCCCTGCTGATCCAGTTCCTGCTCACCATTTTTTGTGCTCTTGACTAAATCCTCTTGTAGCCACTGCTTTTTGCCACTCTGGTTTTTTTCCCAGCCTTGATGCCTTTCCCACCTGCACATGGGTTTGTAGGAGAATCAGCTCCACCCTTAAAAAGGAGAGTTCACAGCATGTTTCAGTGGGTCCTGATCAAATATCTCAGAGTGGGAGCTCAAACCCCTTTACTGGGGGTGCCCTCCTGACTGTGCTCCTTGTGCTGGCAGGTTCCAGAAGAACAAGGCCTGTCCTGAGGGAGAGGAGTGTCGCTATGCCCATGGGCAGGACGAGTTGACGGAGTGGCTAGACCGGAGGGAAGTGCTGAAACAGAAACTGGCCAAAGCTCGCAAGGACATGCTGCTCTGCCCCAGGGATGACGACTTCGGCAAATACAACTTCCTATTGCGGGATGATATATAGTGTTAGCTGAGGGGAGTCTGTCAGCTGCAGAAATATGAGGTGGGTTTTCTGAGCGGCAGTAGCAGAGAGAGTGAGATCTTTGTCTTGCAAAGAAAACTTTTTCTTTTGTTTTAAGATGATGAGACAATGACTTAATAGCGGTAAATGAATTTATGAATTTGATTCTCGTTGGCCAGCGATGCCATGCTCACTGAGTTTGTGATCCATCTTTTCTGTCTTCTTTCCCCCAAATTCTCCTTCCTTTTCATCTTTTTGTTTTCACTGTCCTTCATTCAAAGGAATTAGTTCAGTCTGCATTGGGCTGCAAATCAGAGAATTTCTCCTTGTGTCATATCTCTGTCTTTCAATTCAGAGTATGACTGCAGAGGTCTGAAGGACAAAGGTGAGAGAGAGGCACAGAAAAGTTGTGGATGCCCCATCCCTGGAACTGTTCAAGGCCCGGTTGGTTGCTCTGAGTGATGTGGAAAGTGACAGGGGGATTGAAACTAGATGATCTTAAGGCCCCTTCCAACCCAGACCGTTCTATGATTTTAGGAAATCTGGTGAGAGGGTGACCATTAATTTCATATGTCCCTTTTCTCAGTGCTGCAGACTAATCTCCACTTACTCTGCTGCAGCCCTTCTGCTCTTCTGGGAGTTTGGTACCAGAAGAAATAGGAATTGTGGTGCAAAGAAGGAAAACCTACTAGATTTGTCTTAAAACATCTAGGCATATGCTCCAGCTGTCTCTATTGCCCTAAGGCCCTGGTGCTGAGGAGAATAACAGCTGTGTGATATAAGGAGTGCACAGTAAAAGCAGCAAAGTAATGAAACTGCGTGTGGCAGCGGGAACCGGGTTGTAGGTGACTTCAAAGTTCAGCTGACTTTCTTCATTCAGAAAACAAGTTGGTGACTTCTCATTAGATGTGTTTTTCCTGTGTGGCAGGTATTCAGGGCAGATAGTTTGGGTTGTTTTTTTTTTGGTGGGTGTCACTGGTGCAAGTAAAACAGAACCCATCTAGGAGGTGTAGTGCAGTCTGTGACACACTGTGTGTCACTGAAGTCCACACAGCAGTATCAGTCAGGAGGGAGGTGGTCACCAAAAGGAGCTGGTGTTTCTGTGTTGTCTTGTCCTGAAGAGAGGGAGGTAGGTAACGATGTTCCTTTCTTGCTCTTTAAATGGCATATGTTTCTGGTTACTTAGAGCTGCATTTTTTCCCTGCATTGCCAGAAGAACTGGGTGGGGACCCATTTAAAAGGACACCATTGCACAGCATGGGCAATGTTTAAATGAGAATCCAGCTGGAAGTGCTTACCAGTACCAGAGGTCCAACTTCCTCCTCCTCAGAGCCAGGGCAGGGAGCTTGCAGATGCACAGTACACCCAGGATGTGACTGAGAGCAGGGACAGTGGTGGAGAGTAAGTGGCACAGCAGGACCCAGCCATGGCCTGCCTCTGTGCTGCCTAGTGTGTGCTTTGATGAGGTAACCAGTAATGCTGAACTCTGGGACAGGAGCTTTGCTTTTATAAGTGGCAGCAGTGAGAAGCAGTACTGCTCTGAATGCCAGCCTTGTCCTTTCTGTCTGTCTCATCCTGCGAATAGTAAATGTGTCCCCTGTCCTGAGCTTCCCTCTCCTCTCTTCTGCAGTCCAGCTGTGCTCTGCAGTTTTGCATGCGTGGATGCACCATCCACTCAAACACAAACACATCTCCCTCTCAGCCTTTGTCAGGGATGTCTTTTTCATACAGAGTCTCCCAGGACAGCAGTCTCAGAGCCCTGGGGGCTGGTAAGGCTGTATCCATGGTAAATACAATTTGGCCATTAATTGCTTGATGCTTTGGCATTGCTGTGACTTCCCATTCTCTCTGCTTCCATATCTTTGGGATTCAGAACTTCAGGAGAGATGGGATGTGAAAATCGTGAGATGTGGAGATGGTGTGGGACAGCTGTCACCTTTCTAAACCAGCCTTCAAGAGGGTGCTTCAGCTCCACAGGGATAGTTAGGGTCCAGTTATGGAGCAGAGAGTGCTCTGCATTTTGGTCTGGAATCTTTCCAGAGACATGGTGTGCTCTAAGTAAATTGAATGTGCCTCTGCACTTAGAATCATTAAGTTGAAAAAGACTTCAAAGATCATCAAGTCCAGTTGTTAACCAGGCACTGCCAAGTCCCAGATTAAACCATGTCCCCAAGTGCCACCTCTAGATATATTTTGAAATACCTCTGGGGATGGTGATCCAGCCTCTTTTCTGGGCAACTTAACCACTTTTCTACGGAGCTTTTTTCATCTCCCTTAAAATATGGATGGTAGTCCCTGGTTTGCTATGAGCAATATCAGATATGGCAGGTTTTGAGTGGTCAGGTGCTGTATTTTCTCCTCTGTTCTTTGTGGTAGCTATGGTACCTTCTGGTCATCCTTGTGCTCAAGTGGTCAGCTTCAGAGATGGTAGGAGACAGGCATCATCAGTTCCTGGGTTATCTTGTTCTGCTCTTCTTGGGCAGAGATGCCAAGGAAAGAAATATGGATTGAGGGACACTGGAATGTGGTTTTTATTTTTAAAACAAACCTGCATCTCTGGTGTGACTCTAGCATTCGCTGAGCCATGATGTCTCATTCAATTACTTGTTTAGGTTACAGATTGGGTCACTGTCCCCTCTCCCCCTCTCTTCAACGAGAGCTGAGCTGTTCAGTGGTTTGAGCTGGGGCTGAGATGGGGAGAGGGTGAGAGAGAGGATGGGGAGGGGAGGGAAGGGGA
>VXBR01010361.1:114778-179164 GCA_013400215.1 Cisticola juncidis
GGGGGGGGGGGGGGAGGGGAGGCCCACGGTCACAGGGGTTGCATCAAGTGTCTCTTTGTTTTCACTGATATGATAACCTGGTCTGTGGTGTTGCAGTACTTTGTCACCAGACTTCTTTTAGTGTGTATATATGTGACCCCTCCCACAAAGCATATATACACAGGTATTAAATATATTGCTCTGTATAATATTATGTGTGTGTGTGGTATTGAAGGAATCTTTTAAATGAGAGTAAGAAAAAGGACTCAGGCCAGGAAACACAGCATCTCTAGTTTAAATATGAAGCCTATTATTTGGGATAGGAATAGGGAAATAACAAAAGAGGGGAGGGTTTTATACAGATAGGTATAAACTTTGAGATGAGACAGGTTTCCCTATTCGTGTTTTTGAAACCCTTTAGGATGTCCTTACAGTCCCATCTCAGAGAGAGAGTATTATACTGCTAACTAGTGAGTATAGTTTTAATATAAGGCTTTGCTCATATTATTTAAAGGGACATTGTGAATGGCAGGAAGTTTGACACTTGACTTCCCAGGCTTGCTTTATCAAGACAAGAGGGTTTTCTTCAGCACATTATGTGCTCTCAGCAGAAATGCTCAGTGCTCGCAGCTCTACAGCAGATAAACCACAAGCGGTAAGGGCTGCTTTAGTGGTATGTTCACAAGACCCTGTGATAACTCTCTCTTCTTTATTTGTGTTAGAGAAGAAGAAAATTCTGCAACACAGAACCAAATTTGAGGGATATTTACAAATGTTGTAGTTTAAATTTTGGGGGGGGGGATCCCCGGGGAGGGTTCCCTGGGGGCCCCCCAGGTCCTAGGGTTGTGGGTGTTCATGTGCTGGCAGGTAAAGAGACTCTAGACGGCTGGTGAGGTGCTGATGAGACGAGGGTTTATTCAGAGTCTCACCCCAGGAAGGCAGCATGGTCACTGAGGGAGAGGGAGAAGGGAAGGGGAGAGAGGGAAGGGGAGAGGGGTAAGGGAGCCTCCGGAGACCTCCAGGGGAAAGAGGGGCAAAAAGGGCGAGCCCTCTGCGTTTGCACTCTTAACACAGAGGTTCAAAGTGGGCGCGGTAACATTCTCCAGCCAATAGAGTTACAGATACACGATACTGCAGGGAGGGTACAGACTTGGGATAAACCATACACTTTCCAGGAGTGAGCCAGAGCATACCATTTCAATAAAATGCAATCCCACAAACAAAGGAAGAGATGTTTTAATTTTATAACATTAGAAGAAAATCTTGTATCTTGTAAAATAACCACAGACATTCACACAGAGCAGAAACTTATTAAATGCTTAAGGACTGAGTGAAAATCTTTTCCAAAATTCTTTGGTAGTGGCAGGGATTCATGTGACACTGGCACTGGAGTTAACCTGGCCTTTACAGGGAGAAGAAAAAAAAGTTAAAAATACCCTATTTAGCTTGTATGAAACTGTATGTCAAAAATGGATTGGTTGTAACAAGTGAAATGAAAAGATAGCAAGGGGATGCTGCAGTTCTGAGCTAGGTAGTAATGATTTTGAGTCCTTTAATGTGTCTTTGTATTAATATAATTTAAGAATACCACCCTTTACTATTAAAAAATAACTTAGTATCTTTTATAAAGTCTAGTATCAGGATAATTACATAGATGTTTTAACAACATTTTTGGTTTTGTTCTTAAATAAAGAAAGAAAAAACGAATGTGCTTCTTCTATCCTTTGTAACAGAAAATAAAAGTGTGCACTTTAAACCCTCTGCTGATCCAGAGTGTTTGTGTTTTTCAAACAGCCTGCAAAGGATTTTATCTTGCTTTTGGGTTTCCCTGCTGTGAGGAGGGAAGCAAAGGGAGCACATCAAGCATTGGACCACTGTGACTTTCTCCCATCTTTAAGTATAATCAGCTGCTCTTCTTGCTGAGTGGAAAATTGCCTATGTTGATGCAGTTTTTCATCAGACACACAGTTCTTGTGTAGGTGTGTTTAAGATGTTTTTCTTTCCCCCTACTGCCAAGAATCCATGTGCTCTGCATTAACACATAGTTTCAGGTGTTTAGGTAACCTTTGTTTTGAAACCTCCAGTAATCGGGTGTTGTAAACACCTTCATATAGAGATTCTTCTGTGTAGGCTGTTCTGTTCCACTGGGTTGGCCAGTTCTTTTGCCTGGCATTGTGCACCCTGCTAGGGAACGTGCCTTTAGCCCTACCCACTTAATTGCACACAGCTTGGGCCATGGAAAGCGTCTGTGCACTTATTTTCCTCCTGGAGAAGATGGTGTGTGAGGAAACTGCATTGGGGGAAGAGGTCAATGCAAAAACGTTTCTTAATAAACCCAGCTTCTTTATTTTTTTAATCCATCATGATGCAGATTGATCTGGATTCTTGATAAAATCAAAACTGAAGATGTGGTGAAGACAGGGGGAATCCCATGGATATGCCCTGTTACTGCTGTATAAACTGTTAGTGACCAGAAGGTCATATCCAGTGAGGCCTGAAGAGACATACATCTCCTTGATGTGCCTTCATACAGACATAAGAACTCATGTTCTTCTGGTCAAAGAAGAGGCCTGAATACATTCTTGTACTGCAGGGGGAATGAAGGGCCCTGTGCACTTCCAAGGTGCATCAGTTGAGTACATACAATGTGAGAGACATTCGTTTTACATTCCAAAGATTGTTGAGGCTATGCTGGCAAGAGTCGAGGGTAGGTTTTCCAGTACAGTTTGAACCAAAATTGTCAAATTGTGAGTCAGACAAAGCATCTGGAGAAAAATACCTGTTTTCCTTGCAGGTTTGAACCTCAGCTGTAAACCCATGTTTCTTCACTGAAATAAACTTGTAGTATGGAGAGGAAGAAAAGGAGTGGTGATTTCAGTAATCAGATCTTCCTAGGAACTTCAGCAGATACAAAGAAAAGGCAGAGACCCAGGTCAGCCAGGAAAAATCCCGCTTCTATGGGAGATTGAGAGGAGCTGGGTAAAAACTCCTGAGAGGTGGGAGGAAGGTTCGGTATGGAAGATGGTTAATGCCATCACACAGCAGTCTGGCAGACGGAGTTTGCTGCAGATGAGAATCCTAAGCAATCCTGTAACTGAGTCTGCCTACCCCACTATAGAGAAACATTTCTGGGCAGTGACAGCAAATGATGCAAATGCTGTCATCCTCTCCAATGGGTTTGCTGCTGCCATTGCAACCAGGAGTAGGATCATGTTGATACCTTAAGAAGCTGAAACAGAGTAAAAGGAATAAAGTGAGTATTTATTTAAGTGCCTTTAAGGCCACAGCCTGGCAGCACCAGAGCCATAGTAGTGACTTTGCCTGGATGGCTCCAAGATGGAAGAAAAAGGAGGGCCTAATCACAAGATCTTCCACTTTTATAAGTTCTGGGCCATTTGCATATAGCAGTCAACTGTCCAGTCAGTGATTCTAAAGCACGAAGCTTCATCCTCCTTGCTTGCCTCCTTTTTTCACGTTGTTTATGCTCCGGGCCTGGAGTTTGAAGAGACTGTCCTTGAGTCCCCTGCTAGGACAAGACTGCTCTGCCCCTATCATCCTGTGTAAAGATCCCAGCACCACTTAATATGAAAGTAAAAGCTATCCACCAAAGCAAAACAGAAAAACCCAAAACCTATCGCATCAACCTTGTGTCCTCTGCACAGTGAGCAGCAGAGTTCCTGACATGCATGAGCTGGGGAGGTGTGTTGGTCACTGGCTAGGCACAGAGGATGTAACCATGCAGGGCAGCTGGGGGGAAAAACACGAGGCAGAAAGCAACAAGCTAAATAGTAAAAGATGCCTGGATGGGAGTGACTAGTTGGAGGGAAGTGGAGGAGGAAAAGCTGTCGGCATGCCAGCTGAAGCACACAGCTGTATGATATGCGGTGGAGGAAGGCACTGAACAGACTTGGTTGAGTTCTATGTGATGAGTCTGGGCAAAGGTCCTGTGGACACACAGCTCTTGGGGCTTCCTGGAAAGCTGCAGGCTCTGGTCAGGAGCTAAGCCATGTCTCATTCAGCCTCACCCCTTTCTCCCCAGAATGGGAGTGGACAAGACAGGACCTGTCCATTCCACATAACCTCTCCCTCTTCCCACATTGATTGTCACGGCCTGTTTCTCTGTGGTTCCCCCTCCTGGCAAGACAAGTGTGTTCTGGTGCTGCTGGAACAGGAGTAACGTTTTCTGAAAACTGATCCACGTCAGCAAAGACATGAGCAGGGACCAGACCAGATGACAGTTCCAGCTGACTCATTTACCACCACAACAGTCCTGTCCCTAGCAGCTCCCAAGACTGCCCCTTTAAATCATCTCTGCAGTTTATCTTATGGATATATGCCCCCCAGAAAATTACTACTTTTTCCAGAGAGCCTTAGGAGGCAGACATAGCAGAGACCCAGTAAATAGAGTAATTCATAACCATCTAGATTAATCCTCCAAAAAATTACATTTATACAGGCATGGGATAGAAATCTCTAAACTTAGATTCCAGAGTAGATTTGGCTTGCTTTGAACTGGAGAAACACTCACTCTGGAGGTGCTCTTTAGCATATTTCCTTTGTTCTCAGCGGTTTTCCTATGTCTGCCTTAGCTGTGGTCTTCCAAAAGCAATGCAGCCTTCCAGGCAGATGTTTGGCAAGGATGAAGAGCTGCATAGTTTTGCTAATTGAATACCGAGGCATGTGCCCTCATCTGTACCTCAGCAAAGCACTGAGACAGAAAGTCCTGGTTCCATGGCAGTGAGGTGGCGTCAGTTTTCCTCAGCAAAATTGCTTGAGAATAACTGCAACACAATTATTCAACATTGCCCCTGGGAGCTGTGGTAGGGATTCAATACAGCAGCAGTGTTTCAAAAGAAGCTCTAAGCAGCCTGGAGCTTCTCCTGTTCGAAACCTTCATGTCTTGGTTTTGGGGTATCAGTGGCAGCCAAATTGTCCAAGCTTTTTTAAGGGTTGTTCGTTTTGTTTCACATGCCTTTTCTTCCACATGCCTTCCCCATGCTCAGCTGACTGCTGTATCTTTCCATCAAGCTCAGACTTCTTGTGCTACGATGCTGCAGGATCCCTCTTTTTGCTGGGGACCACATTGTCCTTAGCAGGTGTGAGTAGGAAGAGATGGCTGAGAGACAGCCCAGGTCCTTACAGACAGCCTTGGTTTTGAGAGGGAAGCAGCCAAAGGAATGTGTCTCTTGCTGTCTCACCCAGTGATCTACCATGGCATAACATCACTGGCCTTGGATTTCCCCATCCTGCTTTGGACCCCTTGGTATATTGCTGCTCTTGGCACCTCCTGGACTCTGCCTCCTGCCAAGGCTTGTTCCAAGAGTTCCCAAAGCTGTCTCTGCCCAGCTGCCAGAGTGCTTTCAGAGCAGGGAAATGAAAAAAGTGCTCTAAATGTCCTTCCTGCCCAGAACAGTACAATTTCTGGTGACCCCAAGGCCCTTTCTCACATTTTCTCCCTGCCTAGGACCTACTTCTCTGGCAAATGGCACCTCACAAGGGAAGGCCACATGTAGAGAGGCCCAGTTGTGAGTAGCCCAGCTGCCATGTGAGCACCCCAAGAAGGGGGAGATGTCTTGGTGGAAGTGGTGAGGAAGCAAAGCTCATTAATTTTTTTGCATTCATTTTGGGGAATTAGTTATTAGAAATTCTTTTGCCTCAGGTGGGAGGTGCAGGCACTTCCTTCCACTGAAGTTCACTGCTTGGTTTGGGAGATCACAGCGCTGCTTGTCCACACAGGGAGACAGGCAGGCACATATGTACACATACATAGGCACATATATGCATGACATACCCTGCTAGGGAAAGAAGCCCTTTCAGAGGTAGAAAGGGACCTCTGAGGAGTGAAGCCTCATCAAGCCTGCATCTGTGTCACATGTTACTACCATCAAAATAAAGATGGTCTGAAATTCACGTTTCAAAAGTGCCCAAAAGTTTGCATGCCCATGTTGCAGGCAGCAGGCAGGGTCTTTAGCCAGTACAGAGCACTAGTCCCACTCTTCTCTCAGCTGTCTACCCTCCCATGTTGGCTTCATCACTTCTTTTTTCACCTCCTTTTCTTCAAAGTAATCTGCTGTGGATGCTGACACCCCTGTGGTCTGGCCATGGCCTTCCCTGCTGCTGCTGTTCTGGATATCCCTGCAGCTCCATGGATGACTGTTGGCACTAGCAGCATTTCAGCCCAGAATAAGACAAGTTTCTGGGATGTGGTGCAAGTGTCCTTTTAGAATGGCCATGTTGAAACTCAGTCTGCAGGCCTCTGCCAAGGTGAGATCCCTACCAGGCCAAATGCACCACACAAATAAACATTAAAGTCTGGAAGCTGTAAGGAGAATGTAAAATTCTCCTAGGAACTAATATAAGAACAAAAAATTGTACAGATGTCTGTAAAGAGATAGTTATAGACCTCTGGCAAAGGGTTTGCTTGGATAAAAGAAAGACGAAACCACTTACCAAGTGGTTTGGTGCAAGAATCAAACTTTGCAGGTGGGCCTGGAGTCTCCACACAGACTTTGAGGAATAGGTTTGATTTGTGGAATGTATAACGGAAGACGTCTCATGTAAGGAGGTATGGGAATTTCCAAGTAATGGCTGCACTGCCAATGTGGTCTTGGATGACTGAAAGAAATGGAGAAAAAAAGGGAAAATACTCTTGCTTCAGGAACAGACAAATTTGCAAATCTTCTAGAGGTTTCTAAACATTTTTATCCTTTTTTCCAGATTCACTTCAGGGGAGGGTTATCTTGTACATCACCACAAAGTCCCTTCAGTACTGCTGGCTTCTGCCTGTCCATTGTCACTGCCAATGGGCCCCAGATCATACAGAACATATAACAGCAGGTTTTATCTCTGGGGAGACATTAATTTGACTCTCTTTGTCCTGGGTTACAATGCAAGATATAACCAAATGTATGTATTCTATTGCCATCTGTTGAAACCAGCCGGAGAGGTGTTCTTATCTCTTCTATGACCCATTCCTCATAACTCCATAACTCCGGGGNACACCCTTCTACAGGATCATCTCTGTTCAAACAGAACCATATCTGGTTTGATATGGTTCTCACTCCAGGAGGACTTAACTGGACTGCTACTAACACCTTAACCAACAGGGTGTCAGGTTGTATTCTGACTCTGTCAGTGGTTTTTTTTTTTGGTTTTTTTTGTTTGTTTGTACTACTGCATTTTTATTTTCAATATTCCTAGTAAAGAACTGTTATTCCTACTCCCACATTTTTTCCTGAAAACCCCTTAATTTCAAAATTATAATAATTTGGAGAGAGGGTTTACATTCTCCATTCCAAGGGAGGCTCTGGCTTTCCCTGGCAGGCACCTGTCTTTCCAAAACAAGACACTCCTCTTCCTAGCCTATCTTTCAAACAGAATAAGAGATTTAAATGTATTTATCCCTTTACCAGGTGGGTAGCATGCTCTGGGGATGGATGGATACAGAATACTGTTGCATAAGCTTTGTGTCCTTAGAAAATCAGACTAAAAGTTTTTCTTTTCTTAGAAGACCCATTCCATTACATTACCAAGCCAAACTTGCACCTTATTGGAGGAAGGTGAGATAACAGCAATTAGTAATAATAAGCACTAATGCCTTTCTTTGGTCAAATGTCATTGCTGCTGCTGGGTTCCCCATCAGGTGTACTTTCAGACACACCTGAGAAACAATTATATTCCCTTTTGTAGAGGTGGCTTCATAAATCAATGAACAGCCAGGTGCCACTACCAAGGACAAGACACACAAGCAATAATCTGCAGGAGTTTCTGACTGAGAAGGGACACAAGTGTGCCACTGGCTCTTTTTTTGGGTCTGAGGGTGTCGGAGTCTAGAACATCCCTCTGGCCACCCTGGAGGGTTTGGAGACCAGACAGGGGGTCTGGGATCTGTACAAGGGGGTCAACCAGCCTCACACAGAGCCCACGAGGACATTGCCTCTGATCCCTGTCCATGGGAGTGAATGCCCACATTGTATGAAGACTCACAAGCTGAGAGAATTTTAAATAAGTAGTATTTAGTTTATCATAGAATGTGAATGTAGAATCTGGGATTTTTAGTATATGAGACTGAAGAGACAAGATGGAGGAATTGGGGAGTGGCCCCTGCGCTCCTTGTTCTTGCTCTCGTCCCCCATCTTTTGCTGAGTTGGATTTTAGAGATTGGTTTAGAGTAGAAATGACATGTTAGCATAGGTAGTAGGCATTAGTAAAATTTTGTAAATAAAAAGTACATTGTGGACGGTGGTTGGGTCAAGGGTACCGTACATGAGGTGCGGGGCTCTCTGATCCGCCCAGTCCGCCGCGTGTCTTGCTCTGCTGGGGATGCCTCGCAGAGCAGAGAAAGAACTAAGATAATGTACCCTGCCAGGGAGGCCTGGCAGAGCTGAGAAAGAACTGAGAGACAATGAAGAATAAACAGCTTTGGAAACATGCACTGGCGGGCTCAGCTTGTCGTCTCTGGCTCTGGTGTGAAACACTTAGGGCAAAGAGAAGACGAAAACCCTTATTACCTCTGGGAACAGCAACCCCGAGGAGACTCCCAGGGAACAGCAACCTTGGGAGAAAACCTTATTACCTGGGGGAACAGCAACCCCGAGGAGAATCTCAGGGAACAGCAACCCTGAGATGAGGATGGCTACAAGACACTGGCAGGAGCAGAAACATATGAAAGGCTGCTCCAGAAATGCTGTGAAAATGGCAGGAGTTCATTATTCAGGGATACTGAATCAAGAGGGACATACATGTTGGTAGGAAACTTTGTGGACATGACAAATGCCAGATGAGATGTCTATCTCGTCACTCTCAGATCTCTAGACAAAAACTTAGAGATGTCCATTGCAGGCTAATAATTCAAACTGCTAAGTAACAGTTTAGATGATCTTTAAGGTACTTTCCAACCCAAACCATGATTCTATGATTTTTTGCTGAATTAATGTCTTCATTTTCTGAAGCCATAAATGTCAGTCAGTTGCTGCAGCAGCTGCTGTGAAGTTCTTGGGTCTCTCCAGACATGTGGTCAGATGTTTGTTCAACTTTCATAAAAAGTTTGAGCCTGGGACAAAACCAAAGGGTCTAGCTGCATCTGGCACTGGACAGCTAGCTACCATGTTCCCAGTCACTTTCTCTGGCCAGCCTGTGATAAGAAGCAAAACTAAACATATATGAAAGTAGTTGTCCCAAACATCAGTGATGCCTGGCATGACTGAATGACTCCAGAATGGACTGGAAGATTTCAGGAAAGGACATGAATCTGCTGGCTGGCAGGCTATGCTCCAGGAAGGAGAGATGTGATCATGTCTCTTGCTCACAGGAGCCAGAATGCACTGATCATCTGCAGAACTCTGCTGGTTCCAGCTTTGGGTGGGTGGAGAACACTGTAACAGCCCAGGGTTAGTATGGGACTGTTCTCCCTGAATGGTTTCATCACTGATGGTTATGACTGGCTCAACATCTGAAGAGGTTGTATTATAATTACAAATTCTACTAAACCAACTATTGTGTGATTTTTGAGCCTGATTAGATTGGGATCTAGATCACAAGGCTTCTCCAGCTAAACTGAAATTCTCAACCACTCAGCCTGGCTAGGTAATTCTTTCTTTCTGGTTTCTATTGGGTTAAATCAAATGTGTTTCCTTATGGAACCAAATACCATGCATGGATTTGCTGGGCTGTGTCCAATTGCTGTGGCTTACAGACCGGTGTTGGAATACCTGGTTTCTACCGACTGATACTGGCACTGTAAGGTTGAGCCTGGCAAAACGGACAGGAACAAACTGAGAAATAAAGGCACTTCTGTTGAAATATCACACTCAGCAAAAGAAAAGACTGCCACACATGTAAGATGCTACTTCCCACACCAGGTTCTGTAAAAATGCATCAGACCTTTATCCTCGTGTCTCCAGTCATTTTCTCCATGCTAAAAATTTCACTGACAGGAGAGGAGGGGCTTTGTGTGCTCAAGGTCTTACTTAACCAACTGTTACCAGGGTATTTTTGCAGGGTTCATGAACTCTCCTCCTGTTCATTACTGCTCTGCGAGGAGGCTGCTTGCTTTCTGATAAAATTCTGTGCTACTTAAGAAGAAAACCCTATATTTTGGGGATGCTTCACACTTTAGAAGAAAAAAAACCTTGTATTATTATCAATATTAACTTAGGAGGGACACACAGTCATTGTTGCATCATATACAAATAATGTCACTATCTTAATCTCAGCTAAAAAGTTAGCGGGCACATGCAAACAGCATGTGTTATCTCCCTCTAGCAGCCTGCACAGCTTGGAGCTCCTCAGAACCTCCCAAGAACTCATCAGAGGACCCCTCTCCTGTGGTGTTTGCAGCTGACGGGTACCCGACAGTGCACACTTGCTTTTTTCCCCCCTTCAGACACATGTATTTGTTATAACACCTAGGGAAGGCAATGGGTGCTGCCTTTGCAAAGTTAGATAACTGGCCCAGTTCTCTGCTGCCGGATTGGCTGGGAGAGTCCCTGTAAAACCACGCTGGCCAGGCGCCCGGCCCTGCCCTGCAAGGCTGCAAGCTATTTCCTCTATTGGCCACTTCAGAGTGGGAGAGGGGGAGGTGAAGGCAGTCGGGCAAGCTAAATCTCCGCCAGGCTTCTTCCCTTCCTCTTTGTTTTTCTCAGCCAGAGCAGTTCGGCAAACCCGCTCCGGGTGCCTCCGAGCCCGTCTCGCAACGCCAGGAGACCGGAGTCTAAACGCTGGTGGCCGGGAGCCTGGCCCTCCCTTGGCCTTGCTGGCACAGTCCCGGAACAGGACATGTCAAGCTGCAAAACCCCTGGGGCCCCCACTGCCCTGGACTTTCCGGAAGTCCTGAAGTCCCTACTGGAGTATTCCTTGCCCTGGACCAACAAGATGACAGGTAGGATGAGGAAATACGTACTGAGGATTCTGTTTTGATTTCTCCTTCCCCTCCTTCAGTTAAAAAGTGAGAAAGGGGCAGATCTTGTTTGCTGCAAGCCGTTCAAGGGTGTGTTTCCCCAAAGTGTCCAAGTCAGACAGGGAGTTCTGGCACTGTGCATGTTGTGCAGCTAGGAGGAGAAACAGCAGCAATGGATTGATAATAAAATCAGTCAAGAGTGCTGAGCTCCTGATCCTTTTAATCTCTGTGCTCAGCTACTTCTTGGAAACTCGCAAAAATTCATGCATGGAAAAGGCTTGGGCACAAATTTTCATGCTCACATAGAAGCGACTTCCAAAATTGCCATTTATTGTTGTCCTATGGTTAATAACCATACTCCAGACACTGCCTCTTCCCAGACTCAGACTGTCCAAAGAGGCCAGCCTGCATGGGGCAGGCTCACTGTGCAAAATTTGTTTGATGCTGCAATTGTTTATCAGTGAAAAGCTGGGGTAGAGAACACAGCAAATGCTGCATTTTCTTTGCAAGAGCACTTCTGTACCCCTAGGCTTTGTCACTCTCTGTGCAGCATCCTGAAAAACAAGTGGAAAGGACCCAGGAGGTTATTTAGTTTGGGCTTTTGATGTACTGAATACTTTGCTCATGCTGCACTGATGGTTTTGCTAATGCTGAGTCTGCTCCAAGCACCCATCACACAGCTTGAATACTCTCTGGTTTTGAATAGGATGCTACACACCCTTGACAAGCTGCTTTTTGGTTGTGTTTTGACATTTGCTGCTGAGCACTGGGCAGGTGTGTGGGAACACCTCAGCTCCACAAGCCTATGTCTGGGCATAAGTGAGTTGAGCTCACAGAAACAAACATGCACAGAGCTTGCTCTTCCCTAGGGAATCCTACCAGGACATACAGGCAGCTCTGCAGTGTTGAGAGGTAGCAGGACCCATGAACAGAAAAGCCAGACACAGTGTGGAGAGGGACTCTGCTCTTGCTCAGGAGTCAATGGAAGAAAAGGCTGCTGCTGTGACAGTAAAGCATTCATGTCAGGAAAGGCAGCTGCCTACACCTGCTGTAATACAGTGAGCCCTATGGCACATGCGCAGCTCCCTGTGGGAAAGGGAAATAGGGCAAGGGGAACTGCCCCACCCCTAAAGGGCTCACTTTGTCACATTGCTCTGCTGCTGCCTCCTGTGACCTCTCTCTTTTCTTGGCTGAGACTGCCCATTAACAGGTGTGTTTAAATACCACAAGGTATGAAGTCCCATTGTTTGTGTGGACCAGGGCATTCCCACCTGACAGTACCCCAGCTAGAAAGTAGAACTGTCTGGGAGGAGGCAGTAACAGCCAAGGGCTCATCTGGTGCAGAGCCTTGCTGTGGCTAGGCTGAGTTTGGCTGCTTTTCTGGGATTTCTGCTCTCCACAGCCAAGTGGATTCAACTAATCCAAGGGAGGAGTGCTGGCAAGACCTATCTGTTTAGAGTAGGTGGTAGAGGAGATATCAATGATTTAAAGAGAGAGTAATTTAGTCTTAACTTGATGTGACTTATTTGGCAGCTGAGAGTGTTGTTTTGTTACAGCTTTCTTCCTCAGCTGCAAGACTACCCTGCCTCTCTGCATCACTTCCCATAGTCTTCAGAATTGTCTGTATTATGCTGCCTCCCTCTCCAGACCAGCATTCCCATCATGGCCCTCTTCCTATAGAGCTCAGTTTTCTCCTCCTGGGTCTCCATACTTGGACAGCACTCATCTGGATTTGCTAATTCTCAGACCTCTCTCTGAAATTCTCTATTCTGCTATTCAAACCTCCCAGTGGGGCTTGCTGTACATCTCCCCCTAACACCCTCTGCCCAGCAGTGAGCTGCTTGTCACTTGCCTCCCTCACTGCTACACCCCAGAACTGGGCTGTTCTGTATTATCTGGCGCTGACAAGACTCCCAGCAGTTAACAAGCAAGGCTGCTGCATTCCTCTTCTTACATCTCATTGTCCTCTACTCTTCCTTCTCAGCTGCAGACTGAAAGCAAATGTAAAAATCCCAGGCAGATCCCACCTTAACCAGGAAGTTTGTGGTAGAGTGCCTGCTTTCTGCTGGCAATTGCTTGAGCACCTAATCCCCAAAGGCAGTGAGGAAAAGTTCTCCGGGCAGCCTCCCTCCTGGATGGCAGAAGTGCTAGTGGTGGAGCAGGGTGATGTGAGAGGCAGCCCACAGGAATATTCCTCAGGAACTCTCTCCCTCCTGTCTTTGGGAAGAGCAGCTAACACGGTGTAGTCTAGACCCTCTCCAAGAAAAGTCACAACTTATGGTGGTGTAGAACAAACTTTAGCACAGTGGGGCACGGGTGGAAATGTGCTGAAGGAAGAACATAGTCAATCTAAAGGGAGTAAAAGCTGCTAAGTGGTTTTAATAACCTCCCTTCATACAGACATTACTCAGCAAAGCAGCTGCCAGTGAGCTCTGCAGGGGTGATGTGCACAGACCCTGTTCCTTGAAGGAGTGTTGAACAGTACTGAGGCACGGCATCATCCTTGGGGGCCACCAGCTTTTACAACAATGGAACAAAGTGACCATGAGAGCCATAACTGAATTGGAAGCTTGCAGCCTGCCCCACTTTGGCTGTGTCCACTTGCCTAAAAGCTGCTCCTTTGTGACCTCACTTGTGTTCTTTATCTACCACCTATCAGTAGCTGTTTCCTAGACAAAAGCACCACTGAGGACTTGCTGCCCCTTGCCAAGCTGTGTGTGATGCCTCTGTTGAGTGTTGTCTGACATCTGTGTCTCATTACCCTCTGTGAAGTAGCATCTCCCTTTCTCACATGTGCCTTTTCTTCTGCCACCTGAGCTTGGCAAGGCAGAGAGAGTCCATGTAGCAGCCCTGGAGCACACTGGGCAGTGGAGCATGACCTGCGCTGCCTACCTCTTGCAACTGGATTTATCAGCCTTGATAAATGATGCATTAACCTGTGCTGTTCCAGCCTATATTAACAGGGTGTCCTTTTCCAAGCTTCCCTTTGGGCAGTATGTGTGCAGGAGTTGCATCAAGAGTCTCCCCATTTTCCTGTGAAGGAGGAAGCATATTGGGCCTCCCAGCCCAAACAAAAAAAGTAGCTGCTGGGTAGGGCAGCTCTACATCTGCCCAGGCTGGATGGAGATGTTCCCTGGTCCTCATTGCAGTAAGACAATGGAGGAAAAAACCTACCCTGTGTGACTTCAAATCCGTTTCTTTTCCTGGGGCATGTGGGGAAGAGCTTACACCCGATTTCTTCTTCTTCTTTTTTTTTTTTTGGTCACAAGGGCCATCAGTGTTTATCAGTAAGGGTCAGGTAAAATTGTGTCTTGCCAGTTCAGTTAAATGTCTGAGGTTTGTGGTGGGGAAATTCAACCAAGCAGATGCCCAAGTGCCTACCTGAGAAGATGTCTTTTTTCTTTTTTCTGCTGGCACATATGGGAATGTACGTGCTCTCACTCCTGTGGCTCTGTTGCATGCAGACAGGCCAATCCCAGAGGCGCAAACCCTTCCCTTTCCCAGCTCGCAGCATGGTGTAGTAGGTTCGCTGCAGCCCATCCTGCCGAGCCAAGAGCAGCTGTTGCTGACAGGAGAAGCCTGTGGCTGCAGCATCTGACACTTGTGTGAATGTATTAATTCTGTGGGAGATGCTCTTCAGTATCCACCTGTGCTCTCAGGAACAAACTTGGCAATATTTGCTCCCTTCGTGTGTTCAGAAGCTTAAATCCCAGCACGGCATCCGTGCTGCTAGAGCAAGGGGGCCGCTTGGAGAATCACAAGAATTTCTTGTGATCATGACAATTTGGAAAGACAGCCTTTCCTCCCTTCCCCCAGCAGCCCGCCCATGCCGGTATGGAAGTGAAGTCCCTCTCCTTGCCCATGTTATGTAGGGCACGCCGCTGCAGGCATCGTGTGGGACGGAGGGAGATTAAATCCTGGGCAAGCGCGAAAGGTGATTTTGGGATCCTAAACGAGGATGCGCAAGGGCAGGATGGAATGCTGGCGCCGGGAAAGGACAGGGAGGGGCTCGCAGGCGTCGCGTTGCCGGAACGGCCCTCACGGACCCTCGGTCGGTCGCGACTCTGCCGGGCCGTGGGAACAGGCGGGCGCGTGGGCGCAGGAGGCGCGCGCTGGGCGCCACTCCTCCGCGCGCTTCCTCCGCCCGTCTTCTCCGCTCGCTTGACGGTGACGGTGACGCAGCACCCGCCGGAGGAGCAGGAGGGGTGTGGTCCAAATGCTGTATGAGCTCAGCTGAGGCCCCGCCCCTGCCCGTGCCCTGGCGGGGGGGGGCGCGTGCCCGCGCCGGCCACGGGGAAGGGAAGGCGGGGCCTGCCTGCGCGGGGCCACACCCCTCGGAAGGCAGGGGCCAATCCCGGGGCGCGGAGAGGCCGNCCGCGGGAGGCGCGCCTGGGTGAGCGTGGGGGAGCGCTCGGGGGCGGCGGGAGTGCGCGGCGCCCCCAGTTGTCCACGTTCACCACCCCATGGTTCGGAGGCCGGGACTGGCCGCAGGAGTAGAGGCCGCACGCTCCGGCCCCCTCCCTCCGCGCCGTCCCTCCCTCCCTCCGCCCCCCTGGCCGGCCGAGCCAAGACCCGGCAGCACAGGATTTCTCCCCGCCTCCCAGGGATCGATCACTCCGGAGCATTGTAGGTGCCTGCACTGGGCAAAACCGAACGCCGCGGGAGCGAAGGGTGGGCAGGAGCCGAGACGAGGGTTTTAGTCCCTCGGCTCTGTGGAGCCTCCTTCTCCTGTAGATATACAGGAGCACCAGTGAGAACGTTTCGAGTCTTGTTTGACCTTAATTGCTGGGAAGTTGCCCGAGGACACGAGTAAACAGCAGATCCCCTCAGATTAGGTTCGGTGATAATCCATAAGGGTATGAGTGACTGCCTGCATATGCAGGCCTGCATGGCCTTGAGCTATCTCTCTGCCACTGGTGATGTGGACAGCAGCTGTGTAAATAGCAGTGCTAGTGCTTATAGTCTTCGGTGCTGATGGCACACTTCTTTTTTTTTCTTTTTTTTTCTTTTTTTTTTTTTTTTCCTTCTTTGGGTTTTTTGTTCGGTCTTTATTTTTTGTTCAGTGGTTTTGTTGGGTTTTTTTCGGCTTCTCATCTGGCAGTATTTTTGCCTTTCTGAGTATGAGTTTCATTTCAAGGAAGGCTCAGGATTATCTGCACTGCTGTAATGCCCAGTGTACTGGTGTATAATAAAAGAAGTCCTTACACTTAAGAATTTTGAGATTTAAAATATTTTTGGAACAGTAGACAACATCCAGGGTAAATCACAGCATAAGCAAGGTTGGCAAGATTGTTGCCAGTGAGTATCCTACGTACCTTGTATGTCTAATATGTTTACAATACCCTGTAAATCTATTTTGTGATCCTGGAGACTATCTTTTTCCCCTTTCTGCTAAAAAAAAAAAAATCAGCTTGTGATACAGGTTTTAGTCATGTTGCTATGGTGCAGGATGCTGCAGCACACAGAATCTTGAATCTACAAAATCATGGGATTTCTTAAGATATTTCTGCACCCAGTCCTTTTTAAAGTTATTGGTGCCAGCAGCAGCCGCCATTTCAGTTCATGTATGTTGCTGACAGGGATTTGGTAACTTTGTCTTGGGGGTGATTTTTGTGTTCAGAATCATGGGACGTGGCCAATAGAGATGTAAAATTCTGAAATTAATACGATTGTGAGGTGCATTTTTCTAAAATTAGAAACATTTGATACTAGACTGATTACTAGATGACCCCATTCCAGCTTGTGAAGGTGTTCAGCTGGAGCCTCTAAAGCTTGCTAGTGAGTCCATTTCATCTTGATTATCCCTCTCCATTCATGGTGTGATAAAGTTCAGGTTGTTCTTGTTCTTATAATTTCTCCACAGATTTCCTTAGTTCACCTTGTTCTGTTTCACTTCCCATTTTGTGGAACTTGTTGCTTTCTGCTTATTTTGGTCTCTGATACTTTTCTTGTTTGCATATTCAAGACTAAAAGAAGAATGCCTTCATTGTTAGCAGGTAGTTACTCCTAATTTACAAAAGGCTTGTCTTTACAGAAGACTTGTGATTCAACTGACTTTGGAGGATTCTTGATTATTTTCTGTTCTTTTAACAGCGATACACTCAAAATGTTAAAAATTACTCATTTGCTTAATCCAGTGGTGCAGTTTCAGCAAACTTTCTGAGAAAAGAGCCTGCGCTTTTGTCTGGAATGCCTATTGACAAAACCCCAATTTTCTATATTATTCTGTAAGAAATTATATCAGCTAGCTGTAGTGTCTATCCGTTTATAGTCTCTGCAACCTACCTGTGTTGGTTTTCCAACCGCTGTGAGTAATTTGACTACCCAGTTAAAGCAAGCAGATTTTTAGTCCTCAGACAGGGCAACAGAGGAGGGAGGTCAGCCAGTTCCAGCAGAATGCCATCCCCTTGAATGGCCTGCCATGTACCAGGTACAGCTTTTGTATGTTTTTTGTATGTTGTAGGGATTAAATAAAATAATGATATTTTTTATAAAAAAAGAAAAGTCCTGTGGGTTAAAGGAAGGCAATTAATATCCTGGAGCAGGAGTGTAGGTCTCTTCCATTAGTAACCAGTTGCTGCATACTGCCCAAAGGATGCCTTAATCACCAGTTGCATGCTGCTGTGGCAGGAGAAATGCCTCAGCAAACGTCACAACAATGGGTATTAGAGACAGGGAAACCCTACAACCTGCCTTGTTGCATCCTCACAAGTGGGACTAAAGATTTATGGAGCAATCAGCCTATATATGTATATAGTGGTTTCAGTATAATTTGTCAATATTTTTTTTGTGAACAAGGGGAAAAATTTGTCAAATAAGCGTTTGTTCTGTCTGTGACCGGGATAGCTCTTGACAGTGTGGTGGCCAAAATCTTTTGGTTGGGTTTTGGTTTGGTTGGTTTTTTTGGTTTTGAGGAAAAACCAGGACAGGGAATAAAGCTCTTTTCAGGCTGCTGCTTTTGGTTAAAATATCAGTATTTCCGATAGTTCAGTAACTGGAATAGTCCACTTAAGTCACTGAACATAAACTCATGTCTTCCCTGTTAAGAGCAGATGTACAGCCCAGTTAATAGGTCACAGTAGCAGAATGAGGGGGCTAAATCTGACATGAGCCATCATCTGCAGAAGTACAGTCCAGATTTATCAGGATGACCTTGAATTGCTGCAAATGGAGCCTCTTAGGATACTGCAGGTAATACCTGTTTACACTATAAATATTTTAAGAGAATTAATCTTTCAGGTCCCTGTGTCGAGATAGGCAGAAACTTCCCCCTCAAGATGCAAGAAGTTAATTAGTGTTTCATTAAATATTGTGCACCCAAGTAGGATGTTGTGTGGCAGAAATAAAGATTAAATTAATTGAAAGAAAGCCCGTAGGAAAGCATCAATGTAAAAATGATCATACGAAGGCTTTGCATGTTATGTATCACCTTTGAAATAGATGGACTCCTGATATGTGTGTTAACCGCTGCTATTTTGTTTCAGATACTGTCAGAAGTGAGGGAGGAGAGAGACAGCATAGCTAAACAAAGATAGCAATGGGGACCCAGTGGTTGCTAAGTTGTCAACTTGTAGCAAAAGGACCAAAAATATCAGATGCCAGCAGTGTAGTCTTTTTAGCATCTACTTTCTGAAAAATATTTTTAAGCCTTGTATGCAGTCTAACTATCACTTAATGATTTTTTTTTCTCCTCTTGTGGAGGTGTTGCATTAGATGTTGCAAAACAAAAGCATTGCTGGTTTGTATTAAAACTAGTGTAACTTAAAATGGTGTACTGTTGTTTTTAATGGTGTACTGTTGTTTTCAATAGTAAAGATTTTTTTTCTTTTTAGTTGACATTTTGACTTGACATTTCACAAGTTTTTTATCATGTTAATTAAAAATAGTTATTCACAAAAAATTCATTATTGTTGCTTGGATTTGTTTTGATGCTATCTTTACTAGGATATCATCCACAACATCTGATGCAAATCTGGGTTTGATTGTGCTAGGCACTGTGAAATGCTGGGGAATATACAATCTCTATTCACAAGTGAAATGTTGGTTCCAATTTGGCAGAGTGTGCTCCAGTAGTAAGGGAGATGCTTACTTAGAGAGTAGATGCTATTTATTTACTGGCTTCCAGTAGGAGCAGTTTAGAGATATTCTGGTTATTTGCATCATTCCTGTTAACCTGCTTATTTGCTTTGCCCAAGCAAAAGGTAGGAAAGTTGCAAAAGTCCCTGCGAAAAGGAGTTTACAGCAGAAATAGGAGCTGGAAGATGGCTGTTTGGAGGCAGCAGGGTGAAGTGGCAAGGAGAAGGCCAAAAGCTGAAAGGTGATGTTATTAAAGCTTAGGTCCAGGAGCCACTGGTCTGAATTTAATGTGTCCTTTAGGTACTTGCTCTTGGTCCCAAGCAGGTGGCTGGTGAATACTTTCTCAGCTGCTTGGTTTAAAATCAGTATCTTCTTTTGTATCAAATATTCACAATACAGTAGATAACTTACTTTGTATGGCAGCACTGTTCTTTAAGCTATAAAAAGCTCTTTCAGTCTCAGTTCCACACTAGCTAAGGCAACAGTGGAAGGAATGCCACTTTTATCAGAATAGGTTTTATATAAATAGGCTTTCCTGATTTAGAGCCGAGTTTCATCCTCACTTCTACTCCCAATAAAGAAAAATGCTCCTTTAGCATATTGTAGCAAGTCTAGAAAATCCTAATGCCAAAGATTGGTGCATTTTATTGGGCTAATCTCTGTTAGTACTGGAGATCCAAATGTCCAGTGTGTGTCCTTGGAGTCCCTGTTCTGTTGAACTGAGTATTCGTTGGCTTCCATGGTAATGCCCTGTTTACAGGTAATTAGGGTACAACTAGTGACAGTCCCTTCCTTTTGACAGCAGTGCTGGCTCAGTGCTGGCAGTACTAGCACTGCTTCTGGAATGCCTCCTTCACTGCTGATAGAACTCGATGGCTGCATGGAGAACTGGATCAGGAAAATTACTTGGATTTTAATTTTTTTTTTCTGCCAGCTTATTTTTATCTCTTAAATTATGTAATTATTCCAGAACTTGAGTTTTCTGCTTGGATTCTGTCCCAAACAATTGTTAAGATTTAGTAGCTATGGGTAACGTAGAAACAGCCATTTTTCTGTCATATCTGCACTGTAGCACAGTAAATGGAGAAAAATTCATCAGTCTCTTGTGACCTGGGGGTGGGATGTGGGAGTGTGCCTTATTAGACATCTCCCCAAAGAGTGAAAATTGTGTGTAGGTACTCTGAGCTATCTGTAGTGAGCAGCACTTGGAGCTATTGCATTCTGTGGACATGCTGAGTCATTTCAGAGAGAAATGCTTCTAAAATGCTGAACAATAGACATCCAGGTCTCTGGTGACCTATGCAGCTTTTGACTGATTTTCAAATGTAATTTGAAAACCCATATTCCTCTCTGGTTTGTAATTAAGTTAATGTTCTGCACCTTCCTCCTTTGTACATAGAATAAGCTACTCTGCTTCCTCAGAATTTTCGTATTGGTTTTCCATATAATCCTGTTTAGGGACACTCACTTCTGTTATCTTCTGACATGGGTATGTGAAAACCAGGCTGTTTTGTAGTGATTGGTTAATAAGCTCCATGCAGCACTTAATCATACCTGGATAAGCTATCACAGCAAAGTTGCTGGTCTCCAAGGCTGCTCAGCTGTCTGTGCTCCAGCCATCACAGGGAGTTAGACCATTCCGTACGTAAATGTTGCTTTTCAACATCTGGTTTTCCAGATCATGTTATGAGGCAGAACCATGAGCTTACTGAATTTCCTTTCATGGAAGTTTTGTTGAACTCTTAAACCTTGAGTCTCTCCACGTATCAGCTTGTACAGTGACTGACTTGTATCTTTCAGATAAAGAGAAGGAGAAGATAAAGCTTGAAGAAGATGAGGCAGCAGCTGCCAGCACTATGGCAGTCTCAGCTTCCCTCATGCCACCTATTTGGGACAAAACTATTCCTTATGATGGCGAGTCTTTCCACTTGGAGTACATGGATCTGGATGAGTTCCTGCTGGAGAATGGAATTCCTTCCAGCCCTACTCACCTGGATTTGAACCAGAATCCACTCTTGCCTGTGGCTGAGCTGGAAGCGAAGGAATCTGCTGGTGCTTCCACTGGTTCTCCTGCATCGTCCTCTTCCACTGCAGTTTACCAATCTGAATCAGCCTCCAGCACAGGTAGATGGAATAATGCGGAGTTCTGAGGGATTTCTGTTGTTCTCATATTAAAAGGTGCCTCTTTAGATCAAAGAAGAGACATGCTAACCCTGTCAGTGTTTGCTGTGGCAGGTTAAACAGTACAAATATGCTCAATGTAGAGACTTACTTCATGTGTCAGTTCATGAGGATGCTGCCTGTTATTTTCTTCCTATCTTCCCATCCTATGAAAAATAAGTGTCTGTTGATGTGCAGTCTGTTTGTCTATCAGTGTATAGTCTGTTTTGCTTTTGAAATTATAAGAGCTAAAACAGCAACATAAAGTATTTGCTTTCTTGGTATTGCTGATGTAGTGAGAAGCTGGACATACTGAGAAAATACTTCTCAGGTTGTTTTACAACAGATCTGATAGCTTGTCACAAGTCATTTTTACTACCTTGGTCTGCTCAGGTGAACTTATGTGAACTTAATGTACCTCAAATAGCAATGTTAAATAGAAAAACAATGAAGCGATCTTTTTTGTGGTAGCCTGGGAAATGTGAAAATGGACACTTGGAAAAGGTGTTCTAATGATGTAGTTTGAGGTTCTGTGGTGCTTTGAAGTGGGAATGGAGGAACAAAAAACCAAAACTGTGTTTAAATGGTACTAGGTGGTTCTAAGTGGTACTAAGTGGTACTAGGAAACTTCATTTCTAGTACGGAGATCTTCTCTATTAAAGAATTCAGCCACTCAGTTTGCCCTAGATTTGGAGTTTAAACATGATGGCCATCACAGTACTATTTTATGAGCAAGCTTTACAGAAAGCATTTTGCTTTGGACCTCTTTTATGAATCTGTGGGAAAGATAATGTGTAACTCCTTCCATAAATTACAGGGTGTAGTTTTTTCCTAGGTGGTATATACAAAACTTATTTATTGATCACTACTTCACTTTGCAGTGACATGCAGTTTTGCAACTCATATGTAAGAAGCTTTGTAAACAATACATTAATATGATAAAGTTCATATAAATACTACCAGTGTCAGATATTCTGTTGGAGTGTTTGTTTCTATGTAGCAAAGATGAAGAATACTGTTGCATTTGTAACAAACCTTTATTAGTCAGTTGTTGCAAGTCCATTTGTCCGACCTTTGAAGTCCCAGGGCCGGGTCTTTGGGCAGGCTTGTTTCTGTAAGGATTTGTGTGGTACAAAACTCATGCTGATACAAGTTTCTCCCTTCTTATTGCTGTTGAAGGTGCTTTTTATGTGTACAAAGCATGTAATTTTTGCCAGTGAAGTATTAACTCCTGTCCTGCATCTGTCTGCTCATGCCTCTTAGTCTGGCATACGTTCCTAGAGTTACATTACAGACTGGACTGTGAACTCTTTCTCTGTACCAGCAGCAGTACAGCACCCACCTCACCTCAGGGAAGCACCAACTCATACTATTAAATATTTCTCACTACAGGGCAATAAAGTTGGCTTCTTTGTTGATTCTCTTCATCCTCCTGAATATATTGTAATTTCTCATGTTGTTGCCAGAGTCCCCACCACAAAATGAGAGAAATACGCCCAGCCCCATTGATCCTGACTGCGTAGAAGTTGAGGTGAATTTTAACCCTGATCCTGCTGATTTAGTGTTGTCCAGTGTGCCTGGTGGTGAGCTCTTCAATCCTCGCAAACACAAGTTTACTGAAGAGGACCTGAAACCACAACCTATGATTAAAAAAGCCAAGAAGGTTTTTGTCCCAGATGAGCAAAAGGTAACAAATTTATTGCTGCAAACTCTTCTAGGCTTTGATAAAACTTTCTGACTCCTTGTCCAAACACTTTGACATACCGAGCTAATGCAGTTTACCTACATGATTGGGCAGAAGCACTGCCAAGAATAGAATTGGCAAGCCAGATGCTTTGCTTGCTGTTTTGCAGGTTTTGGTCTCATGACCTAATTACTGGCAAGGAGCAACTGATCATGCTATACACAGAAATTAGAAGAACTATCAAGTCAAATCCTCATCACCTGCACTTTTGAAGGCCATTGTCTGTATTTGCCCAGTATTGTGTCTAATCTGGATTTAGGCAACCCAGACAACAGAACAGGTGATTTTATGTAAAAGTTCACTCCTGAATTGAAACTAAGTAAAGGAAGCATTTCAGTTGGACAGCTTCTTAATACCCAAGTCTCTAAATCTCCTTAGTTCTAGCAATGCACTTGGTTTGTCCTAAAAGAAGACTTGTGTAAAGATGAAATCTTACAGTACTCCGTGGTCTCCATTTTGATGTCAGAGCCCTGCAAACCTATGGAGGAAATTACTCAATATGAGCAGTCAGTGTGAATGTCATTATACAATAAAGAAGTGTCTTTGAAACAGTTGTTAATTTGGCATCTTTTTTTTTTTACTACAGGATGAAAAATATTGGACAAGGCGAAAGAAGAACAATGTGGCAGCAAAGCGTTCCCGTGATGCTCGGCGATTAAAGGAGAATCAGATCACAATTCGGGCAGCCTTTCTTGAGAAAGAAAATACAGCCCTGAGGACGGAGGTGGCAGAACTGCGCAAGGAAGTGGGACGATGCAAGAACATTGTTTCTAAATACGAGACCAGATACGGACCCTTGTAAGCACACCCTTTTCCTTGTTAGGGCTCTTTGTTTTAGCCTCTTAGACCTCTCTGCCATCTCTAGAGACTCCAGAAATAAAGTTTATGGAGGCTTTGCCATTTTGCATCTACATTAGGAAAAAAAAACAAAACAACAAAACACAAACAAACCCTGTTTCTGTTGGCACAACTCATTCAGGCCCTTTCCTGATCATTCTGTTGTCCAAAATGTTAGTGTCCATATGTACAATCTTGTTTTCAACACAGAACATTATCTGATGTCATACAATTGAACAGATTCACCTGTCTGGAGGAATAAATGTAGATCCCTCCGGATTGGACCGAGCTTTTGCTGTCCGTTCAAACCTTCATTTTTAAGAGGAGGAAGAGCCTAGGAGATGCTCCTCTCTCACGCTCTCACACTCTCACTCTCACTCTCTCGCGCTCTCGCTCTCTCACTCTCAGTCTCTCACTCTTTGTTTTGTTTAATTTTCAAACTTGCTCTTCTCTCCATTCCACCTCCCCCTCCCAGTAAAAGTGTAAAACATAATTTTAGGATATAAGTAGATGTTGCTGGGCAGCATCATGAAATTGTTTCCTCTCCCATTCAGAGGCACTAGAAAGTATCTGTTGTATAGAACTCTGTTCCTGTTGAAGAGGAATAGGGGAACCTTTAGGATAGGAAGACAGGAAAATATTCAATCTCTTGTAAAAACAGCACTGTTGTGAGCTTAATCTATGAATGTTATGCAGAATGGAGTCATTGCAGTTTTGATAACAATACTGTCTATATGTCTTGATAAGTTATAATCGTGGATAACTTGCAGAAAGCAAGGAGAGAGAACAGTAGTGAATCACTCGCTTTACATATGTGGACAAAATAATTTGATGTGGTTTCCAGACTGTATTTCTACCACCACCCCTCCTTTGTTTCCTTAGAGGGTCTTCCCTCTTCAACTTCTGATAAAGCAGCATGTTGCACTTAACTGAGAAGTAAGGCAGATTTAGAAAAAGAGATCTGACTCATTAGGCTGAAAGTTGAGTACCAGCTTTTAAAAAATGGCCAGCATATTATGCTTTGAAAGAAGGGGAATTTTTTAAGGAAGTAAACAATCCACTGTTATTTTACTACACCTTACCTGTTGTGCAAGAGATTGAGAAAGAGTTTTGGTTGGTCCTCTGCCTCATGAACACGCTATGGGATAAGCTACACCCACTATATACATGAACAGTTTACCTCACTATCTCCTATGTAGCAGTATATCTGGTCTCTCCATGCTTGCTGGTTCTACCTCCAGCATGTTTCCTGATAGAAAATTAGCACACAAGACTTGCCCTCCTGGAAGTAATCCATTCTCAGCATCAAGCACTGCTTCAACAGTATATGGTGTTAAAAGAAAAAATATGTTCTGTGTGATGTTGAGCCCTTCTACATGATCCACAACTGCAAGAACTAGAAGCTTTACCAGAAGTATATGTCTAGAAGTCCTCTTAACAAACAAAGCTGTCTTAGGATAGTGGCTGTGTCAGAACTCTTAGGTTATACTTCCTGGGATAATATTTATATTAAGGTGTAAATGTGGGAGGATGATGTTGAGGGTAGTTGCAGTTCCTCTATTGAAATCTGAAAATATATTTAAAAAGCATTAGGATTTGTTTTCTGTGCTAAAAACTAGCTTGTCTTTTAAATGTAATGTGGAAATTATGAATTTAGAGGAATTATGTGTTGACTTCTTAAGGAAGTGGAGAAGCAGGCTAATGCCCAATACTTAAGGTATGCTTTGAGCTAGCCCCTCCCTCTGTTATGTTCTCAGTTTGACTGGAGTGGCTCTTGATCTGATAATGGTCTAATATCTTTCAAACATACTAAAAATTGTCACCCTTTCAGCAGGGTTTTTTTTCTTTCACAGGGTGGTTTGTGGTGGTGATGGTGGGAAGTATGTTATAAATAAATTGTCACACTTAACACTTTGCTTTGTTTAAAGTGACTTATCTGATTCCGAGTGATGCAACTTTAAAGACATTTAAAAACAAAGAAACTAAAAAGCACACATGAATCGCCAGAGTTCCAGTGTGCCAGTCTTCAGAGTGAGCAGTGAAATCTATGAGGTGTCCCAACACAAACAACTGATGATGACCCTGCCTGCCTCCTTGCCTGCAAGTACCCCATCTGACTACCCAGGGCTGGGCATGATGAAAAGTGCAAAGTCTCCTTAATTCTGTATATGGCTTTCTTATCTGTCTTTCTCACTGTAACTATGAACTACACTAAGCTTACCTACTGGGGTTTTGTCAAGACACTCAAAGTTCATGTCTCAAAGTCTGTTGACGGCCTGTGTGAATAGTGACTCTTTGTTTTGGCACTCAAGTGGAAGAAGAAAGGGAGTTTTAAATGAAAGTGTCTGTATATATAAAGATCTGCTATATTTTAAGACTCTTTTTCCTGCAGTATAATGAATTTTATTTAATACTGTGGCTCACTTCTGGTGCGATGTAGTATATTGTGGAGTACTGTGAGTGCATAACTAAAGACACCAGGAAGATGGCAATGTCTTCTGCCTGTAATGTGTGAGTCTTCAGTGCAGAAGATTACAGCAGATGTACTGAAATAATCCAGAGAGCGCCACAGTGTGCCATACAGAGAATAATAAATCTCTATTAAATGACCCATATAATAGTAAACCATGTCGGTCGCTTTCCTGCTCCACAGCTGCACTGCTATAACCTGCCTTTTCCTTCATTTCATTTATGAGGCTCACTTTATTTTATGATATGTTGCTGAAACAGGATCTATTCTTCTGCTAGTAATTTAGCAATCATGGAAAAGGTGCTGTTCCAAGTTGCTGATCTCCAAGTCTTTTGGCAGTCTGAAACTACCAAATGAGTATTAGCTCCAAGAAAACAATAGCTATTAGCTGCCATATTACAATTTTCTGACTCTTGACTGCAGGACAACTGCAGTGCTGAAGTTGAAACAGCAAATAATATCCCACACTTACAATGGGTGGCTTAAGTGTGAGGACCCTTCAGCTGGTATGGCAGGGTAGATGAAAGCTTGGACAGATTGTGGAGATGTTTATTGTGTTTAGAAGATGGAGGAAGTAGATGGAAGTTCTGTTGTAAGAGTTTCATCAGCATAACAAAAATCTGCTCTTATATTAAGGGAGTTTGAGAGCTAAATCTATGTGGAAGGAGCAAGAGTACTTACTTTCTAGGAAAGGAGTACAGGGCCATGCTTGTAGCCAAAATGGAGCTTGTAAACAGGAGTGTGTTCATGCCTGGAGATTGATGAGTAGCATACACCTAGAAGAAAAATAATCTTGAAAGCTTTCTGAAGCACAAGTGCCAAAATTATGAGGCATGACTAGTTACCAGCATAGCTCAGTGCTATATTGAACAATTATTTTGACTTTGTGTTTACCCAAGAGATTCCAACCCTAATTTCAGAGCAGAAATGCATAGAGAAAAACGTGAGAAGCAGCAGCTAATTTTGTAAGCTTAATTAAAAAAAAAATCAGAAGTCAGGATTCAAACCAGTGTTTGACAGCATAACTGTTGTACAGAGCTTATATATTAAATGTAATTTTTGACCTATCATTTTTAATGGACAATGTACAGAAGTCAAGAAAGTGTTTTTAACTTTTTGCTGGTTACCAAAGTATACGTATGAGTGTATTATTACAATTTGGGATTATAAAACTCTGATAATCTTGGGATATTTTTATCAAATAGATGAATATCTTAGTTCCATGTTGCTGAAATGGCAGCATGTGTCTCTACTTGTATTGAGTATTGCTGATTTGGATTGATATTTTTGGTATGTACTGGTTTTTGCATTATTTTGCTAATAAAGACCCAAACTATGGATAAAAAAAGGACAGCAACAAAACAAACAACCATGACAGCATGTAAATGTAGCAGTTTTTCCATTTATAATTTCTAAATTTTCAGTTAGCCCGGGCTGTTCTTAAACTTCATGCTTTCTGTTTAAATCACAAAGCCAAAGCTAAGTAACTGGGCAAGGAGTTGCTTCATTTGGATGCTACTGTGCTTAGGAATATCTTTCAAATACTTACATATTGTGTACAGGATTTGGTTTTGCAATATGTCATGACATTTGAACAGCAAAATATTCAATCAGTGAAGTCAGCATGTGCAATTCTGTTGCTTTATTTCTGTTATCTTAAAAGCTTACACAATGGAAACTAACAGTGACGGTTCATTAGATCTTTGTTTCAGAGAAGACTGTTAGCAAACGCTTGTGCTTCCCTGTAGGACAATGCAGATTTGCACAATCTGTGATTCATGTGTCTACGGGTTGCAAAACTGGAAAATTGCACTTTAGGGTGAGTGGGGCTCAACTTTTGTTGCTGGTGAATTTGTTGTAGTTGTTATTGTTAAGAAGCAGTATGTTTAAAGATAGATGAGAACCTAGTAACTATTTACAGGAGTGCAGACATTGCCAGATAAAAAATACCATGCAGTGCTGAATTCCTTTCTCAGTTTTTGCAGTCTCAGGAAGTTAAGTTTATTGCTCCAGAGCTCTCTGCTCCTATCGGAATAATTCACTACATCATTTTGTTTCTTTGACTAGGATGACAGTCTTATCTGTAATGATAACTTGGGCATGTTTTAGTGATCATAAGACAAATATTCTTTTAGCTCAATTTAAATATTAAAAGATGCTGAATTGACACTGTTACGGTTTGAAGTTCTCTAGCCTTGGAACATACTCTGTAGAGGCCATAAGTGTGGCTGATGCCACCCTACCCCATTCCAGCCACAAAGGGACCATCTCCAAGGGGAGAGAATAAAGGGCAGGTGCACCTTTCAACATCACTGCAGGGACTTCCAGGAAAGAGAGCCATTTATGACAGAAGTCCTTTCATTGGGAAGTGGATTGACACCACATGGCCATTTATGGTTCCGACTTTGAAAATACATAAACTGTGGATGAGATTTGTGGACGATGAATGTTGCTTTACTCTACAGAAATCAGCAGCTATGAATAAATGACAGGCATTATTTAATACAGTATTGCTTTCATACATGAGGATCTAATCTACATGTAGTGGGTTTGTGTCTAAAAATTCCAAGAAGCTTAATCTTTCACCTGTTGCCCAGATCTGCTCCCACTGAAGCTAGTAACAAAGATCTCATTACCTCCCACAGGAAAAAGTCTTTACTATTATGTGGTTATTGTGAAGTTTCACCAAGTGCTGGAGTCATGGGTGTCTTTGCTTTACTCTGAAGCATTCTGTGCTGGGGTCAGATGGATACATCTCAGATTGCAGCTGTAGTGTTGATAAACTAGTCTTGATAGTTTTGGTATTCAGATAATCTAAATTCTGCTTTTTTTTTTTTTTTTTTTCATCTTGCATGGACAGAGTGAAAAAGTAGCGTGCTATAAACTTGTGTTGGAGAAGAAATGTTTTTGGGGTTGATTGGGTTTTGCTAAGCAGCTTTTTGGAGTAACATTTTATGTCTTTTGTGACAGTTCTCAGTTTCATGTCCTTGTTCTGCTGTTTGAAAGCCCAAGGTGTTCTAACTAGAAATCACTTTCAGCATTATCTGCAGGGCTGATACTAATTATACCAAATCAATTTCAAGTTGGGAGGTGCAGCGGAAGGCCAGCAGTTTTCGGAATACTGTAATAAAACCACTTATGTGGAAAAAGAAAATTGTAGATAGCAAAAATAGTGGACCGGCACAGAGGAGAATATTGCTGCTTCACTATTGTAAGCCACCTGAGCATAAAAAGGCTTTGTTCCTTGTGATCAGGTGCTTTCATTTTTAGTGAGAGAGAAGGTATCTCGGACCTTTGTAAAATCGTGATAGGCTTTTGTTTGCCCTTCTAGTTTTAGCTACTAAACACAAGATGAAAAATGCAAATTTACCTTAGTGCCTAAGTCTCATGTTTTTGGCAGCATATACCTAAATCCATAAAGAGCAAAATCATTTATTAGTGCTAGCATTTTGCCTTTGCAGCACAAGACTGTGACTGGCTTTCTAGATGTTCAGATAATTACTCTGGTCTGTATATCTACCACTGTAACATGGTGAAGATAGATAAACTCACAATTGAAGACTGGGAGAAAGGTAGAAAGAATAGGCTTAACTAAATATTTGTGGAGATGCTAACATGCTATTTGAGAAATTACAGTGATTTAACTCATGATAATGCATATTGTCATATAGATGTAATTTGTTAGTTTGATAGTCTGCTGTTCTTCATGTGTCACTTTCGGAATGGAAACTTCTTGCATTTCAGACACCTACAGGGAAAAATGAATCCTTTGAGGAAGATACATATATAGAAAGATACAGATACTTGGCAAGGAGAGCAAAGAACGAAAGAGGAAGAGGAGAGTAATGAAAGAGTCTGACCTGATTGAGTTGCTAAAACTGACACCTCACTGTTTATAATTTTAGGCCAATTTGTATCCCCTCAGTTTAGCATCATACTGAAGATAAGTACTTGTTTAGGTCTTGGAAATCTCCTTGTCTTGGTCCTACTTCCACAGTCCAGAAGCAAATGAAAGGAATATATAGAGAGGGAAGAGAGTTACTGCAGAAAGGCCTGAAAAAATAGCTGTTGCTTCAACTAAATGTGCTGTTGCACTGGGACTTGACCTGCCAATGTGAACTGGTCAGTGCTGTCTCATGAGGAAACTACTATCTGAGGCTTTTTTAAGGCCTCAATTCTAATGTCATTGCTGCATGGGAAGAGCCCTATGTCTATAGAGAACCATGTGAGCTTCACAGGATCTGTTCTTGAATGTGAAGCTCTGCCCAGGCAGTCAGCTGCAGAATTGTGTCTTTAACACACTATCTAGTTGTAGTTACAGGGCTGTTGATATTAAGTGTAATTTGGGTGCCTGTTATATAGCCAAAACCCTTGTTACTTCATTTTCCTAACTAAGGCATGAGCAGAAGCCCTTTGCTGTACAACATCTGTAAAAAACTTAAAAATGTACTTCACATATGTCTAGTAAATTAAGGCATGTGATTTTGGTCTGTGGGTCTCAACAAACCTTGCTCGTGTACCTGCCTGAATGTTTTCCTAGATCTGCAGCTATGTTTCAGTGAGAAGGGATGGTGGGATTTTTTTCCTGACAGGGAACAATAGCAGTTCTCACCTGTCACACAGGGGTGATTGCTTGCTACTGCTTAGAATAAGAGATGGATGCATCCTCTGCACTTTTATGTGAAGTTGTCTGAAATATGGTGATTAACATTATTATTGGAATACTGTATTTGTACAACGTAGAACATGTAAATACACTTTTAAAACTAATCTGTTCTATGAAGTAATAAATAAGTGCTTCCATTGTAATATCTGAATATTGTTAATGTTTCATGTAGCTTGATTTGGGATTATTTCTTTCCTAGAGAACTACAAAAATCAAAACAAAGATTGATGTTGTGGAATTCTAGTCTAGTTGTGATGCTTTCTATCAAAAAAAGGTTAAAAAAATAATAATGAGCTACTTAAGCAGAGAAACTAAGATTTTGAGGGAACTGATTCTCTTTCAGTCTTTCTTTAACAGTAGTCACTGATTACATTCATAATTCATAATTGTACTCTTTCCATCATGTTAGTTGGAAAGTTGATATGTTTGTGAGAAGCATTTGGAAAGTAGCAATATTAAATTATTTGTAAACTTTAGTGACTGAGGAAAACTAAAGCTGAGTGGTTTTAGTTGGGTGTGGTTTTTTAACTATTCTTTCTTTTGGCTCAAACAGATCTGTCTCCACCCTTCAGCCAGACTGCAGCAAGTTGCAGTGCAACAGTGAGTGACTGTTACTGAAGCTCATTTGTGGCCTAAATAGTCTACATCTTATTAGTTCCTTTATGTGCATAGATGCCACAGGTTTCCTGTTGTGTGGCGAGAGAGAGAAAGAAAGTGATTAATGACTTGTGGTTTTGCTGAGTACATGTTCACTGGATGCTGCACAGCTGGACCTTTCATCAGATTTCATGACCTTTGCTATCTTGCATTAAAAAGAAAAAAATAGAAAATAGAGGAGTGAGAATCATGATCAGTCTGCTAGGAAATCTGAACACTTGGGTTTTGAGGAGGAAGTGAGATTAATCCATCAGCATTCATGTAAAGAGATTAGCCTGTGATGACATTTTCTCCAGCCATAATGTAACTTTGTATTTAATGCTGTGCTGGAGCAGTCTCCTCTCTAGTAACAGCTGTGTCCGCAGTGTTCCATAAATGACAAAGCCACATCTTTCATAGTGGACAGAGACAAGGGCATCTCTTTTTTATTTTCTTCTGTTTTTTTCCTTCTCTCTCAGTGTCTCTAGGCTGTAAAATAGCTGTGGAACAGCTAAGCAAATGTGCAAGTTATTATGAAAACTCTGTTCTCGTAGAGCTTTTTCAGACACATACAGTTTTTAAATAAATAATTTGAGGGAACTACTATCTGCTATATTTGGCCTGAAATTCTGTTGCCTCTTGGATAAAAGTATTTTTTTTGTCTTCAGATATGACACAGATCTGTCCCGTTCATTTAGTGGGATGGATGATAAATCTGCACAGTATTCATAGAAGATATGAATCTGTTCTTAGTTTTACTGCATGTTATATTGTTTAATCTCTTGGATGTCTGCTCCTTGAGGTTGTCTATATAATTCCTGTATATGTAGCTGCTTTTTGAAGCAGTCCATCAAGTGCATTTGAGATCATCCTGACTGAAAATTCTACGGAAGGGAATGAGATAATAAAGCTTGTAAAGCAGCTGGGTTCAAACTGTATTGCTATAAATGGTTTTAATTTATATATGAATCTTCTGTCCCAAACTGCTTGTTTTGTACATAAACCTAACCACTCCTGGCAGCTGATGGGTGAAAATAAAGGTGCTTAAACAGCAATCTCATGAGGAAAGGGCATTTCACTATTACAGAGTTGGTATTATTTTATATTTCCATTTATTACACTTTTTAAAATGTATAAATCACAGATTTGAATTCTCGAAATCTTTGGCTTGGATTTTGTGAGTAGTTTATGTTCTCTCATCTCTCTGCTCATAACTAGTTTTTAAGAAAAAGAAAAGCTTTTGTTTAAAATGTAAAATTTTAACTGTATTAAATTCTGTTAGTACCTTTCCTTTTTAAGAAATAAAATGTATATTCCACTATGCTGAGATACAGTAATTTTGTTCTCTAGATAGCATACTGTGTGGTGCACAGCTCCGCTGCCAGCATTACACCTGCAGTTTGCAGTGAAGTTGGTACACTCTAAAGCAGCTGATCACCTATTGGGAGCAGGTCCTTGCTGTGCATTTCCCATGTGTTAAGTGTACTGGTAACAGGTATACAATTCCCTGGTTTTATTTTCTGGATTAATTGATTTCAAAAGCATTAGAAGGTTTTGTGTTTGTCCTGCAGTGATTCTTGGTTTAACTCTCTCAGGTAAGGGGAGAAATCTGAGAACAAGTCAGCCACAGACACTTGGTGCTTTGTCTGTTACATTGGAGTTGAGAACATCCACAAAGTCATCAGGATTTTACTTTCTTTCAAGGGAAGAAGTAAGGTTCTGAATAGATTTTGTCCAAGAGGACAGCTTTCTCTGTACCTTGCCATTCTTTTTCTTTTTTTAACTAAACATCGGTTGGTTGATTGATTTGTTGGGGATTTTGGTTAGTTCATTGTTTTTTCTGTTGGTGGTTGGGTTTTTTCATTTTTGTTTTCCAAAAGCTGGTAATTAAAGATCAGCCTGTAAGAAATTTATGTCTTCTATATATTCACTGCATATCACACATGCTTTCAAGGTAGATAAGATCACTGGTCCTTCTCTAGATAAACTGCACTAAGGATCTTTACTGGATCTTCACTTTTGTAAAAGTGTATGATTAGTGTATGATTAGTGATGAAGAGTGGTAGCAAGGAACAAACTGAGTGAGTTGTTCATCTCTGGCTGTCTTCCAGAGCCGTGGCATGATTACTGACCCGGGCAATTTGTTTATGAAAGCAAAAAGCCTTCCTCTTTAGAGGGAGGGGCTTGACTTCTACCACATACCAAAGGCCAGGGACTTCTCATGGCCAAGCCAAGGATTTGCCCTAGAAACTGAGTGGATGCAAAGCTGTGCTGAATTTAGCTTTCTGGTATTACATGGCCTTAACAGTGGAGGGTATTTGGCATTTTTTCCCTCTTGGGATATCAGGGGGCAGCAGCACCAGTGTTGTTACACTGTCTTCTTTTCAGGGAGCTTGAGTGTTCTCTTGGGTGGGTGGGGAGTGAGTTTATAAATGTACTAGCTCTGCACATTATATTACTACTTCCCTTTGGGAAATGTTGCAGCTATTAGTGATCTAAAAAATGGCAACTGCTTACTCAGCCTCCTTCCCGAACTGCTTACTCAGCCTCCTTCCTGTTGTGTGTTGGGAAGATCTGCTAATCATGGGACTTTAGATACATTGGCCCTCAGTTTTGCTGCTGTTGGCTACACCAGATCCACAGAAGAGAAAGGATCTGTCTCTAGTTGGGTCTGTAGCACTCTCTAACAGCAATGGAATGCTGTGGTTAAGAAATGCGCAAGAGCTGCATCCACCAAGCGCCTTGGGGTTTTAGCTTGCTCTTGGCTGTGGTTATTGGCTGGACATGACCATTGAGAAAATGTGTCTTAGGCTTCTGAGGAAATTAAGAGCAAACTGACAATAAGGGAGCAAAGCCAAAAGCTGATGGTATAGCTATGATAGACTTGTGCTTAGGTGGGTGGGGTGTCACTGGGAAATAATTGCAAAAGAGTAATATGGAACTAGCCTTCCTCCCATAAGAAAAAGAAAGGAGGTGAAAGAGGCTGGCTTGGGGGACATAGAGCGGAAAGTTGCTGGCAGTATTCCAGATGTTGCAGGAGGTGAGTTCATGTACCTTATCCTTCTGTGTCTGATCACAGGTTTTATGATCAAAACTGGCTCTTGTACACTTTATTCAGGAAATATGCTTCCAACTTGCAAGAGCAGGCTCAGCACCTGCCCCACCCCGGCTGAAGGCTGGAGCAGCAAGGCTTTGAGCCAGATAGACGTGCGTGTTCCACGGTGGCAGTGAGGCGGCAGTACGGGCCCCTCGCCGCCCCAGGCTTTGATCTATGGCTGCACCTTGTGCCGCGGTGCTGCTCAACCCACCTGTGCTGGAGAAGGGTGTGAGTGGCTCCCGAGCAGCTGCTGCTTCAGACCTTCGTTATCTGCTGATGCATTCATTTTATCCTGCTGATTGCTTATTTGTTCCTAAAGCTTTATATATTATAAAATGTAAAATACATAATTTGAGGAGAAGTAACCTCATCTTCTCCTAAGTTCGCATATTGCCTTGGTCCATCAAACCATGGTTGCTCCGGTGTCCTGCTTTTTGCACACTGCTTGCAGCCCAGGATAAGCTGCCGTTCCAAATCTTTATCCTGAAGGAAAGGTTTGCTTCATCAAGTCCTGAGATGACAGTCGTACCGCAGGGCCCATGCCGTGCTGTGACACGGTCTGGGTACGCGGGCACGGGGCGCCTGACGTTCCCTCATGACCCCGGCGGCGCCGCAAATGGCGGCCGGGCCGCGCCCTCCCGCGATACCGCGAGGTGGCGCTGCCGCACCGTCCCGTCCATGTCCTGCCCGCCGCAGGGCGCGACGGCCGCCGGTGGTCCCGGCACACTGGGACCGGCACAGCTCGGCTGGAGCAGGGTAAGGAGCAGCCTCAGCCTGCTGCTACGGCACTTGTCGGGCTCAGACAGCTCTCCGAAATCCTCCGAGCTGACTCCTCGCAGGCCTCACCGAGGCTTCCGCCTTAGAGCAGGTGTGTCCTGCAGCCCCAGCACTGAGGGGGACAAGGGACAGGCGAAAGTAGCAGGTCGCAAAAGCTGAGGGTCTTGTGATAGTGCGGGCTCCGTGCCGCGCTGAAACGTAGGGCTGAGATTTTGGACTCTTTTTGGGTCCGCCCGAAACAAGGCACTTAGGGACCATCCAGGGAACGTCCTGACTGCCTAAAGGAACCCTCTCCCTTCCTGTGGCCAAGGTCCACAGAAACGTGAGGATTAGAACAGCTGCAGGAGTGAGTGGCAGAGAGCAGAAGTGCCTCTGTTGTTCCCCAAGCTCCTGCAATCGGGAAAATGTAGCCCAGGAGTCCCAGAAAGGCATTGCCTGCCATGGAGAACAACACCTCAAGCTCCACAGGTTGCCACAGCACACCAACCAAGCCCGAGGGAAATGCTTCCCTAGCCCTACAGCTGGGTTTGTCCTGAGCCTGTGACCAAAGCAAACCAGCACACCCTAAGTGTGACTAAGAGCAGCAGGAGTGACCTGATTCTCCTTCCTGCCTTCCCAGCCCTGTGGCTACAGTGGCCAGGGGAGTTACAGAAATTAAGGAAAATAATTTCCTAAAGACCCAGAAGGAAAAGCCTCTTTAAAGATCTGGGAGGACCCTGAAGCACGACATTAATGACATGTAACCAACTTACAGAGGATGCAACACACTGCGGTTTCAGCTTGGTACCAATCCCTTTGGGAACCTGTTTGGGGACATGATTCATTTCCGACCTGTGTATGGCTCATGCTGGGCTCCCTCCTCTCCTGCCATGCAGTGACTACCAGCCTGCTGAGTCTCTTACCAAATTAGGCTTCTTCTGCCCACCTTCCAGCCTGACAGGCTGTCACAGAAGTTGATACCGTGGCTGGCTAGGAACTTCTTTCTAATTTTAAGTTTATATGTATTTATGATCCAGATGAGCTTCTAAGAGAACAAATTAGACTTTTGCCCTAGTATGATACATGGATGCTGTCCCCTCTCAAACTCTCCTGTTTTAGATTAAACAAGCTCCACACTCAAAATGGCCACTCACAAGCCTGCTCTGTACCTGCTGCAGGTCAACTCCATCTTTGCTGAGAAGAGGTGATGAAAGCAGCATCTGCAATGCCAGGTGAAGAGGTACTTCACACTTGCTGGTTTCTCCAGACAATTCTTTGATGGGCAAATCCTTAAACTGAGTGTCTTTATTCAGAGCCAAATTGGCAGCACATGGGCAGTGTCCACCCTCTGCAGGCCTTCTTCCAATGCTGCAATTTGAGGGGTGCCTTGTTTATAGCATTCTGAGGCAAAACATTGCTGGTTTTGACAACTCTTCCTGTGACTGGCAGAGCCCCTTTCTTAGACAGCTCCTCACCCACCTTGCCTCTTCCCTACTGATCCCTGTGCCAACAGCACTCAGTGGGAGATAGTACAATTATGCAGGTCCCTGCTCCAGACCATCTGTCTCTTGCTCTCACTCTGACGGACAGGGTGGTGCTGGGGTATCATATTTCGGCAGTAGAAGGTGGCTTTTTCCCCTCTCTAGATCCCTTCTGCTCTTCTTCAAGGAACTGTGATAACCCAGTGGCTGAAGGAGGAGGGAATGACCTTTCTAAAGTTACAGAGAGCAGCTGGGAGAAAGAAAAGAATGCTGCTGGTCCTGCCAACAAGCAGGGCTCTGAGAGGTGAAGGAGAGGATGTCAGGGATCTGTTGATGGCCAAAGAGGGCTGGAAGAGGACATGTCCTCTGGGTACCACCAGCCCTGTGCTGAGGTGCTGCATGCCCCTCTATGGTAGTCCAAAGAATTGCTCAGGACCTGTTCAGCAGAAATCAGCAGGACCAGTTGCCCCCATGGACATCCACACAGCCTGGCTGGAGCTGTGCGGAAAAGAGCTGGAGAAGGAGGGCAAAGGAAGTTTTAAAAATAGTTCCCTTCTCATTTTTGCAGCTGTCATTCATGGTACACAAGCCAGCCCAAGGCCTCCCAGCTTCCATCCACATTACACCTTACATAATGGCAGACATGTGGGAATCGCTTCGGGCTGGGAACAGGCATCAGTCTCGGAATAGCCAGGGACGTGACATTTGCACTACCCTGCCAAAGTTGATGAGCAGCTCCAGGGTGTCAAGGCTCTGAGAACAGCCTGTGGGTTGAGGGAGGCAGTTCGTATGGCTGTCAAGGGTAACCCAGCCAGAGCCACAGCCTGGAGAGGAGGCAAGGGAGTGCAGGATGCAAACTAAGATGAAGGCTGGCCTCCATATGGGCTGCTGACAGAAAGCTGCTCCTGCCTGCAGAACCACTGTGGTGCTTCTGGAGCAAACAGCTGTGGGAAGGGGTTGAAGGCTGTGGGGAGGTCTGTGGGAACACCACAGAATGTCCTGAGGGGCAACTATTTGTCAGAGGGGAAGACATGGCCCCAAGCAGCAGACAAGGAGGGAGAAATGGCACAGAGAAGCAGAGAACAGGGATTGCAGAGTGGCCCTCCAGGGAGGGGAGCGGGAAAAGTAGTGCAGGAGACGTCGGAGGATGGGTCTGGGGGAGGAAGAAAGGGACAGACAATGAGAGATGAGACAGTGCTGAGGGGAGCTGGTGTGAAAAGGAGGCTGAGTGGATGGGGAGAGTTTTGAGAGGGAGGCAGAGTGGGAAGGGCAGTTCCGGAGCTGTTCGGGGCTGGGGAAATGGAGGATGATTGAAGTGCTAGAGGGAAAGGTGAAGGTCCACCAGAACCACCAGAACTGCCTATCCTTTTCTGCTTCCTCAATGCTACAGGACAAATGTTGCCAAGGGCAAACGAACATTCCATGTCCCCCCATGTCAGCCACACTGGACTCAGGCACTGCTCCTCCATGCTTTTTCCCTAACCCCCAAGCATCCTCAGCTTGAAAAACTGCTAACTCAGGGAAATTCCAGAGACAAGGGGCTGCGTATGTGGCAGCAAGTCAGGAGGACAGAGCTGGGCAGCGCCGGGGAGGCCACTGGTCTGAACCTGCAAGCCTCAGCCTCCCAGCCTATCTCATTTAGAAACGCTTCCACCCCTCCCACCTTCTGGCCAGGAACTGAGCCGTATGTCTGCTCACTGTAGGATCCTCTCTTCTTCCAAAGATTACTGGCTTTCATGCTTTACATGCCAGCAGCCAGGCTGCCTTGGGTAAGGCATGAGTCAATGTGTGGTTATTTAAAGTGTGTCTCCTTAGTGCCAGCCATGTTCCTGTGCTGTGGAGGCTAAGAGGGAACACAGTGCTGGATCCTAGAGTTTGCAGAGGGTTGACCACTGAAAGAAAGGCTGAGACTGGGTTAGCTTCTCCCAGAGCAAATTTCTCAGCAGCCCCCTGTCAGTGGGGAGAACAATGTGGCTCGTCCCAGTCTCGAACCACACCAGGCTATTTCCGCATCCACAAACCAACCATACTTCACTGTAGGTGACTGTGTTGCCTGGAGGCTTGGCAAATCTGGGGCTGATTTGACAGCCATGCAGTCACCTTCTGCACAAGAGGCATGACCTGGACTCATCAGGGTGGTGCCAGGATGGTGTTTGGGTTCTCCTGATGCTGGAGCAGAAGATGAAGTCCAATCCTGAAATCTGAAGCCATCTAAGAACTTCTAACAACTGTTGGGAAGATGGATGCCTTAGCTAGTAAATATTTATGGCATATTCTAACTCCTCGCTGCTGTTTTCAGTTAGGACTGACATCCCAGAGCAGTAAAGTCCCACTGTGTGCCCTCCCTGCGTCTACATTATTCAGCAGGACCTGCTGCAAGGCTGCTGGCCTGTGAATTAGTCCAGGCACTGGGGAAGCTCCTTCTCCCCCTGCATCCCACTGGCGCCAACTGAGATCCTGGGCACACACTCTGCTTAGGCTGAGCCTCGCCATCATGCCCCACTGAGGAGCGGTGGTAAATAATAGCCTTGGCAGGAGGTTTGAGGACCTGTTCCTGGCCAAGCTGAGGCAAGACTGGGTATTTCTAGCATATGGAAAAGGAGGTGTCTCTGGTGATTGTGACGTCTGTGTTTGCAGTCAGCATGAGGAGCTGAGTGGAGTAGAGTTTTGCAGGGGCACCATGTGCAGGCCAGTTAGACAGAAGATCTCATCTGTGTTTCTTCACACAAGTGATTTTCTCTGGCCCAGAGTAGAGACTGAACCTCTGATCTCCCAGTCTAGGGCAGTGAAAGCTCAGAGATGTTGTCACTGATTGCAGGACACTGAGATGCCAAGATGTATCTGCATCTTTCTCTTCTTTTAGACCAGACCCCTCAGGACCAGAACAGACCCTCCCAAAGCCTGGCCTCTTCTGCTGCCTCTTGGCCTGGACCCACATTAGCCTTTCAGGGAGGGTCTTTTCACAGGGGTGAGATGTCTCATTGAGTCCATGCAAGATAACTTTTTCTCTCCTGTAATACATGTCATTTAGATTCCCAGTGTCACAGAATGTATAAGGGAAGGTATTCGTGGTAATTGCTCACTAGGCATTTTCAGAAGAAGCCAGGCTCATCTCTTCCAAGACAGCACCAGCTAAAATGTGCCAGCTATGGAAGCTGTTGTCCTCTTCACACCCAGGTCCTTCCTGCCTCCCTTCTCTGGCTTGTGGGAAGGCTGCTCTCTCTTCCGTCTGTCGCTTTGTTTTACCCTCTGTTTTTCCCTCCCTCCATCTCCTTTGCCTGGCTAGACTTCCCACTGATGATATTGTTACCCTAATCTTAAGCATGCCACACTGAACTATGAGTCTGTTTGCAATCTGAGACACCTTAGGCCTGTCTAGTATTAGGCCAGAAAAAACTATTGTTGTTGGAGTTGGCACCAACCACTTGGGAGCCAGCAGTGGAATGCCCTGACCAGATGCCCAGTCTGAATGGTGAGTAGCCTGGAGCTGTATTCAGGCAAGATGCTACCCTGATACCTTGACAACAATGTGTTCAATTAAGCCCTGTAGTACTTTTGTAATAGCAGAGTTGTGAATTGCTGCTTCCCAGCTAAATTGCACTTGAGTAACACTCTCATGACTTGACTATCTCTGCAACATTTTAATTAGTCATTTCTGTCTTCCCTACCGTGACATGGTATTAGTATAAAATCATTGTTATTAGTACAAAATGGCTGCCATGACACCCACTGTCACACAGCACTTTTCAAGATGGGGTTGTGTTTCAGCAGCAGTGGATGTTTTTTGAGCCACTGGGGGAAAGAAGCATGAATATAATGGATTGTTATCCAAGTGCAAACTTTTCAGTCCTTTTCATTGCAGCCCACCGACAGCCTGACACCCAAGGGCCGTAATGCTGCCATAGAAGTCAGCTCTGATACTGAGTGCAGCAGACGCAGAAATAGGCCCCAGAGAAGGATGGCAAGGACAGGAGTTTCACATAGAGAAGATACAGTGTATCCTGACTCTTCAAGCCTAAGCAAGCAGAGTTGGATCTATACTCCTGCTTTATGCAGAGCTCTGAAAGGAGCAGTTTGTAGGGTAACACAGCATGGTGATCATAAAAACCTGCCTCCCTTTTTGGCTGAAGCAGTTAGCCCACACTCAATGTTTCCATTAGTAAGAGAACTGAATGATGGCATTAGGCAGTTTGACATAATCCTGTTTACCCACCAAAAAGGTACAAACTCCTGCTTATGTAAGCATAGCAGGAGTCAAACTGCATCAACAGCTTCTTTGGTCATAGCAGTGAGCCTCTTTTTAATCAGTTCTTCAACCTGCTTGGAGAAAGCTCTTTAAGCTCTTGCTGTGTGTCAAGTTGCATATTCTTCACTGCAACCACCTGTACACTTATAGACAGTTTCCACTACCACTCTTCAGCCTCTCCTCTCCTCTCCTCTCCTCTCCCTTCTATAGCTTTGCTTTGGGATCAGTAATTCTCAAGTGCCTCAGGCCTTTTGTGGTAGACACAGAGTGCAGGAATTTGGTAAGATAGAGCTTCTTTCATCAGACAATGACATTTATTCCCCTCTTATCACCATGTTTCATGAACATGAGTGACATGTAAATGCCCTCTTGCCACCTTGCTTCTGATGAAACACCTTTGGGGTTTAATGAGTTTTCCTACTGCTGTAAACCAGTGGTCATGGCTATTGTCACTGCTGTAATCCCAAAGTAATTTTAGACATCCTTGGTGAGGTGTCAGAGCCAAATGCAGCTGCAGCATTCTTCAGAGGTTGAAGGTTGTTTTGGAGACTTCTGCAAAGCAAGAACACAGTTTGCAAAACACATCATTCCAGCTGGTCAGCAAAGACTAGTCTCTACAAGCTGCTCCAAATGTGCTCCCCTCATCTCCTGTCATGCTTCTGCAATCCTGGCACCTGCCACCTGCTCCATCATTAGCTCTTGGGCCGCAGCCAAAGACTGTGGCAACACCTGAGCTACTAATTGGGCTATTGCAGCAGTAGCAGAGCAGCGATGCTGCTACCAGCCAAGCCAACTGCTCCAGAATGGGCCAGTGAGCAGCTGGTGATCCCGCTGTGCAGTGCAGCCACATGCTGAGGCCGATGTTTTTGGAAGGGCTGTTTTGCTGCACGGAGGGCAGCTATTGCCAGACAGGCAAGGCATATGTGGGAAGTGGAGAACACCAGCAAGAGATGTAGAGGGACAAAAGTGAGAATCAGCTGCTCATAGGTGAATGGCACAAGGGGGACAGGTACTGCAGAAGGCAGAGAGAGAGATGCTCACTGATGGCAGAACTCTCCCTTACACCCTACTGCTGGCTGCTGTTTGCTGCTAGGATCAGGCCACAGCATTAGGGAAAATAATCCCTTGGAGCAAGGAAGATAGAGAGGTGAGGGAGAGGAGAAGGCTAGAAGGAGAAGGATGAAGAAGGCTAGAGGGAGAAGGATGCTTCCCAAGTTCCCCAAGTGGATGAGCTTCTACCTGGGGTAGCACCCATAGTGCCATTAGCTGGTGTCATATCCAGAGGGGTTGGGAAGCCTTTCCATATCCTTGAGGTCTTTCTATACCTTCTGGCAGCATGTGCATGTAACAGCAAACATGACAGGGGCACAGTTGCAGATGTTCACCTTCCTTTCTACTCCACCTGCTGAACACATCCACAAAGCAGAGCAGACACACTCGTCTGTGGGCCAGTTTGAGTGTTTAACTCCCTGAGGTCAGACCTGCTTTGCTTGACAAGGTGTGAAGAGGCCAGCATTCACCTAGCAGGAGTGAATGCTTTTGCAGGCCAGGTTCCAGGCAGGAGTGAAGACAACTGCACCCTTGGGTAAGAGGCTTTTAAATATTTGCAAGATGGAGAGCCACAGGCCTGCAGCCTGCTTTGCTGGTGGAAGAGCCTAGAAAGCCAGCCCATGTCACCACCAAGATGAGTAAGATCCTGCAAAGTGCCAATTACTTCTAGGAGGAACAATTACCACTTCCCCCAGTAGTATTTGCAGGTGAAGAGAGCGGCCTTGCCAGGTATGATAGTGTTATAAATGCCAGGACAATTTTCCAATTCAAAATAATAATTTGGTTTATTAATACAAAAATTAATTATAGAATTTAGATATAAAAAATAAAAATCGAATCAAAGAATTTTAGCAAATAAAAATCGAATCACAGAATTTCGAGTCACAGAATTAGGCAAAAAGACAGAACCACAGAGTTTCGATCACAACCCCCACAAGCAGTGTAACCGACTTGACGGTTTTGCCCGGGAAAAGGCCAAGGGTGAACTCTTGAGACACAGAGCCTGGCCGTCTGCTGTCTCCCCCTGAGTTCATGAATTTGCCCGTTTCGAGGCCCAGTTCTTATACCCTTTATTCCACCCCCGGCAATATTTCCCCATATTTTCAATTGAGTCCCAGCTAGCTATTCAAATTCAGGGGAGTCTCTGGTTATGCTGAAAAGAGTCCATTTCTGTCTTGCTAGGTGTTAACTTTTAGTTTCGGCCAGAGTCTGAGTTGATTAATGTTCTTTGATATGAATAATGATCCTCTGATGGCCGGGGAGGGTGTAGTTCTGCTGCGTTGTCACCTCTTCTTCCTTATCTTGATGTCCTCTCTCCCACTGCTTCTATTCATTCTTTGTCTGTGCTGGGATGGGTTCCTGCCTTTTGTTACAGCCAGCTGTTATACTACGTGCTGAGACCCATGTATCCCTGCCCCATATACACATATACAGCAAATGATAATGTTATAACATGAATTACATTCTACCCTTTATCCCCATGCACACACAGATACAGGATATCACAATTTATAATTCATAACCATCAATAAAAACATGAATTAACCATTCCCATTTTTCACAATAGCAAAGAAAAAGTTCTCTGCACATTTGGCTAGCAGGGGAGCAGCACAGCCTGCAGTGTGTGGCAGTGTGTAAAATTAGGTTTATTAAGTTTGTTATATTGTCCCTTTATTCCCTCTCCCCCATGTGTACACCTGCAGCAAATTATGTAACTGTCTGTTAGCTGTCGACAAGTCACGAAGCCCGCGTGTTTTTGTATCTCTCCCCACTCCCCTGGTTGGTGAAGTTAAATATCGCGCCTGTGTAACAGTCCCTAGAATCCCCTTTATTGGTTGTTATGCTGTTACCCCTCCCTCTCACCCATCTAGATAAAATCCTGCGCAGAACCGCCCCTCGGGGCAGTTGCTTGAGCAGACGAGGCGCAGTCACACCGCACCTGCAAGCACAATAAACCCTCCTCGCTGCCACCGTCCTGCCTCTGCTCGTCACTTTAACATCGCTGCTGAAGGATCTCTTCAAACAAAGAACTCACAGGAACCAGTATTGGCGCACGGTGCACGAACTGGTCCTTGTCACTACTCACGGTGCTCCAGGCTGGCCATGCGTGGAGATGCTGAGATCTCGAAACACACCACTGTGACCGCAGTGGAGACGCCTTTCTGTCTGCAGACCTTTGAGGGAGAGAGGATTACATTAAAAACAGTGAAATAAGGGGGGGGGGGGGGGGCGGCTTGCTAATTGTAGCTGACTCAACAGAGTTGTATCACAGAAAAATACTTGGGAAGGGTTTGTTGAGGGTTTTTGTGAGGTCAGGGTCTTGTACCCAATTCTGTCAACGTTAACAAGTGTCACTGGATAAAATCACTGGGTTTTCGTTAACCAGGCAAACACAGTGACACCACTCCCCTTTGCCTTTTTGCCTCTCAGCTGTGGAAGCCAAAAGACATGTCCAGTCATTTGTGGGAAGCTTTGTCACACCACTGAGGTGACACAGTCTTCCTCCAGTGTAGTGCTGAGGTCTAGCTTTCGTGGCTTCCTCATGGGGCCCACCCCCACCAGCTCTTGCAGCCCTATGAGGGCAGAGCAGCTCTGGAGAAGATACTTGCGCAATTGTGTAGCACATTCCAGGTATGTTAAAGGAATATAACCAGCTCTAGCTGGTTCTGGACTAGGAAGCTCTACTGGACAGGCAAGGCAAGGGTCAGGACACAGGTACCAACACAGACCTCCATTTCCTAGTTAAGCTTTGAAGACAGCTCTTGTGGCCCTCAGATGGCTTCATTCAACCAGTTCATTCCACTTTCCAGGAAAGCTCCATCACAAGTTGTAGTGGTTTTATGTTTCCCAGATTCTGTTTGCCAAATTTAGTGTAGTGGTTTGAATGTCTTTTCTGCTGTAAAATAAGATCAAGAGAGAAAGCAAAGCAAACCAGGCCCAAATGTAAAGGTACAAGGATGGATTTATTAACACACACTAAAAGAAGGAAATGAGAATCAAAATGAAACTTTCAAACACTCCTCCTCCCAAGTGTTCACTTTCCCACAAACAATATAAAGACACAAAACGTGTGATTTTCACTCAGTTTCACCATTTTAAAATAATCTTTTATCAGTTCTTTGGGAGAGGAGTCTCTCATAGAACTTCCATGGAATTTCCCCACTGACAACATAAAACAATTCTGTTGTGGGTCTCAACTCTCACAGCCCGGGAACCTATCTTTGTGAAGTACCTCCCATTAGCAGCTTTCCCAACACTGCATATGGATCATGTCTGCTTATTTAGGGTATCGTTTAAGGCTGTCTCTTCTAGTATAAAACAAAGATTCTCTTCTTCTATTTCCAAAAATCATCTCCAGGAACAGGGGCCTCCCTTCTCCCTGGGAGCAAAGGGCTTCATATCACTTTCTCTCTATCTTCCTCTGTTTAAAGTTCTCCATTAAATCTCAGTTATATCAGTCCACAATTATAACTAGATCTCTGCATCCCCTAAACAGTATTCATTTGTTACAGGGAAAGTTAGTCCATTCTCCATGGTTTCACAAGAGAAGTTCAGCCAAAGGAGGCAACTCCTCACTCCTTTGTCCCACTTAGGACTTAACTCTCTCTCTTCACTGACTTCAGTTTCATGCTGTGTCTCCTTACAGCTCAACCACTTTGTCTGATCTCACTCAGGGAAGGGTTAGGGCTTTGGAGGCTTCATTTGTGCCAGGAAAGAGTTAAATCTTGTCCAGGGCCTGCGGTGGTCGCATAACCTCTGTCGGGCGGCCGCCTCTCAAGCCAAGGGGATCTCTGAGCGGCGGGCTTCTCCCTCTCCTTTTACTCTCTGCTGGGGAGTCCGCGGACTGAGGGCCTCCTGGTCTCATGGGGTGGGCCCGGCCAGCTGGCAGCAGAAGCAGGAGGGGCCCGTGGCAGAGCAGGATGGGTCCTGCCGTGCCCAGAGCTGCTGTGAGGGGCTCGGCAGACATAAGCGGCGGCCTCCCCTCCCCCTCACCGACACCTGGGGGCGGCGCGCCCAGGGGCCCGGCGGGGGCCCCGAGCCACGTGGCGGAGTAGGACTGGCCCTGTTACCTGTTCCAAGGCAGGAAGGAAAAGGAAGTGTTATAAATGAATCGGCCAGTTTGAAAATAAAGGGAATTTATTAAATAATCAAAGTATAAATTTCGGAAAAAGCCACAAACAAATCAGCCCCGAGCCTCGCAGTCGGAACCAGGGGGAACCTGAATTCGGCCTCTATCGCACCGAATTCCCCATGGTTCCCCGATGCTGCTTTCGCAGGGTGCTTCTTTTCGCTGGTCTTATCCTTTTTAGCATATGAATGTAGCTTTTCTTTCTTTCCGCTGCATATGATGAAAGTTTTCCCGGAATCGGATGAATAATTCACACGAAAATCTTTTTGGAATACACTTCTCTGGCGACCGATATTATCTTATTGTAGATGCATATTGAATACATATCGCAGGAGTTTTGTTAGACCAATAATCTTCTGAAATACACATCTCTGGAGACAGCTGTTGTCTCTGGTATCTGAATCACTTGATGCATATTGCTTTCCCTGTCAGCCGCCTTTTGGTAGAAAATGCTGTAGTTTTAATATTTAGCACGAATTGCATTGCAACCTATATTACAGAAGCTTCCTGGGCTGCTTCTGATTTTTAAGCCTGTGTGATCCAGAGGTGTATCCCTATATTTAATTGGCTTATCTGGTTGTCAGTTTCAAAGTCAATCACTAATTGCTTTTTACCATCTGTGCTAAACCAGCACACAGGTAGAGATCAATCAGGTGCTGCTGGAAAACACACAGGTCTCAGCAGTTACTCTGTGCACTCAGAGGAGTCAACAGTTCAGTCAGTTCAGGCACACCACAATATAAAGCACTGGAGTCAAGTTTGGATGGACTTGGGTCCTTTCAGAGCATTTTAAGGTGCACACTGGGAAGCCTGGAGTTGTTTCATTAGAAGTATAAAGTAGCAAAATCTTTTCAGCTGTGATGTTGTCTGTGTGTTCACATAAGGTTGTGGTCAGTGGCTTTCTCCTGCGGTAAATAATGACCTTGTATGACTTATGGAGTATCTGCTGGTTACATGCTGTATTATTCTCTGCTCATGATGAAGTTCTTGTAGCCCTCACTGTCATCTCTGTAACAACTGACTTTGGGGAGGTTTCTACTTAAGGTCTGTGACTGGTCAAAAAATTTCCAAACAAGTATCTCCATTAAAGAAAAATGGATTTCTCAAAGAGCATTGAAGCTTTGGAAAAGACAGTAATTTCAAGATTATAACTAAACTTTATCAAAATAAAATAATTTTTCTTTGCTGGCTTTGACTGGTTATTCTCAATAGTCAAGTCTCTAATTTGAAGAACCAAATGATGTCTCTCTTGCATGATTTTATACACACTTGATCTGTGGTATGATTTATAATCCAGACCATAAGAAATTTTCTTTGTTCATGTTTCTAAAAACTGGCAATTTGTGGTTCCCCGTGGTGATGTGTTAGCATTCAGACTGTGGCTTATAGCATCCAGTGCCTTGTCCAACAGTGATAGTTTACACTGCTCTCCTCAGCAGTGCAGGTCACCTTTGGCTCTGCCTTGGAGCATCAGAACCCACCTGTGTTCTTTCTGGTCTTGTTTTGTTAAATCTTGTTTTGTCTGGGTTTGTCAAGCCCTTTCCCTTTCTCAGTGGCAGCTGGCAGCACTGTGGCAGCTGGCAGCAGCATGGCTGCAGGGGATAAGCTGCCCTTCCTCAGCATATCTCCATCCCAACCCTTTGCATCAACTCCTTTACCGTTCAGAGCAGCTCCCAGTGCTGGAAGATCAGCATGAGGCAGCAGAGGAGACTGATGCTTGCCAGCCTGGTGCTTGTACTTCCTGTGAGTGTGGTGAAGCCATGGCCTCTCCCCAAGCCTCAGCATCTCCACATCGAGAGGCAATGACAGCATTATGACTCATGGCCCCCCTATGAGATCTGGCCAGGTTTTCGGAGGGGAAGCACTGTCCAAGACCAGCCCACATTGAGACTTGGAGGATCATGTATGAGAGTTCAACAGGCAGGGAGCCAGGTGGGGATAAGGAGGCTCTGCTTGGCTATGCTTGCAAGGACGGAGGCCCACGCAGCTGCCGCCCATGTTGGGTCACTGGGAACATGCACTTTTTCACCAGGTAGGGATGGGAAAATGAGAGTTTCTGCCTCCCTTGCCTCCCCATGACATCAGCACCTGTGTGTTTACGTATGTCCCTGGCGAGCTGTCCTCCTTCCCTCTGCTCCTCAGTCCTTCGTTGGCTCATGTTTGTGGTCTTCCAGACACCACCGCTGCTCTCTTCTCCATGTTCTCCACTGTGCTGCCAGTCTGTCCCCACAAGGATGCCAACCTCAGATTGGCAGATTTGGTCTCTGTGGTTCCCCCATGATTTTTCTGTGTGCCCCTCACTTGCCCAGTGCATTGTGCGAGTGTTGCCACTTTGGATGTTGTGGGGGATGTCCAGAGTGTCCTGGCTGCAGCTCAGGAGCAATGCTGGGCACAGGCAGGGACAGAGGATGACCTTGGTAGATTTTAGAAAGGCACCCTGGACATGCTATAGCAATGCTCGTGCTCTGAAGGAGCCTGGAGCAGCACATGTTGACACTGAACCAAATCACAAGATCAGGAAAGGCAAGAATGCCTGTTGCTGAGGGAAGCTGGACTTGGTCCTTGCCTGAATTTGCTGAGCTCTGCAGCTGAGGTCTGTGAAAGAAGTATTTCCTGCTGCAGCAATATTGCCCATTGCCCTCCCTATGCATCACCTTGTGTGGGTCATTTCAGGTTCATTTTTGTCTGATGAAAGCCCCAGCTTCATCTTCTGCAATCAGTTTCTGGCTGATTCACTTGAAGGAAAACTTTGTCCTTGGTGAAAAACCCTGCCAAGTATGAGGGACACACTCCTTCCTGAAGATCTGCTTCCTTCACCAGTCAAACTGTGCCAGCATTGTGAAGCCAAAAAAACAAGCACAGATGCTCCCCTCCCTCAACTAGGACTCAGCAGCTGCAGAACAATATGGGGACTATTCTTGCCTTCTTGGCATTTGGTGAAGAGGGAGAAAGTTCCCTCCACACTTTCACCTGTAACATTCCCTGCCCTCCTCAAGGCAAAGAGGCAAAATAAAATCCTGACCCTCTTTTCCTACTTCGCTCCTGTGCCTCCTGAGGGCTTCTTGGGGAAGAAAAAAGAACACATTCCTTCCTGACACATACTGTACCATGCTGGAGTCACTTTTGCCACTGGCAATGGCCACACACAAAATGCACCCTTCACTGACCAGTGCATCTCAAAAGCACCATGTGTGCCAGATGGGGCTTATCCTTCACTGGTCTTAGGGATGGAGGGTGAAAAGTTCATTCTTCATCAGCTTTATAAAAATACAAGTTTTTGGAGGTGACAACACAGGCAGCAGGGGGGGGACACTGGAAGAACAGCTCCACAAGGCTGGGGGTGAACATGTTCCCAGCTGTGTTTGGAGTCCCACCACAAAAAAAAAAAAAAAAAACAAAGGGAAAAAGAACAAGGTTTTGGAGGTGACTAACCTTGGCCACAGCCTGTAGCTGGGCAAGTGCCTGTGCTCTGGCGGAGTCCACATGTGGCATGGAAAGACCTGTCTAGCCCTTTGCAGCCATGGCATCAACCTTGCCCCTAACACCCACTGAGGCCATGGGCAGTGCTGTGGCTGCAGCCATGTGAGCATGGAGCAGGTGGCATTGGCAGGAAAACTCCTCAGGGATGCCAACGACTCGGCAGGTCCTCACCCCCGCACTAGTGGCGTTTTTCCACCACTCGGTCCTGGCATGTCGGCAAGTGCTGGGACATGGGGAGGCACCCGCTGCTGGCAGTACCCATGCCATGTGTTATGCAATCTCAATAATCCCAAGTCTCCAGGAGGCTCCAGGAAGAGGGGTAGCAGGAGATCCTCTCCTGTTGAATTAAACTTGGGCTATTTTGCTGGACCTGTATTTTAAACACAATCCACAGTTTTCATGCTTGCATAAGGCTTTCCTCCAGGCACCAGCCCCTTCCTACTCCCCAAACAGCCCAATTTGAGTCAGACACTGCTGCTGCTGCTGCTGTCACAGACTTTTCTGAAAAGCCCAAGGCAGGAGCGTGGCATTTTCTACCCGAACTGTCTCCTCCTTTCAGGCAGGAGCCTGCCTTCTCGGTGACTCAAGTTGCAAGTTTCCTTCTTAATAAGGGAGTCCCCTATGACGAGTGTCTAAACAACACCCCCATACCCCTCGCTTCCGAGGTTTCAGGAGGTAAGTCCCATGTTGTTGCCAAGCCTTGCTGGAGCAAGCTGCTCTGGTACCGACTTGGTCATTGTCCAAACATCTGGCAAACACTCCCACACCCAAGTACTACCCCACACTGGCCCAACACCAGGCTCCAGCAGTTCCCTTTGAAGGCTGATGGAAGGCAAAGCCTCTCCCTGCACACTGAACTACGTGGGGTTCAGCTTCCTACACTCTTCCTGGTCCCTGGGACAAGCACAGTGACAAATACCTCGGGAGGAACAAGGCTACACTAATCTCTTCCCTAATCCCTGCCCAGGCTGTGCAGCTATCAGCTGTAAACAAACTCCAACCTGTGCCCAAAAAGGGAAAGGCTCCATGCCTCCCTGCATCACAGCTGAGCAAATGCAGGGCAAGTATCAGGAAGGCACACAGTCACCCTCCATTTTCCGTTTCCAATAACATGTCTAAGGGCAAACATTTTGTGTGTGCTTTAGATAAATGATTACAAGGGGTTTGAGACACAAAGGGGAAAAAACAGTTTTGTTGTCTCGTGGAGCATGACCATCATGAGGCACATAGTAGGTGTAAGCAGCAGCCCAGCTCCTGGGGCTTGTAAAACCAAGGGCAAAGTGAGCTCTCCCAGGAAGAAATTTAGGCTAGAGGGTGCAAGAGGGCATGGGTAAGGATGTTAGTGGGAGTCAGCTCAATTTCCTTATTTGGTTTCCTCAAGGACATTCAGAGCAGCTCCTTTCAACAACTTTTTAGGAGGCAGCATGGGGAACTTGAGGCACCCCTCAAGCAGGAGGCAGCAGGAGTGTGGTGGGGCTGGGGAAACTGGGTCATACAGTCAGCAGTACATGTGGGGCATGACAGGCATTTCAGCACCTTCCTCAGCTAAAAAGGAAATACTCTTTTGAACAGAAATTCTGTTTGAAACAGATCAGTGAGAGTTTACAAAGCAACAAAATCAGACCACTATCATTGCTGCATGTTCTCATATCCAGCCTCAAGCCCACCCCACTTCGGGAAGTAACCTTGGTTGAACATGCAGAGCAGGGAGCACAGAGCCTGCACATGTACCTTGATGCTCCCTTTGCTTAGCAAGTACCTCAGCCACCCCAGGATAAACACAAACTAGTTTGTGCAGAGGGGAAAGAAATAAACCCCAAATCAGCACCTCTCTGCAGGAAGCACTGCCATGGGGAGCTTTATCTATCCCATTTAGTGACATCAGAGGGCTCCTAACCCAGCCTCATAGGTGATGGTCCTAATGAGCTGCCACAGAATCTGGGTATTTTAGGAACTCTGCTGCTTGACTGAAGGCTCCCAAAGCACCACACACCAAAGGCTCCCTCCTCTCCCCCAGGGAGATCATGGCAGGACCAGGGATGGCCAGGCATTTTTCCTATGTACTGCTATTCTTGGCAGCAAGAGAGGTCACTGAGACAGCTGTCCTGGCCGTGTTGCACAATCCTGGGCATCACTGAGCTATTCCTAATGCTGTGAAACTAGGACCTTGCCTGCAAGGTTGATATTGAACACCAGTTCATCCAAAGGCAGCTGCATCCCTCCTTACCCAAAAACAGGCACAGCTGAGGTGTTCTCACTGCCCTGAGCACACATTACACGACAAACAGTTATTATATCATGCTTTTAATACAAACTTAAAAAAATCTGGAACAATAGAAACTGTACAGATTTGATCAACCTTTTTGTGGGTTTTTTTGTTTGTTTTTAACTAAATCTCTAGACACACCAATATCCCATTCCAAAATATTGCACAACATTCTGAATACAAAACTGATTGTATTCCTCCTTCGCTAAAGGAAAAAAAAAAAGAAAAAAAAAAAAAAAAAAAAAGAAAAAGACAGTAACCCCCTGGCTCACCCTCTCAGTAGTCCCCATCTCCAAAAAAAGCCCTAAGCACAGAGAGCACATGCAGATATCCTCCACTTAGAGACATATACTCTTCTGTCCTCTTTCACTCCTCTCCCACAAGGCAACTGTCGATTCACTCCTTGGAGAGGAGTGGGAAGAACGGGAGGCTGAGTGGGGAGAAAGGAATCTTCACCACTTCTTTTTTTTTTTAAGTTTTTTTCCTGAAAAAATATTTTTCTCTCCTCTTTTTAAGAAAAAATCTTGAAAAGAAAAAAATTACTTTTTTTTTACGTTAGAAATATACATATATTATATATACCTCTTACATTTTACAAATGTAGGAAATTATTCAATATAAACGGACATCAACAAAAAGAACATAAACCCATAAAAAAAAAAAAGTTTAAAAAACCCATCTCTCCTCTCTTCCTAAGAAACCAGGTAAATTAGTGCAGGTTTTTAAAAAATAAAATTGAAGCTGAACGCCTACATCCAAGACTAGAAAAGACTTGAAAAGGCCATTAGTTTCCATTGCTGCCTGATGCTGGAGGAACATTTCTGAAGCACACTTTTTTCCTTTTAAGATGCAAAGAGATTGGTCCCTTTTCTTTTCCTCCTTCTACTCACACCACTATTTTTAAAGCAGGTATAATATGTGTGGCAGGGCAATGCAGCATCAAAGCTTCATACACGAAAGCAGGTGGACAGGGGACATCCCCACTTCTTCCCTCCCTGTGCTGGAGGAGAGCATGCCGTCTCATGGCAAGCAGCTTTCCCAGATGTGGGGTCAGTGGGGGACAACTGGACCAGGTCCTGCCATCAGGGGCTGAGCACCCCTCAGAGTCCAGTGCAGCATGTGGGGTGGCATCCAGCAGCACCCTGTTGGGGAGAAGGACTCCATGGCAGTGGTAGCATCCATTAAAAGCAGTGGGTTCAAAGGAAAGAAAAAAGGGAATCACAACAGCTGGGCCATTCCTCATCAACTTGTCCTAGCCTGGGAACCTGCAGGGTTGATGATGTGGGCACCAGCTCTGGGGAAACTGTCTGGGCTCTTCTCTCCTCAACCATCTGCTGCACTGGTCATAACTCAAGAGCAAGCAGCCTGCTTGGGAGCCTATGCTGGGCACAAGGTCAGTGTCATGCGCTCCATCACCCATCAAAGGGAAGCATGCACTGGAAACTCTCCTTGGTGATCTCTGGCCAGAAGCAGTCTCCCTGTGACAGCCCATTACCTTCTGCAAATGCACATTGGCAACACTACAAAAGGGGCTGGAGTGCCTCCATCTCAGGGAAGGGAGCAGGAAAAGCACATGTCAAGCTCATCTCCCCTGAAACAGATTTCTTGAAAGAGCACATTGGTTCCACAAGTGCAGGAGGAGTGGATTTCAGACTGTGCTCCAAGAAGCATAATGAAAAGAAAACCAAACCTCAAGTTTGGGAAGCAGCAAAAGCTTATTTTTAATTTAAACTGAGAACTTAAAAGACTGAAGTTTCATCATCTTCATCTCTCTCCTTTTTGCACACTTCCATGCTCACACAGCAGCCTCCAAGGAGACCTCTCTTCCCACCTAAAAAGCCTCCACCCTTCCTGGGCATGAAGCAGCCCTCCTTTGGCTTTCTGTGAAGGTAGTTTTTGGAGTCCTCAACACAGAAGGGATCAAGCTGAACAGCCACTACTGCCTGCAGCACATCATCCCAGAAAAAGCTGCAGTCACAGATCTCATCCCTGATGGGAAGAGGCACCATACATTCACAGGCTGAGATGACCACTTGCTTTTGGAGAGCCCATCCCAGCTCTGCCCTAAGCTTGCTGCTGTCCATGCTGATGTGATCAGACTGAAATGTGGAATTTATGTTAGATGCTCCCTTTTCTCACTGGATCAGCCACCTTCTCACGCTTCTCCAGAAAAGCTAGGGAAGAGATTTAATCACCTATGTACCTTACTGAAAGCATAAACCCTTATCCTACCACTCAAGACAGCAGCTTCAACAACATCACCCTATCTTCCTGAAACAAGATGCATTCACAGCAGATAATGAGAACTCTGACCTCAGAGGCCACCCCAAGTGGATGCTGGCCCCTGTGCCAGCATGGGAAAGGAAGTGGGGGCAGGATCCAAGTGGGGTCCAGCTGGTTCAGCGCTACCTCCTTCAGGCCATAAAGAGAGGCAGGTGGTGTTTCTACACCACAGAGGCTGTCATTCAGACTGACTGGGCAGCCCTGGGAGAGCATAAAAAGGCCCTCTTGCTCAGGTACAAAAAGGTCCAATATCCAGAGCCATTAAGCTCAAAGCACTGGCCCCCTGTAGCCACAGCTGGAAGTGCAGATGAGGAAGGGAGCAGGAAGAAGCCATTTCACAGTAATGCTCTGCCCTGTGACATGCTGGGAGATAGTAAAGGAGAAGAGTCAGTGCTTTTCAGCACACAGACAGAAGATCTGATGACAGCTTGGGCTGGAGCCACAACAGAACAATGGTCTGCACCCGTGAGCACAGGGGATGTTCTCTGTCTACATGCAGAGTTATAACAGAAAACGCAAGCTCACACACCCATTGTGGCTAGCACGCAACAAGTGTGTCCCACCACCAACACTGACTCTTGTCCCTCCTCCAGCACAGTGGTATGAAGATGTCATCTCTACACCCAGGTGGAAGAACCCTGTGTCCAGCATGGGGCAGGGGGTGGTACAGGCAATCAGAAGCATTGTGACCTACAGTTGCACCAGTCCTGGGCTGGGGTGGGAGAAGAGGAAACACAAACAAAAAAGAAAAGCCCAAGACTCATTTTAGGGAGTAAAAAAGTCAGTAGGAAAAAAGCACAGGTACTAGTTAAAAAACAATTCAGTGCTTCAGGAGTGTTACCACTCAGCGCAAAAACATTGAGCTCTTTTCCAAAGAACCTATATTTGTAAGGTTTTAATGTTTTCTGTATATTTCTATTTTTCTTTTCTCTCCCTCTTGTTTTGTTCTTGTTTCCCTCCTCCCACCCTGCCCCAAAATACTCTCCTTTCTTTATATTCAGTTGGCCAGGACAACAGGCTGGAACGACTGGCTAGGATATTGCATGGCATTCAGGTTGTAGCTGAGTCCTTCCACAAAGGGAGACTTCTCCAAGAAGAGGCTATTGGTGCTGCCACTGAAGACCTGAGCCATATCAAAGGTACCACCTGTGCTGGCGCTGAACTGCGATGCTGGCGGGATGCTGCTGGCCTGGCTCTCACTGGCAACACAATCAAAGAAGAGACTGCTGGCTCCTGGCGAGGCGCCACTGTAAACGAACTCCTTGGCATTGGGGGAGAGCTGTGACTGTGGGGCTTGGCTCCCAGCACTCCCAGTGAAGTTCAGAGAGTGCATAGACAGGGACAGGCCCTTGTGCTTCAGCAGGTTAGTGGTAGGAGACCTGACCATTCTCGGCTGCTGCACAGCTCCTGCTCCACTGCCCCCTCCTCCAGCTCCTCCACCCTTCTTCATCTTAGTTGAGCCAAATTTGGTGGCAGCAAAGGTGGCAGTGGTGAAAGTGATGGGCTGCGCAGAGCGAGGGATGAAAGTGGGGCTGGGTGACTGGCCAAAGGAGGGGGACGGAGAGTTGGACAGTGAGTTGTCCTGGCTGCCGATAGGGACAAATACCTGGGCATCGGGGTTGAAGCTGCTCTTGATTTCTTTGTCCAGCTCTGTGGCACTGCAGCCCTCACTGTCATCTAGATAGAGAACCTTAACAGAGCCCTTCTCACCGATCTGGTAAGAAACCTCAAAAGGATCAATCCAGACACTCAGCTCTTCTGGTACATTGGCACGCACATCCTCCACAGCCAGCCCGCTCCGCTTGGCTGCCAGTTCCACCACCGGATCCACTGTCTCCCCTATATGAACACAGCGATAGCCAGATCCCTTCAGAGGTTTCTCTGGGTACCAATGACCCTCATACTTCTTCTTCAGCAGGCGCTCTAGCTCCTCACCAAACAGGTCTGCCCGCCTCCGAGGAAGCTTGTTGTACAGGTATGAGATGATGAAGTTAAGAGCAACTTTGATCTCCAGATGCATACTCTCTTCCCAGCAAGCAAGTCAGGGCAGTGTATTAAAAGTGACAAAATGACAGGAACATAGACAAGTTTTGACTCCAAAGAGACCTAGGGAAAGAGAGAAAAGGATAGATGAAGACTAGAGAAGATAACTCTCCACCTGTTGAGATAAACTGTGCCTTTTCATGAACAAAACAAAGTGAGCAATTTGCACAAATACTAACAGAAAGTAATGCTCTCTAGGAGAGTCATCACAAATCTAGTGGTCCTCAAAACAAAGGGATGCCGAAAGGGAGAACTCTCCCTGCTCCTCTTTCAGAAGAAATAAGGGTGTAGCCACTACCCATACACAAGTATATACATCACACTCACTTTGCTGCCAAGCACTGCTGCTGTAACCTGGCAGGCCACTGTCTGCTCTGGCAGAGCTCTGTCAGCACATCTACCACACCTCTCCTGTCCTGGCACTCAGCTGCTTCCAGCATGATTTACCTGCACCAGCTACTCCAGAGTCCAAGTGCAGCATCTGAACAGCTTCATCACTCACTCAGCAGCTTTATGCAGAGACCTGCTCATGCACAGGATGGCAGGGCCAGCCTCTCCTCTGGTAGGCCAGATAGTTGTGCTGGATGCCACATGCTGCTGGCACAAGTGCAGAAGGGACAAGGAGCGAGGGAGGGTGCCAGGACACCAGCTGCCAGCCCCTGTTTACTATCCCATTGAATGGCAGGCACATGTCTTATTAAGTGTACCCAGTTGAGACTCTGCCTAACCACAGCAATAAAACCTCAGTTTAAGTCTGTTGAGGGGGGAGAGTGGGACATTAGATGTGCACAGGATCACAAAATACACACATGCCAACAGCCTGTCCAATACAGTTCACATTGTGTATCCCTGCACAGAGGGAAGATGAGTTCTGCCAGGATCAGGTACCTACCTAATAAAAACTGAAATTGCTTGCCAAAGATTGAAGTAATTGTCCCTCCTCTCTCTGACTGCCTTGTGAGGAAGTCTCTGAAATTGAGAGAACCCACAAAAGCACATTGCAAAACCACAACACTCAGCTCTCCCATTACACACAGATTTGTGAACAATGTTTGTCTGGGTACAAAAAAATCCCAAGCTAGGTATGTTAGCATTACATTCTGTCACTCAGCCAAAGAAGATTAATACCACAGTTATTTTAAGAGGAACCACACTTCCAGTAGCCTCCACACTTCTCCAGGGGAAAGAAGAATATCCAGTTTTCAATTGGCAGCTTAGTCAGAGGCCGATCTCTCTCCAGTTGCCCTCACCTTGCTCAGAGACACACTGTGTTCAACCATTTTCCTAAAACGGACTTTAGGGATATTCTTGCACAGTACTCAAGCCAATGTTTATGATGTGTGACAATTATTTGGGAGTTGGCATGGAGTACAAACATACATAGTCAGCATTCCCCTGTAAAATCCCAGCAGCACAACCAGGTATTCATGCTGGCCTAGGTCAGGAGGAATTAAAAACTGACCAGACTTGTTTGCTTGGTCTAGTTTAGTGGACAGGATGGATCAAATAATTTTAAAGAAGCCCTCAAATATTTTGAAGCTTACTGCAAAAAAGGGATACAGATTCTATGTTTTTTCTGTACTACTCCACGTTCACAGAGGCTTAGCTTTAGGAAGATGGTAACCAGAAACAGATCCCACACCTAAGATCTGCCAACAAGGACGCCAATTTTGGAAGGAACCCCCTTTGGGGTTGACTCAGCAACATAAAAAACAAACAGGAACATGGGAGTGGAAGAGAAGTCTTGGCTTTAAAACTTGCTTTAATGAATTACTGTAATGTAACAAACTTTGGTAGGTCACTGAAACTTGACCAAGTCCAAGTAAGAACTGATGAACACCAAAGAAATAACCAACCACAGTTTTTCTAAGAACAGTTAAAAAGAAGCCATTTTCAGAAGGTGAACGTCTTGGCACAGAGACAGAGCCTTTTCCACAGAAACGAAGAATGAAGCAAACCCCTAAAGAGTACACCTAAACCCTAACACGAGCTTGTATAGACTATACTATCTCAAGGGAGGATTACATAGAGCTCTCTAACTTCTTTGGCTTTGAGAGATTCAAAAGAGAGGACACCCTGGGATCCCAGCAAGTTAAACAGGAAGAGAACAACCAGTCTGTAAGTCTTTTATCTTGTGATAAATTCTAATCGAGATCCAAAATCTATTAAGAAACCAGATATTAAAGACTGCGAAAAGAACAGTACCCAAAATATTGTTAACATCCTATCTGCTATACAAATGTCTCAATATACATAGAGGACCCCAATTACTCATCAACTTTTTTCAGAAAGCAGTGAGTAGGCACAATTATACATTATCTGCTTTTTTCTTTTCTCCTGTTTTCCTAAAAAGAGGATACTCCCTACCTCATTTATGAAAAGGTAAGTTAATTAGCCTAATAACACCAAGAGCTCCCAAGGTGGTGACATACAACTGATACCTGCTGAAGGCACAAAAAAAGTCACTGGCTCCTCGGTATTGTTGGCATGGCAAGATGCGCTCCTGTAGGATCCCCTCAATCTCTTTCTACTGCACTGGAATGTGATAAGACAATCTTTAAAAAATTTAAAAACCTCCAAACCCACTGAAATATAGCTGAAGCAGCATGGCTTTGAGAGAAGAAACTACTGAATATCAATTGTAAGAGGTATTCTGAGCAGTCTTCCATAAAAGCCAGCATTTTTAAAGTAAAGGTTTACTGTACATCGAGGTGCTGGCAGGGAACAAAGAGCTGTTTCTCTGCTCTGCGGAAGGAAGGCAGGACCTCCCTCAGACTCCCCGTTTGTCGGTATTCTGAAGGGGAGAAGCCAAACCATCACTTGTAACAGAGATGAGAGAACACGGGAAGCACTGCCTCTTCTGGCTACACCAACACGGTGGGTGACCTTGCGGGTATCCCCCTTCGAGCTCCCGAAGGAGGCCCGGCCCTGGGAATGGATTGGCCGCCGTCTCGGGACTTACACAAGACGGCTGCCACTGCGACCTGCGGTCCCACGGCCGGACACACCCGTCACGGACGAGAACGCCCTTCCCAGCACCCTGCCAAGGGCGGTGGACAGGGTCCCCCCTGCCAGACGAACGGCCCCGCGGGAACGAGTCCCGTCGCCACCTCCATACCCGGTAGCGCGCCGATCTCCGGTACCCGGCTGACCCAGCACGCCGGGAGCTGTAGTCCTCGCCCTACCTCCCCGCCCCGCGACCTACTTCTTCCCGGACTGCGGCTCCCGGCGCGCCCCGCGCCTGGCCCGGCTCGTCCCCCGGTAAGGCAGGGCACAAAATTTTCCAGAGCACATGCGCGCTGAGACCGCCCCACCCGCCCTTCCCGACGCTGCTCACGGCCGGGAACACGCCCCGCGGCCCGGGACCGCCGGGCAGCCGTCCCCTTCTCTCCTTCCCTTCCCCTCCCTGCCTCTCGTCAGGGAAGGGCGGACGCATCCCCACCCCACAGCTGCTTCCTCCCTACGGCTGCAGGACAGAGCCCGGGAGGCCAGAAGCCCAGTATTCTTCTGTTCCTCTCCCCCCGCTGCTTGTCCCCTTCGCCCCAGTGGGGCACGCGAAGTGGCAAACAAGGTTCCCAACAGAGTGGCCGGATGGATGGGGATATGCCAACAAGGGCGAGGTCCTAGCCCCGCACACCCAGCGGGGCACCACAGATAGACCCGGGGGCGGCAGCCCAGCCCAGCCCCGACAGCGCCTTTGTTGTCGCCAGACTTCCTCCCCTTGGAGCTCGTCGTGCACGAAAGGGAACACCCCGGCGACATCCCCCTTTCCTGGGAGCCCAGAATGCCCACCACCGCCCTTGGGCCCAGCCTGCCTTTTTTGGGGCTCCTAAGGCTGCGGCTGAGCCGCATCTTGCTCCAACACCCCCCACCCCTCAAACTGGGCTGTAGGGGAAAAAATGGTGAACTGGGGCACTACAAAGCGTCCCCGACCCAGTGACTTTCACCCCCATTCTTCTCCCTTGAAGCCCCACTAATGTCTCCGGGGACCATAGCCGCACAGTCACTCCATGAACGGGCAAATCGCTGTACCTCGTGGGGATGGGGACCACGAGCCCTCTCAGACCGAGCCCACAAAGAGGACGCACGCTCAAAAAGGAGTGTCGGGGAGGGAAGCACCCCCGGCCCCACTTACTTCGTCCTCGACTCCAGGGCCGGCGGCTGCTGGCAGCTGTCTCGGGGACGGAGCGCGCTGCCGGCGGCTCTCTGCTCTGCTCTGCCACGCCTCGTCCGTCCCCTCCCTCCCTTGTCCCCGATGTCGCGGGGCGGGCCCAGCGCAGTGGTGGAGATGCTGCTGCTGTACCCTCAGAGCCACCCGCGCCCTGGCCCCGAGTGAGCCAACTCAAGGCAAACTTTCACCCTTAGCAACCTCTCGGCGCACGGATCCGCTCCCGCCCCGCGTGATGCGACCCGCGGTGGGAGGGCTGGGACTACTTCCTCCTTCCGTCGCCGACCGCAACGCCCAGGGGTGGACGGNCAGTGGGGCTCAGCCTCAGGACTCCCGAAGGAACAGTTCCCTGCACATCCCAGACACATCTGCGAAGACCACCGCGGTGTAGTCCCCCGTCCTGCTACAGTGGAGGAGCTTGGGGAGACCTGCCCACGGGCAATCCCGGCTTCCTCCAGCGGGGCAAACGTCTCGGCATCCCCGGTCCCCGATCCGGCCGGGGGGCTGCAAGCGCATCTCCCCAGGAAACAACGGGGCAAGGCTAAACCGGGCGGGCTGGTGTCACCGCGAGGGGGACAGGAGCAGCACAGCCACCTCCGCAGCCCCGAAACGGGGACGGAGACCCCGCCTCCGGTACGCGCTGCCCGCCTCCCGGACTATTTGTCTCCGCACGCCTATGTCCCTCCGCCTCCAACAGAGCAGGGCCAGCCCCGCCGCCGCGGAGACGAGAGATCCGCAAGGTGCGCAAGCGCCGGCCGTGCTAAAAATAACTGCGGCGTGTCAGCAACAGCCTTCCTATTGGCTGGCCAGGCCCTGCGGCGCCTCCGAATTGGAGCGCTGCCCCAGCCAATGAGCCGAATGGGGTGTACGCGGTGGGCGCTGCCGGACGCCGCATGTGGGCTGCCGGGAGATGTAGTCACCGGGGCGGCCACAGCCTGTCCAGTCCCGGGTGCTCGCCCAGCACCGCGGGGCGTTCGCGGGTTCGGGCAGGGCTCGGGATTAGTCCGTCCTGTGGAAGGACAATCACGGTGGCGGCCAGCCCTGGAACTATAGGCCGATCGCAGCACCTCCACCGCCACAGGCTGAGCTGCACCACCCACTGGCAAGCTGACGGCACTCTCTGTCAGCACACGAATAGATGTACCCTGTTTATTTCAAAGCAGACCCATTACTAGTTCCAGGAAAATGAAGAAAATGCCTACAGGCATCCCTAGGCCGTGTATGTTACAGTCCAAGGTCACACTACCACCCACACACACCACTTGGCAAAGGCTGCTTGCTGTCCACACATAAAGCAGTTTTTGACCCAAGTAACACTCCAAACTAGTGAAAGGGACACCAAGAATGGTGTTTCCAGGCTCTCAGCCATGTGTCCTACATCTTCCTCAGTGCTGACACAAGCCGAGGGTGACACAGGCATTACCACAGTTGCTGTTGCAGCAGGGGTAGCTGGCCTGGCAACCATCTCCCAAGTGCAAAATTACGAACTCCATCTCTTGCCTCATTTCCACAACAGTTCTTAGCTTCCTTCTGGGTTTGATTTGTCCGCCCTCACTCAGGAACACCTTACCTCAGGTACTACCTTTGCCACATAAGAGGATTTCTTTTGAGGCCAGCCAACACCATCTGTTAAGAAATCTAATTAATGTTCCTTCCCAGCCAGCCTTACTCATTTTCCCACTGATTACAGAAAAAGCACTAACTTTTGAAGTTGTTTTTTTTTTCTGCAGGGAAAGGGAAAAGAGAAGGGGAAAATGTATGAGAGCTATTATAAGCAGCCTTATTTTTGTCATTCCTATTTTGAAAAAAATTTAGTTACAAAAGAACACCTTTTTTTTTTTCAATTTTCCCCTTGCATTGCTGGGAAAAAAATCATACTGTCAAGACAGAGATCAGGAAATTAAAATGACTGGGCTATTTTTAGCATCATTAAGCAAAAAAAGGCAATTACATTTCTAAAATTCTATTATTGCTTTAATAAGGTGTTAGTAAGAGGATGTCACATATTACGGCTCTTTAAAATACCTGTGCCTTGACCGTGCTCCTTTAATTATGGTGTCACCCATGTATACAAGCAGGAAGAGGAATTCTGTCACAGTATCTACTCTGCATTCTCAGCCATTTGGCTATTAGGTCAAAGCAAAGCTTCCGTGTCACGTGTGCATAGGGAGGAGAGCAATTCCCAGCCACTGGGACAGAGCTTGTTTGGTTGGGTTATTTAATGCCAAGGAAGGGGAGTCAGGTTATAATTGGGCATAATTAATATTGCCATGCCCTGAATCCTTTGTACATTCAATTCACATGACAACCCCAAGGATATGAAAAATTCTTTCCTGCTATTGAGAGAGGCAAACATCTCTAGCTGATGTCTGTAATGAGAAATTAACAGCTCTTGTGCAGATAAGGTTTCAGAAGTGAGATTTTGTCCATGCAGCTCTCACAGGAAAAGCTCACAGACAGATTCCAGACCTCCACCTACCTTTTCTTTTTGTTTTGCCTCTTTTGAAAGAGAAGTAATGCTGGGGCTCAAGGGCTTTGTCAAGACAAGGTCTAGGTGGTTCAAGGGACTGGATGTTTGTTACAGAGCTATTTGCTGAGCTCAGCTGTAGTTGTGGCTGGCAGTTGGTCTGACGGGGTGTGTAACAGGGAACACCTACATTTCAGAATACAGCCATGTCTTGTTAGTACTGGCAACAGAGGCCAATTACTTAATAGGCCAAAAGATCCCATGTTCTCTCCTCCAATGTAAATATTTGAAATGAAAGGATTTTTTTTTACTTGTTATGCAACATTTTAATTTAAAAAGAAGAAAAAAAAATAACACTACCTAGCAAAGTAATGGCAGGAAGACACATTTAGCTCCATGAATTAGGATTTGAAGACAGCACCATGGGGGTTCAGCTGCCATGTTGACAAAGCTGTCCCTGTCTCTCCCAGCCTTCCCTGCTGTTGCCACTCAAGTACTTTGCAGCTGGCAGCCAGGGAACCCCTGAATCTGTCTGCATAAAATTCCATAGACTGATGAAGCCCTTCCAAAGCTTGGTCTGCACGCAGCAGCAGGACATGTCTCATTTTCCCCCTGCAGGGAAGCTCGCCCTTTTAGCAGGTGCTCTGGTCTCCAGTACTGCAAGGCAATCTCCTTCTCCTAGTCAAGTACTTTAAAATCTATTTATGTGAAAAATAATGCTCTTTTCTAGAGGCCCTACCTAGGTATCATCTCCTGGTTTGCAGAAACCATTACCAAGCAAGCAAGGTCATGTTTTTCTGGGCTATACAAATACGTCTATTACCCATGTCTGAATTAGCAGCTTCAGGGCAATGTCCCATCCATGCTCTTAAAGTACCAGAAAGGCAGTGGCACTGAACTGATCTGAGTGCCAGCAGCATTTGGCATGCTCCCCAGAACTGTCTAAGCAAAAAAGGCAAAGGGGAAAAAGCCTGTCCCTTCCTCTCTCCACCTGCCCAATGACTCAGAACAACTAGAAATGGCCACTTAACTCTCAGAATACAGAATATCCAGCTGTCATCATAACGCATTGGGAGTACCAAGCGAGTATGCTCAGCTGTTTTGGGGGATGAGGGAAGGGATGAGGACACTCATACCTCTACAGCAAGCCCTGCCTAGCTGATCCTGCTAAATGATTAGGAGCAAGGGGTGCTCTAAAATTAGTTTACCAGGCTGTATTGGTTTTGAGACAAAAAACAACTCCTTATATTATTATAAATTATAAATATTTATTTATATTTATATTAAATTATATATATTTATAAATTATAAATATATAATTATTAATTATAAATTATAAAAATAATTCCCTCTTGAAGGAGTTTCTCCGTGATGGTAACTTCGGCGACAAAGTATCTCTATAAGCAACATTGTAAGAGTGGCACATGGTTTATTGTGAGGGCCTGCTTGTAGCTG